>OZ038479.1:18118137-18448137 GCA_964036315.1 Acanthosepion esculentum | reverse complement strand
ATATATATATGCAATGTATAAATGATAATTTCTGTTTATCTGAATCAAGTTGCCGCCTAAACCCGTGAATCAATATTGATGAAACTTTGATGATCCAGTATGTTAATTGATTTTTATAATTAATAAAAATCTATGATGCGAACACTAGGGACACTAGATCACAGCTCTTTACTGCGTCTTACATGAAATGATGTTTATCAGTGTGTTTAAGGAAGGGAGATAATTTGTCTTGCAGGCATTTTAGAAATTAACATATGTATGTTATAAAATAATAACTATTGTAAAGTTTAAATTTCCAGAGAGACATGGAGCTTTTATCAATTTGAAAAATTAGGGAACAAAATTTTAATGAATCACAGGTTATTTTCTAAACAGCTTTCATATATTATTCACTACTCCTATCAATATATCATTTATGCTTTTTTTCTTCACAGATTCTTTGGCTCTACAAAAACCACAGTGATTATTATTGAGAATTCCAAAGAAGAAAAAGACATTTCACATTCCATAAAAGCACAAATATATTCTACATGGTTCCTGTGAAAGTTAAGGATCTACAATGTCAAAAGCCTGATAATGAACTTTGCTTGACAAGAAATAATGTACTTTGAAATGTGTGGTTTATCTTTCAACAAAACACAGTATTATGCATGAATAAACAGCAAACATAGGCCATATTCATGTGACATCTGCTAAACTGTTGTGAAGTTAGAAAGTATAGCCAAGATGGAAACACTTATGACAAACAAACCATATTCTTGTAAAATTTGTGGATCTACATTTTCATGGAAGTGTAACTTAGTGAGCCACATACGTACACACACAGGAGAGAAACCATATTCTTGTGTAGTTTGTGGATTTGCATTTTCACATAAGTCTCACTTAGGTGCACATATGCGTAGACACACTGGAGAGAAACCATATTCTTGTGAAGTTTGTGAATCTACATTTTCACACAAGTCAAATTTAGTGACACATATGCGTACGCACACTGGAGAGAAACCATATTCTTGTGAAATTTGTCAAAGTTCATTTTCAGATAATTCAAGCATGATTAGACATATGCGTACACACACTGGAGAGAAACCATATTCTTGTGAAGTATGTCAAACTGCATTTTCACTGAAGTCAAATTTGGTCAGTCATATCCGTACACACACTGGAGAGAAACCATATTCTTGTGAAGTTTGTCCATCTGCATTTTCAGAGAAGGCACATTTGGTGACCCATATGCGTACACATACTGGAGAGAAACCTTATTCTTGTAAAATTTGTGGATCTGCATTTTCACAGAAGTCGAATTTAGTGACTCATGTACGTACACACACTAGAAAGAAATGTTATTCTTGTGAAGTTTGTCAAATTGCATTTTCGCTAAAGTCACGTTTGGTCAGTCACAAGCGTACACACACTGGAGAGACTGTATTCATGTGAAGTTTGTGGATCTGCAATTTTAGTGAAGAAAATTTGGTCAATCATATACATACACACACTGGAGAGAAACAATATTCTTGTGAAGATTGTGGATTTGCATTTTCACAGAAGTCGACTTTAGTGAGACATATGACTAAACACAGAAAAGAAACCATATTCTTGTGAAGTTTGTGGATCTGAATTTTCAGGGAAGTCAGATTTGGTCTAACATATGTGTACACACACTGGATAGAAACCATATTCTTGTGAAGTTTGTGGATCTGCATTTTTCAAAGAAGTTGATTTAAGTGAGGTGTGTAAACACTAGAGAGAAACAATATTCTTGTGAATTTCTGTATTTGCATTTTCACTGAAGTCAGATTTAGTCAAGCATATGTGTACACACACTAGCAAGAAATAATATTATATAAAGTTTGTGGACTTGCATTTTCACACTAGAGAAATTTGGGGAGACATATGCATACACCTACTGGAGATAAACTATATCCTTGTGAAATTTGTAGATCTACATTTTCATGGAAGTTAAATTGGTCAATCCAAATCATATACATACAGGAAAAAAACTATAATTTTCTGAATTTTGTGGCTCTCCATTTTCATGGAAATGTTATTTGGTGAGCCATCTCTGCATACACACAATAGTGAAAAAGTATTCTTGTGAAGTTTTCTGATATGTATTTTCAAAGAAATCAGTTGTGCTGCATCCTATGAATGCACAGCGGACAGAAACATCTTTGTGCGCATTTAGTTTCTGAACCAGTGAAAAATTCTTTTCTAGTCCATGTGAAATCCTGTAGAATTGGTAAAAAACTTATATGTTTGTTGATATAACTTTTTCTGAGAATTCATATTTTGTGAGCAGTATGGATGTAAATATTGTAATGCATTATTTTCAAGTACTGCTAAATGCAACTGACACTTTTTGAAGATAGGTGCCCTTCTTACATCACAGGTGCATAAAAAACTTAATGCCTTAACTTCCTCATCTTTGTTTCCCAGGGACTTGACTAAAAGTTCCCATGAAAAGTGGGACATTACACAAAACCAACCCATACCAATTATGACTTAGTTAAAGGAATTTGTTCAGGTTTAATACTAAGTGAATTTTAGTACATAGATATATTCATTTATTTCACTTGTTAACATTTGAATAAGTGTTGCACAAATCTGTTAGCAAAACCAAACCTCTTGCAGAAATGTATGCATGCATCCTATACTGTACATGCACTGGAGAGAAACCATATTTTTGTGATATGTGTCAATCTGCATTTTCAGTCAAGATAGTGTGCCAGTAAAAATATGAATGTTGTCTAAAATGAGTTACTTTTCAAAATAAATTTATTGATTTCCTGGGAAATAAAAATGTATTTTACACCTATCCTATTCTTCTTTCTCTTTGAATTGCACTATGTCAATTTCTGTCAAATTGTAACTAACCAGAGTGAGACAGAGACTCTCCCCATCTTTCCTTTTTTTCTAAGTTAAATCCTTTTGTTTTACAGACATTAGAACAAACTGATTTTCTTTCATTCCAAATGATGCATAATAGCTATGGTAAAATTTCTTAAAATCACTGTGGCAGTTTTGTGATGTTTTGATTTTGTTTGAACATGGCTCACTCTTTAGACAAGATCCTGCGTGTATGTCAAGACAAAAAGTTATATAAGAATTTCACTTAGGGAAAAGATAAAACCCATTGCTGGTCACCAAATTATTGTGGCTGCATTTTTTGGCACAGGAGAGAGTCCCCCTGTCAAAATTTGAGCTACTACACATATTTCTGACAGAGATTGGAGTCTCAGTGCTTTTAACTCTAGAACAGTAGGTCTTTTGTTTTTCTACACAATCAAAATAGAATAGACCATTATTCATGAGGTATTGGCAGAAGATGTTAATGTCTTCTGTCTTGCTTCTTTCTAAAGAAACCCCTGTTTTATGAAAATTTCTCTTAATAATTTTAAAATAATTCAACAGATGATGTTATTTTATTTATGGTAACTGGATTTGTGGTGATTATCTCACTTGGGCTCCATCATCTGATAATGTGCAACTTGGAAATGGTGCACTTATTATGATTACCATACTTCTAAGCCTTTTTGACTAAGATCAAAATATTGTATCCGTTCTTATCAGCTTAATCTGATTCTCTCTCTCCACTTCTATCTTTCCTTCTTTCTTTCATCTTCTAGGCCTTTTCACTAAGATCAAAGTGTAGTATCTGTTCTTATCAGCTGAATCTGATTCTCTCTCTCCACTTCTATCTTTCCTTCTTTCTTTCATCTTCTAGGCCTTTTCACTAAGATCAAAGTGTAGTATCTGTTCTTATCAGCTGAATCTGATTCTCTCTCTCCACTTCTATCTTTCCTTCTTTCTTTCATCTTCTAGGCCTTTTCACTAAGATCAAAGTGTAGTATCTGTTATCAGCTTCATCTGATTCTCACTCTCCACTTCTGTCTCCCCTTCTTTATCTCCACAGATTCAAGATGGATATAACTTGAATGAATTTTTAAAAATGAAAATCTGCATAAATCAAGCAAATGCACCAAGCATTTTCATTGGTAAATATAGTTTTTATTTAAAAGTAATATTGGAAATCAACACCATTATTCTACACCTTTTGAGTAAGATCAAAGCATAGTATCTGTTCTTATCAGCTTAAACATTTTGATGTTTAGTAAATATAGGTTTTATTCAAAAAAATTATCACCTAACAGGGACAAAGTAATTCAGAATTTTAAAAGATTCAAAACTTTACAAACTTTTCTAATTAAAATTTTGCAAAAATTCATTATTCATCAAAAAACTTTTTTCTTACAACAGTAGTTTCCATAATATATTTTATTCATAAAAGCAATTAAAAGCTTTTCTGATTAAATAATGTCCCAATTTTCCATAATATATCTTATTCATAAAAGCAATTAAATAATGTCCCACTTTTATTGTATTTTTTATTTTACAGTTCAGAGTAGATTTTCTGTAACAGGTGCTTCTGTTTTACAAATAAAAAATGATGACTTAAATTCGACAAGTTTTTCTTTTAATGAATATAAAGATTAATTGGTACAAAATTTAATTTCTCTAAATTTCTTAAAATTAAATAAGCAGGGTGTGACAGAATTAAAAATATATACATATTTACCATTATTTTCTGAAGAAGCATCTCTAAAATAATTTCAATAATTTCTAAATAATTCCTGAAAGTTTCATTAAAATCTGACAATTATTTGATTTTTCTAAGAATTTTCAAATGAATGTTTTTTTTTTTCTTGTGAAAAAGATATTAACATTTCCCAATTTACTCTTTGGTCCATCCACTGATGCAACCAAAAAACCAAAATTTCAATGTTCTGAAAAAGATCACAAAATATTTTATATATATATATATATATATATATATATATATATATATATATATATATATATATATATATAAATGAACATTGAAGTCAACAATCCAAGGCAACAGGCTGTTTCGTGCTTGATTGTGTCTAGCATGAAACAGCCTGTCGCCTCTGAGTGTTGACTTCAATATTCACTTATATATTTATGTATGCTGTATCTCTGATATTGAGCACTTTATCCCATGAATATAGCACATCTTATAACTATATTTTTTCATATGAATATATGCATGTGTGTGTGTATGTATATCAGTTGTAAATGTTTCTATCTATTTTGTTTGTATTTATTGGTCTGATTGCAAAATGCAAAATACTTTCCCTTCCCCAATTTATAGGCAGAAGCATACAAATGCATACTGGATTTCTTCCTACCTAATAAAATAGGCCGGTACTCTTTTTCATTTGTCTCAGTCCCAGTCTTTCTTGTCTCAAAGTCAGAACACTATGTTTGCTCATCCATATTTGGTCTTCAGTGTCAATCCCAATTCTTACTTTCTGAACCATCTGTTATATTACTATTAATATACTTTGCATCTGTTGCTTGCTTTAGATAATTAAGTTTTTTTTGCCTTGTTCTTTTTTCATTGTTTATTGCAAACTTTGTCAGTGCTGTTTATTAAGCAGTTCTGCCATTTATATCCATCTTATCATGGCCATTCATTCTACAAATATAATTTAATAATCCTTTTGTTTTTCCTCTTAATAATAAAGAGTTTGACAATAAAAATTTCTTTTTATTTCATTTTGGACATTTTTTCACTACAGACTGCTAATTTCTTTTATCAAATCTGTAGTGGTACCAGTACTAAATATTTCAATCCCAATTGATATAATTGATTTTAAAACTAAAATAACTTAGTAACTGTTTGTAGGCTCTGTCAAGGTGACAACAATATTTTCTTCATGAGAATATTTTATTTTCATTTCATAATTCTCACAAAATGAAGTTTCTTAATTAAAGTGTATTTTTGTTTTCAATTTTTTGATTCCATTTAAAAAATCAACTTTTGTTTTGTCAATGTAAAACTTTCTTCTGTCATTATTCTCAAAAAATATGATTGCTTAATTGTGATTAAGTGTAAAATACTCTTTTTATAATTAAGTTATTTATTTAATTAAAGAAAACAAAGTTCTTCTGTCAGTTTAAATGATTTGGCCTGATTAAAATTGTTTTTTTGGATGATGATAAAAAGCAACGCCCCCCCAAAAATGTAACCTGTAGCCCTGCAGTTTTACACAAGTGTTTATTAAGAAAAACTTTATTGAGTTCTCATTGTAAAACCAAGGACATTCCCAAATTATCACCTGTGACCCCCACACACACACACACCGGAACTATAACACTGAAAACCATTTAGCATCACTGCCTCATCTTGATTGTTATCCCTCAAGCCTTTTTCAGGTGTCTCGTGATCCAGGTCACCAGGTTAAATTTTGAACTGAACTATTTATTTAATCTACAGAGATAGAATGTTCTTGTTCCACTGTTCATGCCTGATGATGTCTCATCTTGTTCTTATTCAGTACTGCTCAGGTATCGATCACCCTGTTTTGACTGAATCCAAGTTTGCAATATCCAGCTCAGGGATTGAACTCATATATATTATGTTAACAAATTCATAAACCAACACCATATTATTGTCCCAAACTTGGAGCCGTAAATCTTCATGCTGCATAGCATTCAGCCCTGCTTCTCATTCTGACTGCTGCAGCTGCTGAGCCCATTTTTAAAGAATGATAGTCTCATCTATTTGATCTATGAAATCAGGTGTTGTGCCCTCTGTACTCCATCCTCCATCTGGTGTATGTTAGTCAGGGTAACCTACTGAACTGAACCCTTTATTTAATCCATAAGTAGATTGTTCTCTTATTTACCTATATGCTCTTTTGAAAGCTTATATGCTTATATTGCAGTGTGGTTTCAGGTCAGAGTGTTCCACGATTGACATGAACTTTTCCCGTCAACAACTGCAGGATAAATGCCAAGAACAGAGACAACCACCATACATTGCCTTTATCAGCCTTACAAAAGCATTCAATCTTGTGAACAGGGATGGCTTGTTTAAGGTACTTGACAGAATTGGTTGTCCCCTGAGATGGCTCAAGATTGTCCTGACATTTCATACAGATATGAAGGGTGTTGAACAATTTGGCAATTCTTATTCAGAGCCTTTCAATATATGCTGTGGTGTAGAGCAGGGTCTTGTTTCTTGCACCTACCTTATTTGGTATCTTTTCATGGTCATGCTGAAATGTGCATTGGGGGCTTCAACTGAAACCAATGGCGTCTACCTACGCACAAGAACAAAGAGAATCCAAAGTCTGTGAGGTGTTCATTAGAGACATGCTGTTCATAGATGATGCCATGCTGGCAGCAGTCTGAAAACCAACTGCAGCAACCAATGGACAATTTTTCAAAGACCTGCCAAGAGTCCAGTCAGACCATCAATCTGAAAAAAACTAACATGATACTCCACAGTGTTGAGCAGCCTTCCACCATCAAAAATCAACTACGACCTGGAGGTGGTTCATGAATTCACATACCTCAGATCCACCATTTTAGACACCCTTCCATAGACACCGACATCAAAAAATTGTTTGGATGGGCTGCCAACACATTTGCTATACTGACTTCAAGAGTCTGAGAGAAATGAAAACTTGCTACAAACACCAAAATTGCATTATATAGGGCATGCATTATCAAAGTGCTGCTCTACAGTAACAAGTTTTGGAGCTGCAAGAAGTCCTAGGTATGACAATAAACTACATATGTAAAAAAAGTTGCCAATAATACATTTTATCTGTAGTTGAAGGCATACAATTGCACTCAAAATATTTAGATTCCAGCATGAAATATGCCAAAATGGTTCATATGCCACTAAACAAAATCAACCAACCAGGCAGGAGGGAAACCTCAGCACCTTTTTTCTTGCAATGCATTCAATTAATTATGTACTTTTTAAGTAACTTACAAAATAATATATGAAGCCATTCTGATATTTTTTTAATTATTCAAATAATAATAGAATAGAATCAGATTCTTTCAAGATGAATTTTTCATTTTTTTTCTCTTAGACATGAAATTTCTGATGTTCATTTATTGTCAAGTGATTCAACCAATGTTACTTTTATTATTGTTCCTACTATTTTTTTTACTTTTGACTGAACGCAATAAAAATTTGGTCAACTAACTATCCATATAATCACCATGTTATTCATTGATAAACATAATATTTTGAGAAATTGTTTAATACCATCCTAGAAGGAAAATGTCGTAGTTACCTGAAAGAAAAATGTTTATTGATTTTCGTATTTTTTTCTCTTCACCTATTAAAGTGGATTTTCAATAGTTTGACAGAATGACGGCGTATAGAGGCCTCGTATCGTAGATTAACAAACATTAGGCATAATGTTGATTGCCAAGAAATCTGTGGATTTTTAAACACGAGGAACCACATCTTGTTAACACCGCCACGTCGCGTTATTCTGTTATTATCAAGCGAAATATTTTCTGAAAAACCAAAGTAATTTCGTGTTTTTCCATTTCTTAATTCTTTCTTTGTTACATTCGTTACAACTTCGACATTTATATCAACTGAATGAAAAATACAAAACTTGGGTCGTCGGTTGAAGGAGGAGAAATCTCAAGGAAATCATTTGAAAACACAAACAAATCAGACGATTTTTTTTGTTTTTCTCATTGAATTTTCTCGTCTCAAAGGTAAGTGAAGGAATAATGATAATTTTCATAGAAGAAGAATTCCGTACTTAATTTATTTCTCTCACTATTCGGGGTTTGGGGGTTGTTAGCTTAGCAAGACAAAAATTGCAAATAAAAATTTAATTGCAATCGACTTAGAAACTACTTAAGTGGAATTGTGTGGTGGTATTCTGAGGAAAATGACCTTTGTTTTCTGGACTTGTGAAAGTTGTAACATTTATTTTTAGATGTTGTTTCAAACTTGTTTGAAGAAACTCGGTATATTTTCTGTTCAGTGAAAAGATTCCATATCGTAAGTCAAGTTGTGTTTTTTAGTTTTGCTGTGATTGTCATGCCTCTTCTTACATTTTTCTACAAAAAACAAAAAACAAAACGGATGTTGACTGCTCGACGACCCAAGGCAGACTGCGTAAATACGCTTTCTGTGTATAGGCCTCACGCCCACATCCGTTTTAACCATTTTTATTAACCAGTTGGAACCGATTGACGGCTATACTCTAATTTAGGGACCTCCACTGAATTTTCGATACTTAATGTTTAAAATGAATGAAAAGGCATTCTTGAAGATTTCATTTTAGCTAAATTGAAAGATAAATGATTTAAATTTACTAAGGTTTATGTATTTGCTTTTATACCGTTCTTCGTTTTTGTTTTGTTTGCTGTTTGTGTTCAGAAACTACGTAGATTTTATTTTGAAATAATTTAATCAATTTGTATCTCAGTTTCTTTAAAAATAGGAAGTTTTATTGATTCCACTATTTTATTTAGGTATGTCCAATATTTCGCTAAAAAGTGGTATACCTTGACGACAAATGTCCCCAAATTGATAAAACGATTTTTAACGTTTAAATATTTATGTTGTTATTAAAGAGGAAAGACCAAAGTATTTTCTGAATATTTTTTCAGATTTTTTAATCCTTCCTATAAATGTTAAAAATTTTATTAAAAGATCTTGTTTTTTTTCGAGTCAAAAAATTTCGTAAAATCGAACTTATCGACATTTCTGTCGGAAAGATCATAGTTTGTTAGTTAAAAAATCATGAAAAATCAATTACACCTTTTTCTTTTGTTATCTTAGGAAATTTAGAATGATTAAAGTATACTTAATGTAATTTGAAAGAAACATTACTTACATTTTTAGCAGAAAATTTTTTAAGAGAGATATTTCCCACCAGGGTGGTCTATTTTGACAGGCGTTGATTGATGTACGTCAATATATTCACAACTTACTGCACGGAAATTTATTGGAAGGTAGCACAGAAGTGATATAATTCGTTCTAATTTTAAGTGAATCTGGTTAGTAGATTTTTTTTAAAAAAATTCACTTTCAAATTTTTTTTTTTTTTTTTTTACCTTACGTTTGAGGAAGAATTCTGGACTGAAAATAACATTTAAATTATGAAAGAAAATCAAATTTTACAAGTAAAAATAAAACAGTAAAAATAAAACAGTAAAAAAATTCATTTTTTTAAATTGAGGTTTATTATTTCAGTCATGAAATATTTTTCTGAGAATATAAAAATTACATGAAACACCATTAATTGAAACGGGTTAACTTAATGAAATGAGATTTTATTTCTTTTTTAGTAAGGCAGATTTTTTTCTATTTATTAATAATTATATGGCAGTAATTTTAATATGAGTTTTATTTTATTTATTAATAAAATTAACATGCTATGTTGGTTTTGTTTTGACTCAACAAGTATTTTTTAGTTTGAGTAGTAGCGAGCTAACCCCAGAAAATTTAAACTCCAAAAATCGTTTTAATTGATAATTTGTCGTGTGGATAATAATTCCAAAGTAATGTACAATGAATTTATGCATTCGATTTCAAACTTGAAAATTTGGGTGGACTTCCAAGGGAGTTTTTTTTTTTTTTGTAATTGTAAATAGTCGATATTTTCTTTTATCCCCCTATTCGATTATATTTGAATAGAAAAAGAAAAAAATTGAAAATAATACGACGATATTCAGAAAACTTGACAAGCGTTGTTTTCTTGTTACTGAACGAATCAAAGCCATTTCTGAAGTAAAAAAAAAACTTGCTTCTATCAAAGGAAACTACTCATGTGACATTATTTCAACAATGTGCATCCGTACTTTCGTTGTAGACGATTTTAAATACAATTTTGGAATATTAAAAATTATTTTTAAAATAATTATGGTTGTCAGATTTTAATAAGCTTTCAAATTTATGATCTTTAAAAAGTAGAGAACATAATATATCATTTCCATAAGGTTGCAGAAAGAACTTAATGTATAAATATATAACAACCTTTTGTCATATTGTGTACTTAAAATTGAAAAAAAAAAGAAAATTAATGTAAAAATTCATTGTTCATCAAAAAATTTTTTTTCTTTCAGATAATAATTACCTTCGTATATATTATTCAGAAAAGCCATTAAAAACTTTCTTAATTAAATATTGTCTTAGTTTTATTGGGTTTTGTATTTTTACAATTGAGGTAAAAGTTTGGACAATTTCGGAGATTTTTTTAACAAAAAAATCGATGATTTAGATTTTTCAGAGTTGTGTGCATTTAATTAAAAAAAAAATTCAGGTTGCAAATAAATTTTTTTTTGTGTTTTCATAAAATTAAGTTCGAGAGGGGTAACAGATATAAAAAAAAATATTTATACCATGACTTTCAAAGAGACAAACATTTCTAAAATAAGTTCATTCATTTCTGAATAAGTTCTGAAGTTTTCATTAAAATCCAACAAGTAGTTAATTTTTACAAGAATTTCGAAATTAATGTGTCTTTCAACTGACAAAAAAACAACTAAAAAAAAACGCTAAAAAGGTCAAAATTGGACATACCTAATTTTATTCATATAGCATAAAAAGTAATATACAAGCATTTCTTAACGACGTGCCCTGTTTTTCTTATGTCTTTGTTGACGTTGTGGATAAGTTACGAGGTGCTGATAGTATGGATGATCAGAATTGATATAAATTTACAAAATCTAAGTGAACGCTTTTTTTTGTTTATTAACTATCTAGAATTTTTTACAAATTAATATATTTTCAGGAATCATCTAATATTCTATTAATTTTAGTTACGTTTGAAGATGCCTTTGTTGAAAATTGCACTCTTTGTAGATAATAAAGCAAATTAATAAATAATGGATTACTTGGACCTTGGACTTGTTTCTTTCAAGTTGTAGAGGGCGCATGGACCTTTTTTGTTAATCTCTCCTCTTTTTTTCTTCAGTTGTTGTAGGAGAGCCATGCTGAATAAATAGATTAATCACCGTGTTCTAAAACCATAACGATGTCTCCTTTGTTATTGCTTCTTGTATGATTATTGTTTGTTCTGTCACCACCAAAAGTTAAGGCAGAACGTTTTTCATTCTTTCATTCAATTATAATGTGGTGTGACCACTGACTATTTTTTTCAACAGCTTTATGTAAAAATAATAAAATTTGAAATAATATAAAATGTTCTTAAATTAATATTAAAATTAAATAACTGTAATGAAAAACCATGATAGAGGTAACTCAATAATTTATGAAACGTTCTGGTATTTTATTTATTATTAATTTATAATTTTTAATATATATTTTTTAATTTTATTCTTTATTATTAATTGTTATCATGATGGATATTTTATGGTACTTTAAATTTTATTATTAATTACATAATTGTTTGAATTTTCATTATTTTAATCCAATACCCTAAACAATATTTAAAAGAAATTGCTGCTATGTATAATGGTGAAAAGACTTTCAGAAATATTTTGTGACTCTGAAAAGGGATGCTTTTTGTCTTCCATTGCCTCTTCAATTGTCATTGCTGGACTGATTTTCGATATACAAGTCCTGCATGAGATATCGCCAACTTCACATTTGTTCAATTGATAATAGTCAGCTGCCTCATTTAGATATGAAATTGTGCTTTGATGAACGATGAGTTCATTTGTGTAGGGACTCCATTTTACAGGTGAAAATAGACATGAGGTCCTCGCTGAGTACTTGCACATTGTCAGTGACCCATTGTGTCGACGGGGTCATTTTGCATTTTGTCTTCCATTGCCTCTTCATTCATCTCTATAGCTGGGCTGATTTTTGAAATCCAAGTCCTGCATAGCATAGTCAACACCAACTTTGTATTTGTTCAATTAATAGTAGTCAGCTTAATCATTGAGATATGAAATCATATAAAATGGATTTGCAAAACTAATGATGTAGCTGACATATTCACAGTCGACGCCATCAATTGTCCAAATTTGTCTGATTGTACATCTATGAGCCCAGTATTTCATGCAGTGTTTGTGCACTCTCTGGATACCCAGAAAGCAACGAGGAATCTGACAGATGATTCTGTTTCTTTAGAATTTTTTGGATCACTGCTTTTCTCCTTTTTTTCCAACTGGACATCCTTAACCTTGATCCTTCTACCAATTTCTCCTTTGATTTCTTAGGGCCGCATCTTCTTCATCCCAGTCTTCTGGCTGCCGTACATGATTTACAATTTCCAAGAAGGCCTGGTTTTAAGCAATAAAAAAATCCCCGTTTTAAAAATGTAATAATTCATATATTTACCTGTTATCTACAAGTAAAATGTTATTGATCCTGTATCAAAAGCATAACTATACAGAAATCCCCATGAACATATGACTCAAAAGACACTTAGCTGAAAATTATGCTCATGTATGGATCATGCAATGGTCATTTGTCATTCAAATATTAAAATATATCAGAAGGGGATTGAAATTTTGTGAAAGAGAGAGAAAAACCATGAGCAAAATGAAAAGATTTATTCTTTATATAACTGTCAAAAAATTTGAAGACTACCTCCCCAAAATAAAAAGTGCACGCAAAATATCAAAGAGGGGAAACGGACACCATGAATATATTTGCACAAAATTTTCTGATAAAACAATCAATTCAATATACAATTAATTAGTTACTGAATAAGTTTAAATTTTCTAATTTTCCTCAAATAATATTTTGCAAATGTATATTTTATTTTTAGAAGGTTTCTTAAACCGGCAACTTTTACTTATAAATATGAGTAACAGATTTCTAATCGAAATATATCAAATACTGGAAATAGCTTTCTGCTGTTTCTGCTGGTTTGTTTTTATTGGGCAGATGATCATGCACTAGACTTTATAACGTTATCAGTGCCAAGGTAAAAAGAAATAAACTTAAAAATCAAAAGATATTTGTCAAGATCCATATTTGTATTGTTTCTGAACTGACAATGTTTTGATTTCAATGATTTTATCATATAGACTGCTTTCACATATTATCCATTGCCCATATTAATATTTATGCTTTTTTCTTCACAGATATTTTCGCTGTACAAAAACTGCAGTGGTTATTATTGAGATTTTTATGACGGAAAGGACATTTCACTTACCACAAATTGCAGACAAATATATGCTACATGGTTCACGTGAATGTTATGGATCAACATAATTGAAAACATGATAATGAACTTCACCTGGCAAGAATTAATGTACTTTGAAATGTGTAGCTTATCTTTCTGCAAAAACACATTGCATCTTATGCATGAATAAGCAGGAAAGACAGGAAATATTCATATAACTGCTGCTAAACTGTTGTGAAGTCAGATTTAATAGCCTAGATGGAAATATATATGAAAAAGAAACCATATTCTTGTGAAATTTGTGGAGCTGCATTTTCAGTTAAGTCTAATTTAGTGACACATATGCATACACACACTGGATATAAGCCATACATTTGTGAAGTTTGCGGAACTGCATGTCCACAAAAGTCTCATTTAGTGGCACATACACGTACACACACTGGTGAGAAACCATATTCCTGTGAAATTTGTGGCTCTGCATTTTCACAACAGTCTACTTTAGTGACACATATGCGTACGCACACAGGAGAGAAACCATATTCTTGTGAAATTTGTGGATCTGCATTTTCACAAAAGTCTCCTTTAGTGATACATATGCGTACACACACTGGAGAGAAACCATATTCTTGTGAAGTTTGTGGATCTGCATTTTCACAAAAGTCTCCTTTAGTGATACATATGCGTACACACACTGGAGAGAAACCATATTCTTGTGAAGTTTGTGGATCTGCATTTTCAGTTAAGTCAAGTTTAGTGACACATATGCAAACACACACTGGAGATAAGGCATACACTTGTCAAGTTTGTAGATCTGCATTTTCAGAGAAGTCTCGTTTAGTGGCACATATGCATACACATACTAGAGAGAAACCATATTCATGTGAAGTGTGTAGATCTGCATTTTCATATCAGTCCCTTTTAGTGACACATATGCGTACACACACTGGAGAGAAACCATATGCTTGTGAAGTTTGTGGATCTTCATTTTCACATAAGCCTCATTTATTGACACATATGCGTACACACACTGGAGAGAAACCATATGCTTGTGAAGTTTGTGGATCTGCATTTTCAATTAAGTCAAGTTTAGTGACGCATATGCACACACACACTGGAGACAAACCATACTCTTGTGAAGTTTGTGGATCTGCATTTTCACAGAAGTCTATTTTAGCAACACATATGTATACACACACTGGGGAGAAATGTTATTCTTGTGATGTTTGTGGATCTTTATTTTCATATAAGCAAAATATGGTCAGGCATATGCGTACACACACAGGAGAGAAACGTTATTCTTGTGATGTTTGTGGATCTGTATTTTCACATCAGCAAAATATGGTCAGGCATATGCGTACACATACTGGAGAGAAACCATATCCTTGTGATGTTTGTGGATCTGCATTTTCACGTAAGTCAAGTATGCTAATTCATATGCGTACACACACTGGAGAGAAACCATATTCTTGTGAAGTGTGTGGATCTGCATTTTCACTGAGGCAGGTTTTAATGAGACATATGTGTACACATGTTCGATAGAAACCATATTCTTTTGTAGTTTGTTGATCTGCATTTTCCTAGAAGTCACATTTAGTGGCACATATATGTACACACACTGGAAAGTAAACATATTTTAGTGATTTTTGTGGATCTGCATTTTCATGGAAGCCAAATTTGTTCAATCATAATTTTATACACATTGAAGAAAACTAGAATATTGTGAATTTCGTTGTTCTCCATTTACATAGAATTGATGATTTTGACCCATCTATATATATGCACTGGAGAGAAAAAAAGTTATTGTGATAATTCTATGTCTTTTCAGACAAATCAGTTTTGGCGAATCGTGAATACAGAACTTCACAAAAACTGTATCTTAGTGCACATTTCTTTTCTAAATCAGGCAAAATTCTTTTTAGTGCATCATGTGAAAGTATAAAACAATGTTGCCTCACAAGACAATTTCTTTGTTCATTCTTTTTTATTTGAAGCACCTGAACTCATTGAAGTATGCCAAAATTTGTTTTAATCTAACAGTAAACCCAAACTCTTGCAGAAAGACATGGATAAATCGGACAACTTGCTGACACCAGAGAGAAACCGTATTCTTATGACATTTGTGGATCTGAATTTTCAGTCAATGGATAGAGTTAATAAGAACATACATTTTGTTTAAAAATAGTTGGATTTTTAATATTTGACTATCTCCTGGAAAATATATATTCTCAATCTATCCTATTTCATCTTCCTGTTTTATCTTTACCACAACTTGTCAGTTTCAGTTAAATTGATTCTATGAGAGAGAGTATCCTCATCTTTACTTGCAATTCTCTTCATCTTCTTCCAAATGAAAGCAAGCTTTTCTCCAGTTGTGGCTCACAAAATAATATTGCCTATGAAAGTGTGGTGTGTTGTTACATTGTCCATGAATTCAAATCTCAAAACAAATATGAAAACTCACAGTGACAAGAAAGATATCTACTGCAAAATCTGTAGATTGAAGTGTATATTAACACACACTGGTGAAATCTGTGAATATAAGAGTTCCCTAAAGTCAGATCTCAAAAACACATTGTAAGATACACTGGAGACAAACGATTCCGCTGTGAAATCTGTGGATTGAAATTTTGCCATAACGGAAATCTCAAAAATTCTTGCTAACACACACCAGAGAAAAAATCACAATGTCTTATCTGTGTTCTCAAGTGTTCTCAAAAAATCAAGCCTCAAAAGGCACATATTAACACACCCTGAGGAGAATCTTTTCTACTGTGAAATCTGTGAAGTGCTCCAGTGATACAGATATGAAAAAAAAAACATGTTAACACTTAGTGGAGAAACATTTCTGCTGTGAAATCTGTGGATTGAAATCTTTTCAGAGTGGACACATCAAACAACACATATTCACATATCCCACTGTGAAATCTGTTGAGATTTGTTGTTTTTTGAAAACTTAAATCAAGTTATATATGTTGACACACACTGGAGGAATCAATTTCACAGTGAAACCTGTGAATTTAAATGCACCCGTAATACGGCTCTCAAAGCACATGTTTTCGCACTGGAGAGAAACTATTCCACTTTGAAATCTGTGCATTCAATCTACCCGAAAAGGAGATCTCAAAAACACACATTAAGACACACTTGAGAGAAATATTTCCACTGTGAAATCTGTGAATTTAAGCGCTTCTTTAATGAAAATAATCTCAAACAACACATCACACACTGAAGATAAATGTTTCAAATGTGAAATCTGTGGATTCAAATTTTCTCAAATCAAACATCCCAAACAACACATGTATAAACAGACTTGAGAGAATACTAATCATACAAATTTAACCCAGTAGTTCACTATAGGGTTACGCAAGCAATATTAACTTAGATAATATTGTTCATAAAAAATACCAATATACAGAATGTGTATGTATGTTATGTGACAAATTTGAAATTTGCAGTAAATTGTGAATTAGAAGAAACGGAATCTATAAGCCATTAGAAACACTGTATATACAGTTTCTTTTGAAGTTTTTGAACGGGTGTCAAAATATTATCTGATAAAAATGAATAATGACATGCAAACCCAATCTGCTGTGAATGACTAAACTGAAACTAAGACATTATTTAATGACACAAGATTTTAATTAATTTTATGTAAAATATTTTATTGTTCTTTAACTTTTCTAAAAATACAATGGCTTGAAAATGGACCGCCGAAATAAGGTGAACGGTTTGTTAGCTGATTTTCAAATTTCACAAAGTGATACACATTTTTTGTTGTGGGTGGAGGACCAGTAAGGAGGGTAACATCCTCCCATGCAAATTCAAAATTTGGGACTCATCTATAAAGATATGTCATATACGGTGGTCAACAAACTCACTATATATTGTGTAAGCACTCAGTTTTTATATTCCCTTATAGAAATAAATTTATAATGAAGAGTAAGTGAAAAGTGCTTATTTGACAAGGAAGACTTTTTATTCCTCATAACTTGTTTGTTTATCAACCTTTTGACGTTTGTTTGGTGATTCAACAATCATTGACGGTGACTCATTAAGAAGTTGCAATTCATTTTCAGCATCTACAAAAATTCTAGAAGGCTGTGACCAGTCTTCAGCTAATCTTGAGGTCCTTCCAGAAAACTCAGCTGATGCTGTTAATTTTATTCAACAACGGGTTTTTCTTGTTATTCTCTTTATAAAAGATAAGGATCTTTTTTTAAATATTCATTTCAATGTATCACTTTTTCAAACTTAATTCATTAAACATATAAAAATCCTGAAAATTCGATTGTTTTGTGCATTTAGTGTACCATGTCAACAACACTTTATTAGCCATTAACATCATATGTTAGATGTTTTCATATTATTTTATGTTATCTAAACATTAATTCATGACAATTATTTAAATAATTATTTTCATTATGTCACTTTTTCATATAAAAAATCTATTTCTGTCTATATCTCTGAGATGAGGTATTATGATTATTTGAATTATTTACATTATTCGGACTGTTATCCTCATCTTTATTGCCATATTTGCAATGTTTTGGTCATTGTACGCTCTGGCCTTTTTCAGGTGATTGAAATTTCGAGCTGAACCATTTCTTTCGTTTACTGTTGTAGTCCTTGAATTTGCGAGGAGTCTTGGTACCAAGCCTGAAGGAATGAGTCGTAGGTCTCTGCATCGTTGTAGTAATATCAGATGGTTTGAAATTCATGCCAGCTTCTGGTGAGACTGTCCTCAAGTACATATAACCCAGTGGATAAAGACGTTAGTTAGTTCCAGTGACTAGACCCAAAGAGTTGTGAGTTCAATACACAGCAGTGGTGAACCAAAATTTGGAGAGTTGAATTAAGGGAAATAACTGAAACATCCAGAAGAGGCATAGCATATGGAACTAGAACAATCTGCCATCTATTTGTTGTATAATAAAAATGTAAATAAAACCAAAAAGAATGTTTGTTTTTTTAATTTTCCACCAAATTGGCCAACATTTACCTCCAAATAACAGAAATTCTGTTGATTATATGATAATCGTTCTTAGGTGACTATTAATCAGCATTCAAAGATCTTTCTACAGATATACAACTTGAACATATTGGGAGATATGAAAATGTTCACATATTGTGGTAAATACAAAAAACCGCCATTTTGATTTTGGCCCAACTCGGTAAAATCCCCGGAACTCAGGATACAGTCAGACTTTTGTGCATATCTTGCTCTGAAGCAAACACATTTTTGTCATATTTAAAAAAAAATAAAGACACTTGTTTTGAGAAATTAAATGTCAAAGTGAAATAATCTTATTTAACGTTTAAACAAAAGAATTTTAGATCTATCCAAGTACTTTTTAAAATAGAATATAATTTCGCTTTGTGAGTGAAAAAAAAAACAAAGGAGATATTGATATTTAAACTTTGTGACAAATTTACAAAGTTAACATTTTCGGCAAGGGTGAAAGGGTCATATCTCAGGAACCCTTTGACCTAGAGATGTAAAATAGGTACCATTCAATTTCTGAAATGAAGCTCTATACGTGTGCCAAATTTTTAAAAAAAATCTCTCTTGGTGATGGAGAGACCCTTGTTGATTTGACAAGGAATGACTCTCAGCATTTTCTAAAATTTACGCATTGAAAATTAATTGTAAAATATTTGACAACTTTATAACATTTTGTATTTAAAACTGAGTGAAAAAAGAAAATAATTCTTGTAAAAATTCATTTTTCATCGGAAAAATATTTGGACTTTAGACAATATTTTCCTTACTATTCATAAAACCCATTAAAAGTTTTTCTAATTAAATGATGTCTTAGTTTTATTGGGTTTTATTTTGTATGTTACAAGTCAGAATTAAATTTTGGGTAGAAAAGCTTCTCGATTTACAAAAAACACGATGATTTATCTTCTTTCAAGTCTTCTGTATTTAATTAAAATAATCACACAAATGCACATGATTGAGTTTTCAACTGAAAAAGTGGTAAAAAAAACTAATGCTAAATATTACGTGATCGCTGACGAAAAAAGAAAAAGATTTTTAACCCAAATTTCCAATTTTCTAGAAAGGATTAAACAATTTTTAAAAATAATTTAAAAAAATATTTTCATTTTTAACAATAAACATTTTTAACGGTAAATTTGGGGTCTTTTTCCATCATTCTATTTTTTAGACTGCAAATTATTGAATATAAACTTAAGTTTGTAGTTTACAGATTCATATTTGTGGACGTTTTTATTTTATGTAAATATATTTTTACAAATACAAAATTAACGCTTGTTTTTAAAAACATTTATATCGAAAATTCCATTAAAAAAAGATGAGTTTAACAACAGTTTATTTCATCATTTCATTCAGAAAATTCAATAAATCTTTTAGAGTAGGCAGAGAGCTTTGTTGGTCTGCAGTTGGAGCAGGAATGTATCCACCTGGCTAAAATAACGGTGTTGCGAATTTAGTGGGCTTTAATGCACTCACAATCCTTAATCTGTGACCCACTCTTTTCGGGTCTGGTAGCCTAGGACAGAACGTAGCCAGAGACGTAGTAGTTTGACAAGAGATTGCACTTGCAGTAACTGACTGGTGTAGCAACTGAAATCGAATAGATAGGGCCAGATAGAATCACTCACCTTATAATAAGCTATCCACTTCAGAGACATGAGCAGAAGGTAACCCTTTAAGGCATTAGGCTTCTCTTACTTAGAGCATTGATTCAATTACCACATATTGTCTGTACCTAGACTATTTTTGAGAAGGAACAAATTTTCTTTGACACCGTTTATCGTAATTTCTTTGTTCTCTTTGTTGTTTTTGTCCAGAAACTACGTGTCTTCTATTTCCAAATAATTATTAATTTTTGTTTAATTTCAATGTCTTTAAAAATAGGAAGTTTTATTTGATTCCAAAATATTGTCGATCTTGAAAAAGATCAAGTCGAACAACAACAGCAACTTAATCCTGTTTGTTTTTCTATGAAAAGGTTTTCGCCCTGAAAATGTAAGTAAGAAGCCCCACAAAAAAACATTTTAAATTATTTAAATGTCCGATAGAAATTTGGTTACATTTCAGTTTTATTTAAAGATAAAAGCCTAAAGTGAATGAGAATTAAAAGAAAAATTAATTTTATATAATTTACCTGTAAATATTTTCGTCATTTCTTAAAAATACAAAAATGTTAAGATTTTAAATGTTTAATGAAGTTTTTTTAAATGAAAATAATTCTAGTAAAAATTGCTTATTGATCTAAAAAATAGAGTGCCTTATTTTATTCCTAAAAGCAATTAAAATATTTTCTAATTATAAATTTCACAGTTTTATAAAAGAAAAATGAGTTGGATAGAAAGGATTCAAAACAAAACCTGAGATTCTGCCAACTTCACATTCGTTCCATTGATAATAGCTGCACCGTTGAGATATGAAACCATATAAAAAGGATTTGCATGACTAATGATGTAGCTGATGTATTCAACTGTCAGCATCTACTCTCTAAATGTGTTTTTTATTGTATGTCCAGCTATCTGCCCAGTGAGTATTTCATGCAGGGCTTGTGCAGACTGTGGATGATACTTATCAAGCAAATTAGAAATTGACACATCCTTCTGTAGCATTAGATTTTTCTGGATCAAGGCTCTTTTCCTTTTTTTAACAACTGGACATTTTTAGCTTTGATCCTTCTGTCAATTTCTTCTTTGATTTCATGGGACTGCCTCTTCTTCATCCCAGTCTTCTGTCTGCTGGACATCAGTGCCAGCTGTAGATGTTGCTGGAATGACTTTCCTTACTTGATTCCACTTGGCCTTGATGACATCGCTTATACTGGAAACATAAGCATTAGGTGCAAGCTTCTGTCTTTCACAAAATTCAAAGATGATGCTATCAGCTATCATGGTGTACTGCCTCACCGATGTTAAGATTGACTTGGAAGAAACCTCTACCGTGGTGAATGATTTTGCATACTCCCTCCTTAAAACTTCCACAATCCCTTTTAAACAGGCAGTTATCATTTGTTGAAATACGAGTTCATTTGTGTGGGCAATCAGTAGCGACTCTATTTGTAATGTATTTTCAAAGAAATCCACTGTGTAGATGATGATAAGCATGGGGTCCTCGGTGAGTACTTTCAGATTGTCAATGACACACTTGACGATGTTCATAGTGCCGATAGGGTCTTTTTGGATACTTAAAATGGTGTAGAAGGTACTAATCCAAGGCCCTGATAGCATCTTCCCTATGATTATCATCATTTGCATCTCTACAATAGCAGCTTTTCTGTAAATAGCTGCTGCAATGATTTTATTTGTTGAGGAAAGTCCCAAGACAAATTGTTTGCATTGTTCGAAAATGGGAAAGTAAGTTGCACCTAGATGAAAACTTACATGCAACCGATTTTCTTGGAATCTAGTGATTTTGGTATATTTGTTGTTCAATAAAAACCTCAATTTCTGAGTGAGGCCTAATTTATCACTACATCTTCGGGAATTCATGGCTACAAGAATTCGCCATGCTGAGCACTCACACACATTTTCCCTCCTAATCCCTCAGGACCTTCCTTGTCTTTGTTGCAAATGTTTCTAATGGATGCAAATTGCTGTCCATTTCCACAAGTTTAATCTGCCACTCCTTTTCCAATAACAAAATTGTTGAATGGTTGACGGGAGCCCAATCTGTTAAGCAGCATTTGATTTTCGAAAGTATGAGTTTTAACTGGCATCAACACTTATGCTAGTGGACAGTGAGCCTACTTTAGCTAAGTTGTTGATGCAGTCACAAATATGCTGCTTGTAGTCCATCACAGTCCCTCCAGGAAGACGTTCCAGTGACACGAGATGGGAAGATGATGACGGCATTGTCAATGCCACAGAGTTCATGTTGTTTTCATCTTGTTATCGTAGAGTCATAAACTAAAGTGCAGTTTTCTGCACTTCACGCAGCATCGAGTCTTCAGCTTTGAAAGGAAGCTCCTCTGCCATCACAATGTTTTTGAAATAGACATTAACAGTCCAGAAACATGAGAAGCAGGAACTCCATTTCAAAAAGGTAATAATGGAGTTTTCTGCTAATGAAAAGATGGCAACTTTTATTTTGTAGTTCTTTTAATTTTTTGCCCTTTGATAAAAATTTTTGATTTTTTTTCTAACATATTTCTAAAGCTTATGATGTTAATAAATTTGGATAATGAAATGGCAGATGAACACCGGTTAGACGTTTCACAAGACAGATGTTGGACCAGACAGGTTAGAAGTTACATCAAAAATACAATTGTCACAGATTGTAATAAACTTTCAAATTTATGATCTTTAAAAATAGATATTTTAATAACAGAATTTCAAAAAACACACATTCAGAATTAATTTTAAAATATTTAATAAATTTATCATGTTTTGTTTTTAAAATTGGAAAAAAAGGAAACAATTCTTGTAAAAATTAATTTTTCATCAGAAAAATACTTTGGATTCAGAAAATAGTGTACTTAATATATATTATTCATAAAAGCCTTTAAGAGCTTTTTTAATTAAATCATGTATTAGTTGTATTGGGTTTGCATTTTATAATTCAGAGCTGAATGTTGGGTAATACTAGATCGAAATTTACTAAAAGAAATTGATGATTTATATTCTTCAAAGTCTTCTGCTTTTAACTAATAACAAAATTAAACAAAAGTTGAATTTTGAGCTTTCATAAAATTAAATAAGAGGGTGGGTAACAGATGTAAAAAAATATTATTACCATGACTTTCTAAAACACAAACATTTCTAAAATAATTTAATTCATTTGTGAATACGTTCTAAAAGTTTCACTTACACCCAACAATTATTTGATTTTTGCAAGAATTTCCAAATACATGTGTTTTTCAAGTGAAAACAGTCACTAATAAACTAGTGCTAAATATTACGTAGGCACCTCCATTAGTTTGTTATGCCTAAGATTTAAGTATATTCTTCATAAAAGCACTAAAAAACTAATAGTATTTATTATGTGACTGGTGTCATAAAAACACAAAATTTTGAACATGCTAGAAAAGATGTAAAAATTTTAAAAAATAAGTAAAAGAAGGTCTTTCCGCTTAATAATAACATAAACATTTTGATGATAAAACTTTGTTTTTATTAAATTTGGGGCCTTTTTTCTTCATTCGATGCTGTTTTATTTTCTTCGAATTATTGAAGATACCTAAATAAGACATTTAAACGATAATAATTGAAGCAAAACATGACGATTCAAATGCTGCAAAGACAAACATAATCATTATTAGTTTTATAATAAAATTAAGGCATTTGAACAGTAATAATTGAAAGGAAACGGGATGATTTAAATGCTGCAAGGACTTATAACAAGTATAAACATTATGCAATACAGAAAAGAATTTCTTGTAATTTCATAATTAAAGGTGTTGAATAGAATGGATTAAAAAAGGAAGTTCTAGGGTTTTCTAAAAAATGAAATGACTAAAAAAGTCATTCTTTTCTGAGCAAGTTCTTAAAGTTTAAAATAGTACTTTTCATTTCTTCTGTCACTGACACTGAAATTTTCCTATGAAAATAAAGTCCGTTTTTGCAGACCACAAGAATAGTCATATTCCAGAAAAAATAACGAAAGTTGCCACTACAGACTGTTGTCTATTGGGACATCTATTGACATTTTGAAATTCTAGATTCAGCATGTTTTATTATTCATTTTTGTGGGCATAACATTTTTAATACATCTTGAGGGAATGACAATACTGTAGGTTCTCTAAATACTTTAGCTTACAGGAGAAAGTCTTTGACAGATTATTGTTGTTAATATTTCGTATATTTACCTGCAATCTAAAATTAAAATTTTATTAATCATGTAACAAAAGCATAACTCTGTAGAAATCACCATGAACATATGGCTCAAAAGTCTTATCTCAAAAAGATCATCATTTTATGCATTGTGGAATGGTCATTTGTCATTCTAATATTAAAATATATCAGAAGGGGATTGACATTCTGTGAAAGAGACAGAAAAACTATCAGCAAAAGGAAGGGATTTTTCTTTATATAACTGTCAAAAAATTTGAACAATATCTCCCCAAAATAAAAAAGTACACACAAGATGTCAAAGAGAGGAAACAGACACCATGAATATATTTCCACAAAGTTTTCTAATAAAACAATCTATTCAGTATAGAATTAATTAGTTAATGAGTAAGTGCTGAAAATGCTGTTTGAATAATTCACTGATTGTTGACTAATCATTAAATATAGCGGATAGCAATTTTTTTAACATTCCCAAAAGTATTTTGTGATACCAAGTCAGTTTGAGTTTGTCCATGAAGAAAATCATTTTTTCAATTATCATAAGACAGATTTTTGCTTGATTTTCTTTTTGAATGAATATTAAATTTTTATAGGAAATGTTGTTTTTTATCATTTTAATTAAAATAATACACTTTTACATTCTGTAGACTTTTTTAGTCGTCAAGTAACATTGAATTAAAACTATATATATATATATATATATATATATATATATATATATATATATATATATATAGCAACTTCTGTTGGTTTATCTACATCAAGTTCCCATCTAAACCAATGAATTTAGGGAACAACATCTGAATGAATTGCAGATTATTTTCTAAATAAAATCTTTATTTGCCACATAATATAGACTGCATTCATGTATTATTCACTGCTCCTATTAATATATCATGTATGCCTTTTTTCTTCACAGATGTTTTGGCTGTACAAAAACAGGGATTATTACTGAGAATTCCAATGAAAGAAAAGACATTTCACTTTCCATGAAAACACAGACAAATATATGCTACATGTTTCATGTGAATGTGTTGGATCTACAATGTCAAAAACCTGACAATGAACTTTAATAGTTTGAAATGTGTCGTTGATGTTTCTACAAAAAACACATTTATGTTATGCATGAATAAAAAGAAAACATTGGTCATATTCATGTGGAATCTTCTAAACTGTTGGGAAGTTAGATAGAATAGACCAGATGGAAACTAATATTACAAAGAAACCATATTCTTGTAAAATTTGTGGATCTACATTTTCATGGGAGTGTAACTTAGTAATACATATACGTACACACACAGGAGAGAAACCATATTCTTGTGAAGTTTGTGGATTTGCATTTTCACAGAAAGCAGCTTTGCTCATACATAAGCGTTCACACACTGGAGAGAAACCATATTCTTGTGAAGTTTGTGGATTTGCATTTTCACAGAAAGCAGGATTGGTCACACATAAACGTTCACACACTGGAGAGAAACCATACTCTTGTGAAGTTTGTGGATCTGCATTTTCTCACAAGTCAAATATGGTCAGACATATGCATACACACACTGGAGAGAAACCTTATTTTTGTGAAGTTTGTGGATCTGCATTTTCACAGAAGTCCACTTTAGTGAAACATATGCATAGACACAGTGGAAAGAAAACTTATTCTTGTGAATTTTATGGATCTGCATTATCACAGAATTCAGTATTAGTGAGTACACACAGTGGGGAGAAACATTATTCTTGTGAATTTTGTGGGACTGCATTTTCACAGAAGTCAGCTTTAGTGAGCCATATACGTACACACACGGGAGAGAAACCATATTCTTGTGAAGTTTGTGGATCTGCATTTTCACAGAAGTCAGCTTTAGTGAGACATATGCTTACACACACTGGCGAGAAACCTTATTGTTGTGAAATTTGTGGATCTACATTTTCTCTAAAGTTTAATTTAGTCAGTCATATGTGTACCCACAATGGAGAGAAACCTTATTCTTGTGAAGTTTGTGGATTTGCATTTTCAATCAAGTCATCTATGGTCAAACATATGCGTACACACACTGGAGAGAAACCATATTCTTGTGAAGTTTGTGAATTTTCATTTTTACATAAGTCAAACTTAGTTAGACATATGCGTACACACACTGGAGAGAAACCATATTCTTGTGATACTTGTGGAACTGCATTTTCACAGAAGTCACACTTAGTGAAACATTCACACACACACTGGAGACAAAGCATACACTTGTGAAGTTTGTGGATGTGTATTTTTGCAAAAAAACAGATATGGCCAATCACATTCATACACACAATGGAGAGAAACCTTACTCTTGTGAAGTGTGGATCTACATTTAAACTCGAGTCAAATATGGTCAAACATATGCATATACACACTGCAAAGTAATCTTATGTAAATTTTGTGAATGTGCATTTTCATGGGAGAGAAACCATATTCTTGTAAGATTTGTGGATCAACATTTTTATGGAATCCAGATTTTGTCAATCATATACATATACACTCTGTAGACATCTATAATTTTGTTTCTCTATTTTCATGGTAATGATATTTGGAGAGCCATCTCTATGTGTGTGTGTATATATATATATATATATATATATATATATATATATATATATATGTATGTGTGTGTGTGTGTGTGTGTGTGTGTGTGTGTGTGTGTGTGTGTGTGTGTGTGTGTAAACATATACTAGAGAAAAATACTTGTTTGAAGTTTCTGAATCTGCATTTTTGTGCGAGTCAAATTTTGTCAATCATATGCATATATACACACTGGAGAGAAAAAATATTTTTGTAATTTTTGGTGTTTTTTGTATGTATTTTCAGACTAATCATTTTTGCATCATGTGAATACACAATGGAGAGAAACACTATCTCAGTTGCCATTGAATTTCTGAATCAGTAGAAACTTCTTTTTTCAGTTCATCATTTGACAACCTGTAGAAATGAAAATTTTTTTTCAAATATTGCAAAATACAATAGACATACTGCAATTCCAATAGGTATACATCTTAAATCGCAGTTGCATAAAAACCCTAATGCAGTAACTCATCTGTGCATCCTAGCGACATAACTAGATTTTCCCATGAAAAGTTATACATTTCACAAAACCAACCCATAATAAATGTAACATAATTAAAGAAACTTGTTGGTTGATACTAAATGAATGCCATCGATGTAATTTCAAATATAACTTATATATTCTTTCTTTAACCAAATCTGAATCATGTGTCATATGTAAAACCTTTCATCAATATCATTTTCTTTTGCAATTTCACTTGCTGTCGACATAACAGAGGCATAGCCATTTTCACGATAGTCTTGAAGACATCTGCAAATTGCATCGATCTCTGCGATCATAATATCGATAGTAACATTAGAAGACTGCAACAATTGACTCACTTTGTCCACCTGAAACAGAACATCATAACAAATGATGATGCAAACTACAAAGTTCCTAGAAGATCCAGACCAACAATGGTGTTACTTCAGTTGCTGTAGCGCCATCTTTCTTTTCCAAAGACGATTTTCGCAGGCTGATAGGCGCAGATCAAATGTTTTTCCAGTGAAATCGCAATGGTTAGACTACATTGATTCTTTATTCCCATCTTGTATCAAATTGTGCTTTCAAACAAATAGGCACATAAGTTAATAGTATCTTCCAATAAATTTATATCAAACTTTTTAACAACCTAATGTTAAAAAGTCTCAAAAACTCCCTTTCCCGTTGTATTATCTACAGTGCGAAAACAGAAGAAAGATTAAAAAATCTTTACGTCTTCACCAAGCTTACATTTAACATATCAGAAAATTACTGACATCGACGAAAAGCCAAGTTTCTCTCGGATGAAAACAATTGTAATATTAACTAATCGTGCCACCACATTCCTCCAAATTTTTTCTGTCTCTGCAGTCAATCCATTTTTGTCCTATCAATTGTAGATTTCATTGTCAGACCCAAACGAAAGTCTATCCTCTGAGACAAGCATTGTTGATGTGTCTAACCCTGTTCATGTATTTTAACCTTTCAGAAAGACCCTCCCACACATCTTTTCCTTTAACAAGAGACACCGGATATTCTGAATGTTACGAAATAAAATAAGACATATCTCGGCAGATTTGCAGGCAAATAAACTAACATACTCAAGAGCGAGAGTCGGATGTGAACGGGACAAGACCCCGTCACAAAATGACCATTATCGTCATATATGCATAGGCCCACGAGCTCCGGTCGAAAAATAAAATATTTCAAAGTGCTTCCATTTTTCGACCAATAAAAATGCTTCCCTCCTAATTATACTCGCGTCGTTTTTCGAACCCGTTAAGCCATAAAAAACGCCATAAAAAGGGTCACAAGGGGAAGTACAAAACAGCCAACGGGAGGCCGAGGAAGAGATCTGTCACGGTCAGTCTGGGCAGTCAGCAGGAGGAACGCCACGCCAACCAGTGGGAACTACTATGAGAGATCAATCCGGATCGGCAGCCGGCATATGAACTATACCACAAGGTATCTGTCCCCAAACCACACGTTCCTATTGAAATAAATCTCGTAAATCATAAAATCTTCAACAGAATTAAGATACAATCCAATATTTCCCAATTTCTTATATTTAATGAAATTGTAATAAAAAAGATTAATTACTTGAAATGAACACAAGCAACGAAAAGAATAAAATAATTAGTTCACACGGTGTAATAGAAGAATTTGTTCCTTGCTCAAAAATCTCTCGGGTAAAAACAATATGTCAGAACAGAACACTGTCTATCGCGATATCAATCTGTTTTTCTTATATTGTATTATTGACAAAAAGTTAAAAATTAAAAAAAGAGATCAAAACCAATATTATCTAAGTGATTTCTTTAAAAGGAAATTAGTAAATTTAAGAATAAATTAACATAATTTGGTAAAAAATTGATTCTTAATTTTTTATTAATAAAGATATAGTGAAAATGACATTTAATTAAATTTTTAACCTT
The DNA here is from genome assembly GCA_964036315.1 of Acanthosepion esculentum. Classification (NCBI taxonomy): domain Eukaryota; kingdom Metazoa; phylum Mollusca; class Cephalopoda; order Sepiida; family Sepiidae; genus Acanthosepion; species Acanthosepion esculentum. The sequence continues at coordinate 18,418,482 of OZ038479.1, read as the reverse complement.
GTTGGATTTTATATTTCTTTCGGGAATATGTGCTTCCACAAAAATTAGAAAATTTAACTATTAATTTCTTTTAATTCACATCAGTTTTAGGATATTATCTGTCAAATAAAACCGACATTTCAGTTCAAAGAAGATTATTTAAATGATTTGAAATGATTAGGAAGTCCTTGACAGTAGGTTGAATCCAAAAGTTTTTCATAGAAAAAGAAACAAAATTAAGTTCTTGTTGGACTTGATTCTTTCTCAACCTCGAGAAGATTTCATAATCAATAAAACTTCATTTTTTCAAAGAAAATGCAATTAAAAATGGATTTGAAAATTGAATACTTGTAGTTTGTGAACAGAACAAGAAAGCGAGTAACAGGTGTATAAGATTTTCTTCCTTGCACAAAAATAATCCGGGTAAAGACAATATGGCAGAACATTGCATCGCCTGTTCTTCAATCTGTTTTTTCTCATAAATTTTAATGACAGAATGTAAAAAATAGCAAAATTATAAACCTCTTAGAAATAAGATATTTTCCAAGTGATTTACTTCAAATATATTTTAAGTGTCTTTAATAAATCTTATTTATAAAAAAAAGCAATTAAAAAGCTTCCCTATTTAATGTCATAGTTTTTTTATTGCATTTTTTATTTTACGTTTCATAGCAGATTTCGTAAATTTCATCAATTCTGGCAATCCATACTAGCTGTCGTCATCTCGGAACGTATTGATACGTCAACAAAGATGACAGAAAAACAGGATCCGTTACAAATTTCTTAAAATTAAGAAATGGCTGCTTTTAAGATTTTCTGAAATCGGCCAAAAAGCTGAGATTCCGTTACATAAATAATTAAATTTTGTTTACTGGAAATAGTAAATTCCATTTCAATTAATATAATTTCTATTTGAAATACACCAGAATATTTCACTTACTGGAAATAATAAATGAAATCTTTAAAGCTAAAATGAAAGCATCAAGAAAGATTTTTCATTCATAAAAATTAATTTATTTAAACCACAGAGACACCAAAATTTCAAAGTCCAATCGAATATAAAACGAACACGAAACTGAATTTTTTAATTTAATAATTAGTAAAAATAAATCTTTAGAAACTTACACGATAAACCAATGCCTAAATGTTGCTGATTTCTGTATTTGAAGAAGTGATGGTTTATTTACTTCTTTCTTTTCAAATGCTTGATGACGACATTGAATATTTCTCTCGTCATGTGTCAGACTTGAAGTTGACTTTCGTTTCTCACTTTGTGAAGAGCGATTTTGAAATGAAAAATGAAATTAACATTAACAAACAAACATTAGTCACGATGATTCCACTTATCTATTTTCTAAGTCAAACAAGTCCAGAGTGCATTCTTCAGGTGACGGGCCTCGAGTAATAAATGTCTTAGCCATCACCGAGACGTACAGACTGTTTTTAGTTAAACAACAATGGCGCCTCCTCCGTCTTCTTATCTAACTGCACTTGTCACATTCTTCTTGGTTTACTATATCACAAATTTTTAAATAATTAACATCTATTATCGTATTATTTATCAATCATATATGGCAAACATTTCAATAAATAACAATAAAAAAGAAACATTCTTACTTCCGGTGACATTTTGGGCTCAAATTTTTAACTGCAACGAAAAGGGAAAATGGTGCTTTAGTTTTACATTTAGTATTTTAAATAACATTAACCTAAGCACCTTCGAAATCATGTACGGCAGTATAATTGCAGAAAATATAAAATAACTTAAATAAATCAACACAGAACAAAATCTATTAACTATTTTTTTAAAAGCAATTTAATAATAAAATAACAATTGAAATTTTAATAAAATTAAAATAAAATACATTTTTAATTTTAATTGCGAACAAAGGGTAAAAAAATGTTAATTTTTCCATTCAATCTTAGCGGATAATAATTTCAAAAATTAATAAAGATTAAAAAGTATCTTCGAAAACATGTAGAGGAGTATCATTTCAGAAAATACACAAAAATCGACTTATTATTACAATTCAATTTAATAATAAAATAATAATTGAAATATAATTAATTAGTAGCAGGATACTTTGCAAGATTTTTTTTAAATACTTCATTTTAACAACACCAACTGATTTACGTGTTATCAGGAAGAGAAATGGTTCTAGTTGTGGCTGCAAGAAGAGCTTTGCCCATTTCCTAGGAATTCCTTATACCCCTTCTGAATCTGGTCAAAATAAGATGCGCCTTTTTTTGCCTATTGGAGGCCCATATGGATTTAGTCAGGGAAGGCGACTCCAACTGCATACTCAGTGGATGGGTGACTCCACGACTGTGGTTGCGGTCACACCACAACACGCACAAAAAGTACAAAACTAAGATGACTCAATAAAAAAGTTATACAAATCAGGTCAAAATTGGAACAAACGTGAGAAAAAACTTAACACAATTTTCCAATAAAACTGAAAAAAGTGGACTATTCAAGTCTTGTGTAAGAATGACTCAATATATTGATTACAAAGGTATAGATACAAAAAGGTACAAATACAAAATTTGTACAAAAATTTGCTTTTGTGCATCTATTACGGCAGGATAACATATTTCTGATGTTTCTAAAAAGGATTACCGTAAAAAAATTAGAATTCTTTTTGTTCTTTCTCATCCAACCGTAGGAGAAATTTTCACTTGTGAACTTCAAGTCTCTCTGCAGCTGACTGATAACTGGTGCCTTCTCACTTGTCTCTTTCTTGATGTCATTTTACCTTGTACCCTTGCTGTCAAAATGTCTTCTCATCAAGTCCACAGATATAAGTTCTATTTATTTGGAAAAAGAGGCTCACAGAAGACCCCATTGAAGTTTTCATAAGGGCTTGAGACTATGGCTCTCATTGGCCACAGAATACGAAAAAACAATTCTCCATGAACTTAAAATGGATCCTCAACAGTTGAAGATGAAAGCAGCAAATTTCCAACTGTGAATATGAATGGTTTCCTTTTTTAAAACTATAAAGAATTTGAGAACAACTCAAGTACTTGACTGTTTTTTGGCCTCAAGTAATAAATATATATGCTGTTTCTTGTTCTAACCTTTCGGATCACATGTGCCATCTTCAGAGTGCTTATATGGAAACTTAAACAAAGATGTTCACGATCAAAGTAATAAAACGTGTTTGAAAATAAGTTTGAGATTTAAACAATTAAAATTTTCTAGAGGGAAAATTTAGAAATCTAACTGGTTTCATTTTAAAAATAGAAAAACATATCTTATAAGATAGAGCCACGAAGAGAGCTCAATGTATCAAAATACAAAGCAATATGATATACATCAAAGGATATACTCAATACACCATTAAAGAGTTCTGTAATAATTTATTTCAGACAGAAAACTGCCTCATCAGACCGGAGTCATAAAATGGTTTAAATGACCCAGATAATTTATTAAAAATTACAAGACGAAATGAATAAATGTTCTGACCTAGAAAAATCCTTGAAAAGATAAGAGAAAATGGGTGGCAGGGAAAAAAACAAAGAGGTGTCAAAGCAATGATTAGGGCTGGTAGAGGGAATACAAAGTTACAGCCAGTGAAATACATTGAAAATAAATTAAATTTATATCTTCATCATCTAATTTTTTAAAATTAACATTACACACACACACACACACACACACACACACACACACACACACACACACATATATATATATATATATAGTGTAGTAGGGCAGCAGGTCACTATTCAAACATATATTGTTGACTATAACAGACAATGAATGTCTACTACTATTTTTGATCAGTAGCCATTCTAAGCTTTATATAGTTGCTTTAATTTCAAGAGAAAATAAATACAAAACTGTCCAAAATTTGGATATTTTTTTTGTTATGCTGCTCCTTGATCTAAGCTTTTGGCTCACATTAGCCATCTTCAGTGATGATATAGATATTTAAAAAAAGATATTCACCATCAAAGTAATAAAACATGCTTGTAAGTAATTTTGATATTTAAACAAATAAAATTTACTACCGAGTAAATTTAAGAATCTAATAACTTGGTAATTACTCGTCCTGATAAAGGTGCTGGTATTGTCCTGCTGGACCATACAGATTATGTTTCCAAAATGCGAACCATTCTTGGTGACACAACCAAATTTCTTCCTCTTGGTCCAGTAGAGACACATGATCGCACAATTCCTATAGAAATTAAATTTCAAAAGAAACTTTTTATCTTGGGCTAAATGCAGTTTCATATCCCGTGAGATCACTGATGATATTAGACCTGTTGGGTCTATTCGCCCTCGTCTGTATGGTCTTCCGAAGACTCATAAGTATAATGTACCCCTTCGACCCTTTCTGTCAATGTCAGGCTCATCTCAACACAGGGTTGCTAGTTTTCTTTCAGATCTTCTTCACCCTGTTGTTGAGCATTTTAGCTCGTATACCATTAAGGATTCTTTCTCATTTGTTCAGGTTATACGTGAAACTCATTCTAAAAATAAATTTATGTGTTCCTTTGACGTGTGTTCTTTGTTTACTTGTGTTCCAGTAATCTGCTGCGACATATTATATCGAAGTTGCTTGTCTCCTCCGGATATCCCAGAAGATGTGTTTATTGAGCTTACGCAATTTGCTACTATGTCAGTTGAGTTTAGCTTTAATAATTTTATGTACAGAGAGATCGATGTGGTTGCGATGCGCCCCCCCCCCCCGGGGTCCCGCTTTGGCCAACATTTGTGTGGGTTTTCATGAGTCGTCCCTCCTCACTTATGACAATGCACCGTCTATGTCCCTGCGGTCTGTGGACGATGCATTTTGTCTTTTTAATAGTGAATTTGAAGCCGATCCCTTCCTCTCAGTTATGAACCAACTTCATCCATCTTTGAAATTCACCATTGAAAAGGAGTCTAATTCTTGTCTCTCTTTTCTTGATGTCCTTGTGCATCGGACTCCTTCTCAATGTCTTACTTCGGTGTTTCGCAAACCAACGTTTTCTGGTTTGTATACGCGTTGGGACTCATTTTGTCCCAAAAAGCGTAAAATTAATCTCATTAAGAACTTAACTCACAGGGCCTTGATGATCTGTAGTGAACAATATTTGGATGATGAATTGGATTTTATCCGCTGCACCCTTTTAAAAAAATGGATATCCTAGTGATACTCTTCATATTGTCATGCGTGATAAGATTATTAATTTTCGGAAGGATAAACAATACGTAGTTCAGAAATGTCCTATTTACCTGCGGCTTCCTTTTATTGGTTCACGGGGCGAGCTTCTGGCTAAGCGTATCTCGTCTGCTGTTCAACTGTGTTATTTTTCAGTTCAACTAAGGATTCATTTTGCGACTCGTTCTGCCTTTCCCTCTATGCATAAGGATCATTTTCCTCCCCATCATGTTTCCTCGGTGATCTATTCATTCAATTGTGGTTGTGGTAGCAACTACATAGGAAGAACTTCCCAGCGTTTGGATTGTAGGATTTGGCAGCATATCCCATTACGCGTTCTTAATCCGGATGCCCGTAAGAGCCAGTTAGTGGATACTTCCGGGTCAGCTATTACTGAACATATCATAATTGGCAGGGATTGTGCAATAAATTTTAGTTCGAACTGGTTCACTGTTCTGGCTAATTCGCACTCTCCTTTTCATTTACGGGCACTGGAATCTATGTACATACGGTCCAGGGAACCGTCTCTTTGTAAGCAACGAGACTATCTCCTTGGACTTCACGTTATTATACTCTAGTGTTCAACAATCATACATTTTCCCCTCCCCCTTCCTTTTTCCCCCTCTTCTTCCTCTCCTACCTTCCTGTTTTTTTTCTTTTGCTGCGCAAATTTGCGTTTTTTAAAATATATTTTTTGTTGTTGTCTTCCCTCATACAAATTAATCATTTCATTTTTTAATGTTTTAATTGTATGTAGGGTGTTTGTGTGAGCAAAAGTAATTTGAAATAAATTATTATTGTTCCCAGTCGACCCTGATGAGCTTGGGAACGAAACCGGTTGGTCTGTCTTGTCAGTGTGGAAAAATTAAAAAAAGAATTAATGATAAAATTTCCTGAAAATTTGTCTGAGGATCTTGGCATGTGCACAAAATTTAAAGCAACATTCAGAATTAAAGAGAATGCGACACCTATTTTTATGCCCAAAAGAAAAGTACCTTTTGCTGCTGCATCCGCCATTAGTAAAGAATTATACTGCTTAGTGCAAATAGGTGTGTTGAGCAAAACAGACTAAAGTGATTAGGTAAGCCCTACCAGTTGCATGAAAAAATAATAAAATTATGGTCTGTGAAGATTATTCTATGGGATTGAACGATTGTTTGGAAACACATGAATAACCTCAAGTCTTGAAGAAAGATTTGTGAAATTAAATGGTGGTGAAGTGTTTTCAAAACTTGATTTGTCTGAGACGTACCTCCAGATTATGTTTGACAAAAAACGTGTGAAGTAACTAACTATAAATATGCATGAGGGTCTGTATAGATTCAAAAGACTGCCATTCTGGAAAAAGGTGCACGAGATATTTTTATACCGAAAAGTACCTTTTGCAGCCAAAGGCTCTACTAGCAACGAATTAGACTGTTTAGGCATGTTGAACAAAGAAGGGCCGAAGGGAAAATAGAAGTGTTTGATATCTGCTAATACCTCGTAAATAATGGACTATTCTGTTTTGATTACAGAGAAAAGCAAAAGACATACTGCTCAAGATGTAAGAGATTTCAGACCCCAATCTCTGCTAGAAAGCTGTGCAATGAGACAAAATTTTTCAGGGAGTATCTCTTGGTCAATCTAGCGAGTTGTGTTTAACAGCACCAGTGCTAATCTGTCTTGCTGACTATTCAACATCAAATTACATCGTTTTAAGTCGTTTAGCAGAGTAGGAATATTGAGGCAGGACAGAAATTCACAAGTTGCAATAAAGATCAAAGAGAAAGAAGAAATAGGATAGGTAGAGAAAACATTTTTATTGTCCAGAAGAGAGTCAAACATAAAACATTCACTTATTTTGAAAAATCACTTGTTTTTTTTTAAGACAAAATATACGATAAATGACAAACTGTCTTGAATGAAAATGCAGATCCGCAAACATCACAAGAAGGTGATTTCTGTCCAGGGTGTGTATGAAAGTCTCACTAAATGACACTTTTGTGAAAATGCAAATTCACAAACTTCACAAGGCTATGGTTTATCTCCAGTGTGTGTATGCCCATGCATCACTAAATGAGACTTCTGTGAAAATGTAGATCCACAAACTTCACAAGAATATGGTTTCTCTCCAGTGTGTGTATGCATATGCCTCACTAAATTTGACTTCAATGAAAATGCACATCCACAAACTTCACAACAATATGGGTTTTCTCCAGTATGTGTACGTATATGCCTCATTAAATGTGATTTTCCTGAAAATGCGGATCCACAAATTTCACAAGAGTAAGGTTTCTCTCCAGTGTGTGTACGCATATGAATGACCAAAGATTCTTTCCGCGAAAATGTAGATTCACAAACTTCACAAGAATATGGTTTCTCTCCAGTGTGTGTATGCATATGACTCACTAGATTTGACTTCCATGAAAATGCAGATCCACAAACTTCACAACAATGTGGTTTTTCTCCAGTATGTATACGTATATGCCTCATTAAATCTGATTTTCCTGAAAATTCGGATCCACAAATTTCACAAGAGTAAGGTTTCTCTCCAGTGTGTGTACGCATATGAATTACCAAAGATACCTTTCGCGAAAATGTAGATCCACAAACTTCACAAGAATATGGCTTCTCTCCAGTGTGCAAACGCATATGTTTGGTAAAACCTGGCTTCCGTGAAAATGTATATCCACAAACTTCACAAGAATATGCTTTCTCTCCACTATGGGTACGCATATGACTGATCAAATGTGATTTCTGTGAAAATGCAGATCCGCAAACTTTACAAGAATATGGTTTCTCTCCAGTGTGTTTAAACATATGACTGATCAAATGTGATTTCTGTGAAAATGCACATCCACAAATTTCACACGAATATGGTTTATTTCCAGTGTGTTTATACGCATGTGTCACTAAATGTGACTTCCGTGAAAATGTAGATCCACAAACTTCACAAGAATATGGTTTTTCTCCAGTATGTTTACGTATATGCCCCATTAAATCTGATTTTTCTGAAAATGCGGATCCACAAATTTCACATGAGTAAGGTTTCTCTCCAGTGTGTGTACGCATATGTCTCACAAAATGAGCTTTCTGTGAAAATGCAGATCCACAAACTTCACAAGAATATGGCTTCTCTCCAGTTTGCGTATACATATGTGTTACTAAACATGACTTCCGTGAAAATGTATGTCCACAAACTTCACAAGCATTTGTTTTCTCTTCAGTGTGCGTATTCACGTGAATGGCCAAATTTGGATTCTGCGAAAATGTACATCCAGAAACTCCACCAGTATGTGTGTTTTTTGTATTATGTTTTTCCATCTGACCTACTATGTCTGTGTTCGCAAGAGTTTATATGTCTTATGAATATGGCCAATCTTTCCTGTTTATTCATACAGAACACTATTTTTTGTTTTTGTATAAAGAACCTCCACACATTTCAAAGTACATTATTTCTTGCGATGTAAAGTTCATTTTCATGCTTTAGAAAATGTAGGTCCATCACTGTCACATGAACCCTGTAGCATATATTTGTCTGTGTTTTCACAGAAAGTGAAATTCTCAGTAATAACCACTGTACAGCCAAAACATCTGTGAAGAAAAAAAGGCATAAATGATATATTAATGGGGAAGTGAATGATATATGAAAGTAGTCGATATTATGAAATATATACGGAATTATTTTTTGCAATAATGCAGAAACAGCAGCCACCAGTGAATATCAAATACTTTGTAGTGAAACAAGATTGCTTCATCATCACATCGTATCTTAATGAAAATGATGCGATTAGAATCAGAACACTGTTACTTCAGAAGCAATTCAAATATGGATCTAGAAAAATATTTATTGATTTTTAAATTTTTTTCAACTTCATCTTGGTGACCTGACCAACTCCATAGCCTACACTACCTGGTACATGATTATCTGTTGCAGGCATCACTGCTTGATAAAAACAGTAAAAACACATAGTAAAACTTAATTAATTTCCATAATGGTGGGTTCAAAATAATTATATATTACTGGAAAAATAATAATTTTATTAAAACTGAAGAAATTATAAGTATATGAAAAATTTGATGAGAAGATTTAAGTCAACTTCAAAATGTTTAAGATCTTCACATGTATTGATACAAAAATAAAAGCAAAAACACTAAAAATCTTTATGCTGGAAAATGTGAAACCCCAACTTTCCAATTGAGTGCAATACCATGGTTCCAAAACGGACCTACACTAATGATCAATTTCAGAACAGACACCATCTACTGAAGGATTATCTTTTGCGGCCATCTCTGCCCAATAAAAAGAAACCATTTTCATCAGTGGCAAACAAAAGGGAAGATCGTTTGCTAAAATCCACTTCTTGGGCCTGCCAGCAAGATCAGAAACATGGGAGGTGATAGTTGATCTGCCAAATAAAAACAATCCATCATTTTCATCAATGGCAAGAAGAAATATTTTATTAATATCACCTTCTATTTAATAAACTAATAGTTATCAATTGGAGAAAAAAATCACAGGAATAATGAAATCATTTCCACAATTAATCTGCCATTTTTCACATGATTTAAAGATGATTTAAGATATGATGTGAAAAGGGAAAAAAACCTATCAATTAAGATGCTACTCATGCTACTTAAAATCTGGTCAGAAGCCTTACTGCCGGATGTATTTTATTGTCATAATCAGAAAGCCCAGGCAAGAGTGAAATAATTATATATTATGTGAAATGGAAAAAAAACTATCAATTAAGAGGTGATTGCATGCTACTTAAAATCTTGTCAGAGTCCTTGCTGCCGGATGTATTTTATTGTCATAATCAGAAAGCCCAGGCAAGAGTGAAATAATTATATATTATGTGAAATGGAAAAAAACCTATCAATTAAGAGGTGATTGCCTGCTACTTAAAATCTTGTCAGAGTCCTTGCTGCCGGATGTATTTTATTGTCATAATCAGAAAGCCCAGGCAAGAGTGAAATAATTATATATTATGTGAAATGGAAAAAAACCTATCAATTAAGAGGTGATTGCCTGCTACTTAAAATCTTGTCAGAGTCCTTGCTGCCGGATGTATTTTATTGTCATAATCAGAAAGCCCAGGCAAGAGTGAAATAATTATATATTATGTGAAATGGAATAAATATCCTTAAGATGAAAGACCAAAGCATTTTCTGACTATTATGATTCAAATTAAATCATGTTTTTGTCCTAAATGTTGTATTTCTTGCATCCAAGGGTGACCATAAATTGGTATGTAAAATTTGATTGTCTTTTTTTACTGTGAAATCTTTTTCTTATCCCTTTGAACAGCAGAGGGTGTTAGTATTTGACTCTTTGGCGCAACTAGCCATTCTGATGAAAGATTTTGAGGGCACATCTTTTCATGAAGTTCTATTGGAAAATAACTGTATTGTTGGTAACATTCAGATTGGCATTTGAAACTGATTTTCTCTTCTTTGTCTTTTGGAAAAAAATAAACTGATTTTTTTTTATCTCACACAGTTTTGTCTTACAGGCTTCTGTAATTTGTTTTGTAAGCAATGACTGAGGCATTGCTGGAAACTAGGCAATATTTGAAATGAAATGATTAAGCTTCTTAAGCAGAATTATTTCTTTTACTTCTTCAATTTAGGGATAACTTTTCAATCCTAATTAATTTTATTCTTAATCCCAACTTTTATCCACCACCCATAGCAATTAGTTAAAAAAAGAAATTTTAGAGAGTTGTTTTAAACCTGAAAATCTATTTTTTAAATTGTTTTTTGTATATTGGTTTTTGAATATATTGATGAATAATGACATTTTAGAAGAATTGTTTGCATTTTTTGGGAAGATGCTATCGGGGCCTTGGATAAGTGCCTACTACACCGATTTATCAAAACAAAAAGACCCTAATGACACAATGAACACAGTCAAGAGAGGGTCATTGAAAAAATTAAGAAACTGGCCGAGCTCCCAATGAGTATTCTGTCTGTTAAAAAAATGGTTGCTGAGACATTAAGTTTGTAAGTTCCAAAAATTCATATACAGATGTCCTCAAAGATAAAAACGTTGGTTAGATCTGGTGACAAAACCCAAAGAGTTGTGAGTTCAATATCAGGCCACAGCAAAAAAAATACTTGGAGAGTTAACTTAAAGGGAAATAACTGAGAAAAGGCATGGCATGTGGAACTAGAACAATCTACCCCAGTGGACGAAATAAAGGGTTCGATTCAAAATTCTGCTCACCTGAAGAATACTACAGCTGAAACGTTGTGAATATGGCAATGAAGATGAGGATAAATGTCCGAATAACATAAACAATGCAAGTATTGGATTATAGTTAAATATGTGTACAATTACCTAAAATTTAAGTAAGTTAAAAATTTAATAAATAAAATAACTAACATTTCATAACCACCAAAGCATAGCAATTAATAAAGAATAAAATGAAAAAAATACCATAAATTTTCAAATTATTGAGTTCATCTTTCATTGCATTTATTGCTATTATTATTATTATTATTATTATTATTATTATTATTATTATTATTATTATTATTATTATATTACCTCAGTTATCAAATTAAAAATTTAATAACTGAGAGCAAGATCATTTAAGTTTTAATTTAATAACTGAGATAATATAACAATTAATAATTGTATTAAATATATTTTTATTAAAGTAAAAATATAATAACTGTGATAACAATAAAATTATTTTTTATATTATCTTAGTTATTAATTTTTTAGTTTAATAACAGATAATTAATAAAATACCATTATAGAGGTAACTCAATAATTTACGAAATGTTATTAATTTAAGAAATTTTTATATAGCATTTTAAATTTTATTATATTTTCAGAAAGCATCTTCAAACGTAATTGTAACAAACAAGTTCAATAAAATATTATATAATTGCTTAAAATATTTTGTTAATTTCTAAAAATTATCTGGTAGTTAAAAAATAAAAATCAAACAGTTTTCACTTAGGATTCGTAAATTTATGTCAATTCAGGTCCATCATACTTAAATTGTCAACACCTTCAGCCGTCAATATATTGATGGAGACGTGTGAGAATAACAAAACACCATGGTCAAGAAATGCATGTATAGAAAATTTTATGCAATAAGTAATGCTTGATTCAGGACAGATTAATTTAACTTTAAATTTGCTAATTTTCCACAAATAACAATTCAGAAATAAATACTTTATTTTTGCATGATTTTTAAAATCGAGAATTATCTTTTGTTTACATATTGTTCAAAAAAATTTAAAATGTTAGTTTCAAATTGTTTTTATAAAAAAAATAAATAAATCGGCTAAAAATCATTCCAGTTTGTATTTGAAATACACCACAGTACTTTTCTTTTTGAAATTAGAAAATTTAATCTTTTAGCTTTCAATTAAAGCTGAAATGAAAGCTTCAAGAAGGATTTTTCATTTATGAAAATTCATTTAAACTAGCTACCTTATTATTACAATATTTTCTAATATATTACTAATTTATTAATTCATTTAAAATAGGTACCTCCACTAATTCAGTATAAATTTTCGATACCTAAGTTTAGAAATTAAAAAAAATGAAAATGCATTCCTGGATATTTCTTTTTAGATTTCATTGAAAGCTAAAGGATTAAATTTATTTTCAGTAGTTAAAACACTCTGGTGTATTTCAAATAGAAATTATATCGATTGGAATTGGAATTTTTTTCTGTTTTTTTTTTACGTCTGCGACGTAAGTAATTTTTTACAATGAAGTGTTTTTGCGCTTTTTTTCCAGTGAAAAGCACATTAATTTGGAAATTCGTACAAAAATCAAATAAGTGAAATTGTAACATTATAGATATGTTCATTTTAAATCGAAAATTCAGTGGAGAGACCTAATTTAAATGATTTGAAATCCTGTTTTAGCAAGTCCGTGAAAATACCTATTGTTACAATACCACCTAACGATATGGGATAGGAGATTTTTAAACGATTTTTAAATTATGATAAATTATTATAATTAAAATTTAAAAAACTGAAAGAAATTCTCGGAAAATTCATTATTCATCGAAAAATTGTTTTTCTTGATCCCTAAATATAACTCATTTACAGAAGCAATTAAAAAGTTTTCTAATTAAATAATGTTATATGACATTTTTTAGTTTACCATGCGGAGCAGATTTTCATAAATGAGCGAAAGTTTGAAAAAAAAATGATATTTTACATTATCCAAGGAGTCTTACCTTTAACTAATAAAAAAGTTTGGATATACGATTTAATCTCTCGAAATTATCTAAGTGGGGTGTAATATATGTAAAAAACAATATATATTTTACAAAGTTTTTTTCAAACAAAATATTACAAAAAAATGTAAAAAAAATATTTTTACCATGACTCTCTACAAACCAAATATTTCTAAAATTTCATTCGTCTTTGAATAAATTCTGAAAGTTTCATTAAAATCCGACAATTATTTGATTTTTGCAAGAATTTTCATTTTTTTTTTCATCTGAAAAAAAAAAAATCGCAAAAACCCCTTCCTTGTAAAAATTACTTGTGTCGCAGACGTAAAAAAAAAAATAAAAGATTTTTAACCAAAATTTTGAACGTATTAGAAAGGCTTAATTTTTTTTTAAATAATTAAAACATACTTTGGTCTTTCCTCTTAATAATAACAAACATTAAGATAAAAAAAAACTTTTTTTTATTATATTTTTGACCTTGTTGATAAATTTGATAATTCTTTCGGGAATATTTGCTTCAACGAAAATTAGAAAATTTAAGTATTAATTTCTTTTAATTCACATCATTTTTAAGATATTATCTTTCAAATAAAACCGAAATTTCAGTTCAAAGAAAAATTATTTAAATGATTTGAAATGATTATGAAGTCCGTGACAGTAGTGTAGCTCGTCGAAAAGTTAAAACTTACCTTTTATTTTATGGTGTATCCAAAAGTTTTTCATTGAAAAACAATTGATATTTCTTTCTCAACCTCGAGAAGATTTCATAATCAATAAAACTTCCTTTTTTTTCAAAGTAATTGTAATTTAAAAGGGATTTGAAAATTGAGTACTTGTAGTTTCAGGACAGAACAAAGAAAGTGAGTAACCGGTGTATAAGAAGATTTTCTTCCTTGCTGAAAAATAGACCGGGTAAAGACAATATGGCAGAACATTGAATCGCCTGTTCATCAATCTGTCGTTTTTTTATCATTTTTCTTAAAATTTAACGATGGAATGTAGAAAATTGCAAAATTATAAACCTCTTAGAAATAAGATATTTTTCCAAGTGATTTGCTTCAAAGAAAATTCGTAAATTTAAGTGTCTTTAATAAATCTTTACGTAGTTTTGTAAAAAAAAAAAATGAAAAAAAATTTTCATTCATTTCTGAATATGTTCTGAAAGTTTCATTAAAATCCGACAATTATTTGAATTTTGCAAGAATTTCCAAATCAGTATTTTTTAGCCAGAAAAAGCGATAAAAGAACAACCTTAATTTTTGGTCCGCCGCTGACGTAAAACAAAACAAGATGTTTTTTAACCAAAATTTTGAACGTGCTAAAAGAGTTTAAAAAAATTCAAAAAATAATGAAAAAAATATGTTGGTCTTTCCTGTTAATAATATCATAAACATTTGATGACAAAACTTTGTTTTTATTGAGTCTGGGGTCTTTTTCCATCATGCTATGCTGTTTTTTTTTTCGAGAAAAATGGGGGTACCTAGAACACGCACACACCAACACAAAAAAAAACTTGAAATCTCATAGTATTTTTGTAAAAGCTAAATTTTTATTTTTCTATCTTTTTAATTCTTTCACTCCAAGTAAAGTCACTAAGACGTAAGGGGATTAATGAGAGTGGGAAAATATGTGAACGAAGAAAATATTATTAAGGAAAGAGAACAATAACTGTTACTTTTTGATTTATTTATACATTTTCTTTGCGTTTTGATCAATAAAAAATAATAATTGTTCTCTAATATTAGTAACGTTTTTATTTTGTTAATTATAAAAGTATAGGTTATGGCCCTTCGCTGGATAACTTCTGATGATAGAAAAATGGGTCCATTTATCTGATAATAATGGGTAAGACTCAAAATTAGGCGCCGGACAGAATTTAGGCGCCAAATCAGATGTCGAGACAGACGAGTTTTCAGCCCACTCCAAAAACAGGCGATGCTGGTCACAAGCAAAACTGAATGATGCTAGGACAAGCAGCTATCGAAAGAAGATATAACCGGCATATTTTCAGTCTGCATCATTCTTTCTGCGGTTCCATTTTATTGTGGGTGGTAGGGTGATGTTTTATACAGGACACATCCAATGTTCTTTAGCCATGAGCACAAACTTTCCTCGCAAAATTCTGATGCGTTATATAAGGCCAAAGTTTTAGGCACCCCATTCCTTGAAAATATTGTTCTTAATATTTGTTTTACAGTGGTGGCTTTTCTGTCAGTAACCTTAATTACTTCGGGACATCCCGAAAATGAGTCCACTAAAATTGAAAAAAAAAGCCCCAAGTGTTCTTATCGAATATACTTCTGTATTTTCAGAATGAAGATTTATATTCCCTACCATTTCTATTTTCATTTCCAATCTGTGTGCAGATTGGAAATATCTTTTCTTTTACAGATTAAAGATAATTTTCCTAGGACTGGACATTTGTTTTCGTTTCTTTCGTGTTCTTTGTCGCAATATTTGCACTTAATTGGTATTTTAGTTGTTTTGTATGTTTCCACATTGTTTTTAAAATAATTAAATTCATTAATGAATACTAATTGCTGCAAGAATACTACACTTGATTCTAAATTCATATCATTTGCTTGTAGTTGGTTCTAGGATCTTATGCTTGTATGTAACGTCGTCATACATGCCTTCAATTAATCTTCTACAGACATTTCTCACGAACCCAGATTTTCAAATTCGCCATATCTTGATGATTCTTTCAGTCTGTGTAAATACGTCATTACGCCTTTATTTGGGTTCTGCTTATTTTCCAGAAAGTTTTGTTTTCTCTACAATAACCATTTTTTAGTTCTTTTTTATTCGCATGTTTCTGGATATTTTTATGAATTTAAATCCTTTCAAATCAAAAAATAAATTACTAATTTCATTCTCCCTTCTGGAGGCTTTCTTGTCTTTCAGTTTCTTTACCCAATCCAACAAAGTCAAACATCAAATACAAGTTTCTACATGCTCCAGTTCATGCAACGCGGTTAAGGATCCTATCGATGGTTATGAAATAGAGTAATCTCTGGAATAGATATTGTCAGTTCCACAGATGATAGCTCAACTGGCATTCGTTGTGGCGTTCTGCTTTTATAGCAGTATCTCAGTTACATACTCTGATTAAAATTGTGAGTTTTGGGGTCAAATGTAGATAAAATATGGATCGGAATCTGACAGAATGATAACATAAATAATAAGTAAAATGTATAGTCTTTCTCGTCTGATTTTTTATATAGATGTGTGTAAAGATAATTTAGTGAGAAAAAAGAATAGGTACGTGAAATTATTTTTAACTCAATTTTTTGTTGAGTGCTAAAAGATATATGTTGTTATTATGGCCTGAAAAGGAAAAGAAGATGAAATTTCAGTTGACGCACGATTTGACGACTTGTCCGTGTGAACTGCTTGTCCGATAATGAGAATGTGATGTGCTTGTGTGTGTCGAGGAGAAAAGTGGGGTCGATTCTCATAAGTGAATTAATGATAATTGTTATAATTATATTATTATAATATTTTAACAATATAATTATTTTTTATTTATTTAGTACCTTTTTTCTTTGACTTTATTTCATTGAATAAAAGAAAACAAAAAGCATATAAGGGGGCTGTAAAGTTTTTCTTGAAATCAGACTCACTTTCGACACTGAATATTAAATAAATATTAAATAATCATATTAAATAAATATGTCATCATTTTCCTCTAAAAATACTTAGGATAAATCATTAATGTTTATTTAATAAAAAGGTTATCCGTCCTTCCAAGTCAAACGACGTAAGTTCCAAAACACCTCGACGAATTACTTCCACTTGATGACCTTGACATTATTAATTAATATCAAATAATAATTTATAATGAATTACTTTATTAAATTATGGATTTCCATTAGTAGACATACATGTAAAGTTTTCTAATTAATTCATTCTTTTGATAAACCTATGAGCTTGTAGTTCGTCCTTTCAGATAATTTTTCTTTGCTCATATTACACTGGTCGGAAAAATACCTGTCGTAGTGAATTCAGATCCGCCATATATAATCGGGGCATTTTTTCTAAAATTTTTATACTTACCTGGTGTAGGAAAAACGGTGATCATAGAGGCTGTTTTCCCAGAGTGAGGCCTTTCCATTGCACTCCGGTAGGGTTGACCTCTGCGATCGCCCCAAATGTGGGCGACTCGGACACGTTATTTCTAAGTGTGGGGGTCAGCGTCCGCGCTACCCCGGTAATTTATCTAAAAAATAGACTTTTTCCAGAAATTACTTGCGGGGTCGTTAAATCTAACTTCTTTTCCATGCAATTCGATTTTCGGGGATTCTTTCTATGAAGTCCTTGGCAGTACCTAACTGACAGCATGGAATATACTTACCAATGATTGAAGGGAATAACTATTGTAGTTTCCAGGGTCTAGTTATTAAATTAAAGGCTTGCACAGAGCCTTTAACAAAAATCTTGACGTTAGATTTCAAATTGCATCATTTCATTATGGATAGAAAACTTGGAATTTTATTTTTAAATACATTTTTTATTAGTGGTTATTTAAAAAGGTCAACAATAAATTGGTTTTAAGGATTACATTTTTAGCATGATTACAGACATTTTCGGCATATTTCATGAAATAATAGCAAATGGCGATTGGAAACATTAAGACAGCAAATGGGATAAGAATTCTTTCTCTCGAATATTAAGTAAATGTGGATAAATGAAATAAAGAATAAAAAAAGAAATACATTTCATGTGAAGCTAACAATAAAGGAACCGGAAAGCGTTTTTGGACATCTGTGCAATTTTATGTCCACCCCACTTCCGAAAAGGACAGAAGGGCACTCCTTTCATCTTCCAACGCATGATGTAGATAAAAACTTTACTTTGGTCGTTCCAACTCATCGCAAAGCTGACTTGAGCGGGACTAATATAAACATTCTTATCATTAATTACCCTAACATACTCAAACGTGGCACCAGGATCCCCCCCCCAACTTTCATACGAGGCACTCCTATCTACTATATGCTGAGTTCAACGTTTCCTAACCTGGGGTCCACAAAGGAATATTGTGGGAAAATGCTAGTTTCTGCAGCGTTTTTTTTTTTCTTTGGTACTTTTTTCAACCTAAGTTATATTGTCAATCATCAACTATAATAATCGATAGGGCCGGTGCCTAATATACCAAACCTCTCAACCGCTTGGGGGCCTCATGCCTTGGGGGTGGGGAGCAAAATTCTTAATTTCAGTATCGCTTATTTTTTAAAATTGTAAAAAAAAAGAAAACGGTACTAATACATGACAGGACTTGACAAATTTACTGTTTTGCCGATCGTTTGACGGAAAAATTAGGGCCAATTAGGGTTCTTTAGGGTTAGTTGAAGGCTAGGATTAGAACTTTTCCGTAAACGTTGGACGAATGAGATAATCCAACATTTACATTGATACATGGTTTAGCGTCTCTTACTAGCGTCTCTTTCATCAGCTCCTTTCATGCATTTGCGTAAAAAAAACTCAAAGAATGTTTCATCTAAATACGATCCATAGCTAAATAAATGCATAAATTGATTTAAAAGAACTGTTCAGAAGAAAATTTGTGGGGTACAGCATACTCGTATTAAAATGAGAATTTAATGCGGGATACACTGTCCACAAAACACACGCAAATTTCAAGAAAAGACAACACGATAAGCAATGTTTGTAGAAAAATAGAATTTAGTATATTTAATAACATTCATATTACAGAATAAACAAATTTGTATATTAATGTCTCCTGTTTGCATAAAAGATAAATGCTTTTTAGGTCATTTAAGTAAATGTGATTTGAATAAAAAATTATGTGTTCACTGTCTTTCAACGAAGATAATAATGTCTGTTCCTTGTTTTTGTTTTATCCGCCGAGTTGGTAAAAAAGGAAAAAGGGGCGATCAATTTAAGTTGAAAAAGGGAGTGTGAATGAGAAATAAAAGATAAGAGGAAAATGTACGTTTTTGTTTTTGGAGTCAGTTGTAAATTTGTTGTTGTTGTTGTTCTGCTTTCCTACCCGACCTTCTGCTCTTAGTGTCGGGTTGAGTCAGTGATGGACTTTGACTGTCCGTCCTCTGTCCTCTTTGATATCTACGCCCTTCTGACTCTGATTGATTTGAGTCTCTCTTTTTATGGCTGACTTCCTTTTCACACTGGCTCGTTACTTTTTTCTCAGTTTAGGAAATCGCCCCCTTTCATTGGTCAGAAAATTAATTTCACACCTTATTGCGAAAAAATGTTTTTAATCGTTTTGATACGATTTTGCGGGTGTGCAAATCTACTTTGTGTTTTCAGTATTTTGTTGGAATGTTATAGGATTTGTATCCTATAATATTAATTTACATTCTATACATATGGGATTAAATTCTAATTTTCATAATTTTAAAAATTTTGGTTAAATAATGTGAAAATGATTTATTTTAAAAATAAACAAATTTAATTTCTAGATTATAGCCCGTTTGGTCCCCCGTATTTTTTTTTTTTTTTTTTACTATTTCACGCGTGCGTTGAGCTGACATAAAAAAAGAGTTCTTTGGGAATGACAATAAAAGATTATTGTCATTAACCTCTCACCTTGATGAAACTACGGGTTACGGTGCGTAAATTATTTTCGGTACCAGGTATTGTTAATTAATAATTAAATTTACAAATTTTCTTTGAAACAAATCTCTTGGATAAATATTGAATTTTTTTAAGGAGGTTTTTAATTTTTTTTATTTCCTTTTTTGTCAATAATAAATGTTTATATAAAATCAAAAAAACAGTTTGCGATAAATACATGTTTTGATGGTCTGTACTTAGACTATTTTTGAGAAGGAACAAATTCTTAACACCGGTTATAGTAATTGCTTTGTTTTTGTTTGTTTTCAGAAACTACATCCGTTCTATTTTCAAATCCTTTCTTAATTGTTGTTCATTTGAAAATAGGAAGTTTTATTGATGGAGCTTGAGAAAGAAATATCAAGTCCAACAACAGCAGCAACATAATCCCGATTGTTTTTCTATGAAGAGCTTTTTACAGAGATTCGCCCTGAAAAGGTAAGTTAGACGAACCGTCACAGACTTCTTCCGAAGAGCCCCGAAAACTGCCAAAGAAACACATTTTAAAACATTTAAATGTCTTCTCTGAAAGAAATTTGATTACGTTTCGCTTTTATTTCAAAGCTAATAGCTTAAAGTTTAAAGTTAATAGGAATTGACAGAAAAATGAATTTTCGTATAATTACATCCACTGAAAAAACAGCATATCATGAAGAAAAAATGCTCCAAATTTAATAAAAAATAAAAGAAGTTTTATCATCAAAATGTTTGTTATTATTAAGAAGAACTACCGAATTATTTAAAACATTTTAATCCTTTCTAACACGTTTTAAATTATGGTTAAAAATCTTTGTTTTTTTTTGTTTTGTTTTTTTAAGTCCACGCTAAAAAAAGAGAGAAAAAAAATGTAAGGCTCCAAACTTAATAAAAAACAAAGTTTTATTATCGTCATAATGTTTGTTATTATTAAGAGCAAAAGACAACGTATTTTTTAATTATTTTAAATTATTTTCCAAACTTTCTAACACGTTCTAAATTTGTTTTGGTGGTGGTGGTGGGGGTCTTCAACTGTGTAAATGGAAATTTTCATGTGGCCATTTCTGGTAAAATGATATTAATTTAGAAATTCTTGCAAAAATCAAATAATTCTCAGATTTTTATGAAACTTTCAGAACTTATTAAAAAATGAATGAATTTATTTTTTTATTTATTTTTTTAAATTTTGGTAAAAATATATATTTTAAACAAATGGTACCCCTCCCCAGTAACTTAATTTCAGGAAATTTTCTAGAAATCATTTAATAATTGTTTTATATTACTTATAAGCAGAATACCTTGGAGAACATAAATCTTCAATTATTTTTTCCCAGCTATCACCAACTTTTTTTAAATTTCTCCAAATTGTAAAATAAAAATTGCAATAAAATTATCTAATTGTTTAATTAGATAGGCTTTTATTTGCTTTTATCAATAATATACATTAAGCACATTATTATCTGAAGATAAACAATTTTTTTTTATTAATGATGAATTTTTACAGGAATTTTTTGCATTTTTCTTTTTTGAATTTAAATTTTCAATTTAAGTTTCAAAAATGTTTTAAAATTCTTCCAAACATCGTCCAAGGAAGGTTATTAAGTTATTAATTGAAGTCTATATTCATTAAGCAATTGAAAGCTTAATAACAATTATCCCAGCAAAACTTTTTACTATAATTAAAAATAATTTTTTGTGTGTCTACATGTTATTTTTTGTCCCTTTTAAGGAAAACTCCTTGACATATAAATGTTTTCGGCTGCTGGCAATTCTTTCATTTCACTTCCATGTTTCATCTTCCCTATGTTTCAACAGGCTTCTTTGGAAATCATCCCCTCAAGATTTTAAATAGTTTTTTTTTGTCTTCTATTTCACTAAATATTTTAAATTTTGCTATGTATTCATCTTTTGTGTGTCATGCATCAAATAATTTGTTTTATTTATTTGTTGTTTTTTACTTAGTTAAGAAAAAGAATTTATTTTTCAGTTTTTTTTAAGTTGATTTTTCTTTTTTGTGAGTTCAGTAAAATAACTTTTTAACAATTCATAACCATCAAAGTATAGCAATTAATATAATATTATATATATAAATATATATATACATATACATATACATAGATATAGATATATATAAATATATATATACATATACATATACATAGATATAGATATATATATATATACATAGCTGGCCACTCATATTCGAGGATATTCGTCTACTAGAGCAGATAGCCAATCCCTATTGCAGACACTTGCTCAGACACATTTGTGTTTATTCACCACCCACAGAGCCCACCTATGGTTTATACTGCAACTATGCTGAACAGACCTTAGTTACAGTTTCTGGGAAAGAGTATGCTATTTAGTGTGATCAGCAATTTAAACAAGGCCAGCACACTCAAGCTCTTGGCCATGATGACTTGTGACTCTCTGCTAGCACAACTATCAATGGCCTCCAAGGCGTGGTATGGTTTTCAGGTACTTTCCAAAGCTGACGTACACTGGGATTGACCCTTCCAGTCCGATAACATCAGGAAGTCTCCTTTCTGACAAATCGACTATGGTGAGATTTGAACCCAGGTCTCATGGTCAGAATATGAATGCTCTAACCAGTCGACTACCTGCCCATAAAATGAAGAATATAAGTTAATACGAAATACCATAAAATTTCAAATTATACAGTTACCTCTATTATTACATTTTATATTATCTCAGTTAAAAATTTAATAATTGACAGTGAATTAATAATTTTTAATTTAATAACTGAGATATTATAATTAAAATTATTATGTTATCTCAGTTATCAATTTAAAAATGTAATAATTGAGAGTGAGATATTAAATTATCTCCTTCACAGGTAAATTGATAACAGATAATATAATTTATATTATCTTAGTTATTAAATTAAAAATGAAATTGTTATATTAAAATTATTATAACATTTATCAATTTAAACATTTAATAACTGTGAGATAATTATATTAATTATTATCTCAGTTATGAAATTAAATATGTAATAACTGATAATATAATAATGATAAAATAACTTATTATCTTAGTTATTAAATAATGAAATACCATTATAGAAGTAACTCAATAATTTAAGAAATTTTTTACTATTTTAAATTGTAAGAAAGTGTCTTTAAAATTAAAAAATCCAGTAAAATATTAGACAATTGCTTAAAATATTTCTTTAATTTTTAAACATTACCTAGCAGTTCAAAACTCAAAAAGAATTCCTAAATTTATGTCAATTCTGGTCCACCATATTAAACATGTCAACACTTTTGGCCATCAAATTATTGATGGAGACGTGAGAATAACAAGTCCCTGCCATCAAGAATTGCTTTACTAGAAAATTTTATACTTTTTTTAAGAACAGATTAATTTAACTTTAAATTTGCTAATTTTACAAATTAACTTTTCATTAATGTATATTTTATTTGTGTGAAATTTTTGAAACTGAGAATTAAGTTTTGTTTATATTTCTCTCATTAAATTAAAATGGCTTTCAATTAGTTTTTCTGAAGAATCGATTAAAAATCATAATTTCTATTCGAAATGCACCACAATGCTTTATTTTCTGGAATTAGAAAATTTAATCCTTTAGCTTTCAGTTGAAACTGTAGTAAAGCCTTAAAAAATTTTTTAATTTCTGAAAAGTGGATTTAAAACATAGGTATACTGAATTTTTGGAGGTACCTAATTTTTAGTGTCTTTTTCAGGTGCAAAAACAGATTGATTAAATTCTAGTAAAAATGAAATAATTATCAGATTTTAATGAAACATTGATACCCATACTCACATAATTTTTTGAACTTTTGAAACTTAAATTTGCTGCCTCAATTTTCTTTTCTTGGTTAAAATTAGGACTCCATGGTGAATGTAAACCATCCAATGCTTTTCTTTTTCAAACTACTGCTATTTTTCCGAAAATCTGCTCCAAATGGTAAACTAAAAAAATGTAATAAAACTATGATATTATTTAATTAGAATAGCTTTTAATTACTTTTATAAATAAGATTTTGAACTATATCGATGTTCATATTGAGTTCACATGGTCCAGTGTTAGCTGAACCTCTTCCTGGAGCAGCCGGAGTATGATGGTGCCATCTACATATCTCTGTCATAGGGTTGGCTTTAGAGATATGAGTTCTAATAGCATTTCGTCGAACTATTCTATGTATATGTTTGCTATTACTGTTGATAATGGTGAGCTCATTGCTAATATTTCGTCCTGTTGATATATGTCTAATCCCATTCCATAGTGTGTTTGTTTACAGAAAATCTGCATCTCTATAGGGTTTATTGGTATACTGGTCTGTTTGGCTAAGGTTGAGTCCAAGGCATGTCTATCCTTGACTACTGAGAGTGCCTCCTCTGTGGATAGCTTGGTGAACACGCTCACCACATCGAAGCTCACCATCTGGTTGGTTGGGATATGAGAATCCTTGATTATTTCCACAAAGTGGGAGGATTTTGGGACATATGATAGTGACTTTTTTTAATTATGTTTTATTTTAAACATTCCCATGGTTTCTTGTATGGGAGTCTATACATGACATTGTTTTAAAAGATCTCATGTTGTAAGATTTGTTCTCCTTTTACAGAGAAATTTGTCTGCTATTTGTTATTCATTGCATGTTTATATTTCAACAGGTTTCCAGTCAAAGTTTTAAAACTTGAAAATGTAAAATTGATCATATGCCTCTGGGTCATGACTTATGACTTTTTTCAATGTTATAATCAGCAGACAATCTCATTCTTTACACTGTATGGGTGATGGGAATTGAAATTACGGTATTGTCCGGGGAATGTTGCCTTGTGGTATGAGGATGTAGTAGTAAACTTATAATATTGACATTTTTGTTGTATAAAAAACAAAATACAAATTTTACAAAGACATATGGGAAATTCTGCTGAACATTTGAAGTTTTGTTTTTTTGGTTAATTTGTTGCTAGGTTTTGAGCATGGCTAATTTCCTTTGATTTATGGAATGATGAAGTGAAGAATTGTTTGTCAATTTACCAATAATTGTATAAGTATAGAGAACAGCATTTGTAGTAGCATCATTAGGATATACCTGTTTATTTCAGGTGTTTTGTCCTCCTTATCACTTCTAGATATTGAATTATTGCAACTGTTGCATTTCATTTTCTGCTATGTGTAATATAACAGGATCAACTGCATTTACTAACATCCTCATTTGTTACATCTATGTTAAATATATAAATATCTAAAATTTGCTCTTCTGCCAATTCATCCGAATTAGTTTGTAAATTCTTAAGACCAGTACATTGCTTATTAGGTTCAATTTTAAAACTCACATCATTCTGATTTTTCACACTCAATCACTTGACGTATAAATATATATTGATCTCCACCAAGTTGCTTGTACTTGCCAAATCTGTTCTCAAGGTGATCTGTTTGAAATTTACTAGGTAATACATACATCATTTTTACTTTTATTATGGTGAAACAATCTTGTTTCACAGGTTCACATACTGAAATCTTTGATCTTTACCAGTGGCTACTGCTGCTGCATTATTGACATAATAATTGCATGTATCTCTCATAGACTGCTTTCATATATTATTCACTGTCATCATTAATACATCATTCATGCCTTCTTTCTTTGCAGATGTTTGGCAGTGCAAAATCCACATTTGTTATTATTGAGAATTTCATTGAAGGAAAAGGCATTTCACATTCCATGAAAACACAAATATATGCTACATGGTTCATGTGAAAGTGATGGATCTACAATGTCAAAAGCCTGACAATGAACTTTACCAGGCAAGAAATAATGTACTTTGAAATGTGTGGTTTATCTTTTCACAAAAACACATTTAAACATATATGAATAAACAGGAAAGACAGGACATATATGAAAGCTACTAAACTCTTGTGAAGTCAGACATATTACGCAAGATGGACGCACATGTTACAAAGAAACCATATTCTTGTGAAATTTGTGGATCTGCATTTTCAAGTAAGTCGCATTTAGTGAGACATATACGTACACACACTGGAGAGAAACCATATGCTTGTGAAGTTTGTGGATGTGCATTTTCACACAAGTCAACTATGATCATACACATGCGTACACACACTGGAGAGAAACCATATTCTTGTGAGGTTTGTGTGTATTCATTTTCAAATAAGTCGCATTTATTGAGACATATGCGTACACACACTGGAGAGAAACCATATTCTTGTGAAGTTTGTGGATCTGCATTTGCACACAAGTCAACTATGGTCGTACATATGCATACACACACTGGAGAGAAACCATATTCTTGTGAAGTTTGTGGATCTGAATTTTCATGGAAGTTTCAATTAGTGGTACATATGCGTAAACACACTGGAGAAAAACCATATTCTTGTGAAATTTGTGGATCTGCATTTTCACACAAGTCAGCTATGGTCTTACATATGCGTACACACACTGGAGAGAAACCATATTCTTGTGAAGTTTGTGGATCTGCATTTTCAAAGAAGTCAACTCTGGTCATGCATATGCGTACACACACTGGAGAGAAACCATATTCTTGTGAAATTTGTGGATCTGCATTTTCATTCAAGTCAAGTAGGGATAGCCATATGCATGCACATACTGGAGAGAAACCATATTCTTGTGAAGTTTGTGGATCTGCATTTTCACTGAAGACAACTATGGTCATACATATGCGTACACACACTGGAGAGAAACCATATTCTTGTGAAATTTGTGGCGCTGTATTTTCACATAAGCCAACTATGGTAAAACATATGTGTACACACTCTGGAGAGAAACCATATTCTTGTAATATTTGTGGATCTGTATTTTCACACAAGTCACACTTAGTGTCACATATGCGTACCCACACTGAAGGGAAACCATATTCTTGTGAGGTCTGTGGATCAGCATTTTCAAAGAAGTCAACTATGGTCATACATATGCGTACACACACTGGCAATAAATAATATTCTTGTTAAGTTTGTAGAACTTTATTTTCATATTTAGTGACACATATGCATATATGCACTGAAGAGAAACTATGTTATTGGGAAGTTTGTGGATCTGTACTTTCATGGAAGTGAGAATTGATCAATCATGTCTCTACACACAATGTACAAAAACTGTAGTTGAAATTTGAGAATCTCTATTTTATGGAAATGATACTTGGTGAGCCATTTTTGTATACACACTGGAGAGAAAAATATTATCATGATATTAACTGACATGTATTTTCAGAGAAATTTTGTTGCATCATGTGTATACACAATAGACAGAAACCTTGTCACAATCAACATTTAGTTTCTGAATCAGTAAAAAATTCTTTTATAGTGCATCATGTAAAAGCCAGTAGAAATGAAAAATGGTGGATATACCTTTTCTGAGAAGTCATATTTTGTGTGAAATATGAATTATATTATTGTAAAAATTGTAATGTATATCTATAAAAAGAATGTGAAACATAAAAATGTCTTTAAATAATTGTTGGACTTTGTCCATTTCATAATGTGTGAAGTTATTTGTTTACATTTGATACGCCATGAGCAGATATGAATGTACGCGAGAGAATCATGGAAGATTAAAGTTTAAGGACAGTAAAATCGACCTTGCTAAGCGAACGCTCCTCTGTGGCCAAAACAGTTAAGGCACGTCAGGCTATATGATGGTTCCGTATAGGATACAGGTTTGATTCCTGTCAGAGGATGAAAATTTTCTATGAAAATTTCTCGGACATTTAGGCCGGTAAATGTTGTTTAATACTGTTTATTATAAACAGAGCATTTACTTAAATATCTATAAAAAGAATGTTAAACATAAAAATGTCTCAATGTATATGTGTGTGTGTGTGTGTGTGTGTGTGTTTGGCAGCAATATTTCCTGCATAGAAGAAATGTAAACTTATAAAGACTGATTCTATAAAGTAAAGGTAAACACAATTTTTTTCCTAGTTCATTACACACATTAGTTTGAGTCATAAGTAATTTCCGTTTCAGGGAACCAATTGTAATGACCAATATATCATCCTGATTACTAATCACATGTGGAAGTAATTTAATAACCAGCCCTAAAAGTTTAGAAATTATCTTAAAATTTTATAGGATAAATATTACCTCATACAATTCCAATAACAGAACCAATTTTAAATGTTTTTTAAGGAGCAAAAACATTTTCATAAAGCTATTTTGAAAAAAACTGATATACTTATTCATTCAGAGAAACATTTACATTTGTAATTTTATACCTTTTTATATATATAATGAATTGGTAAAATTATTCTGTCAATCTTGTGTTTCTGTTAAAGTGAATTATATAGATATATATAGTTTTCTTACACAGTGCAGAAACTACATTGTTTATTTACTATTTTTATGTTAGTCATCATTTTGATGCCTTTCGGAGATTTCCCTTGGCACAAGGAAATGACAAAATAAAGCCACCACATGTGGTCAGTAATTTCTATTGTCCTGATTTGATTGCCAATGTTAACCATCATCGGTTTGTAGCTTTTGTTAACTTTCTCCTTGCATTTGTCTATTTTCTTTCTGTTATTTGAAAACTTGTTTAATGTTACCTTATTTCATATGTTTATTTCACATTTGTATTTCTCCATGTAAAATCCACCCAACATGTCCTCATACACTGATGTAAAATGTAAACTTCTTAGCTTTCTTTTCTGTGAACTCACTGCAACATTGGAATGCATTCTAATAGAAAACTTTATACATATTTATGTATACAAAGAACTTGCTACCTTTTTTTACCTGTTTATTAGACAAATTATCTCAGTTTTATGTTCAAGCCTCTAGCTGATTTTTTTTAATTTATAGTCAACTTTGCTTGTTTGTATTTTTATACTATCTAGTTTTATTTATATGTATTTTATTTAGTTTTACCCTTTTGCTTATCAATAAACCTGCCAATTTGTGTAACTTTGTCTTCAGAGTTTTGATTGATTAAGGAGTTTCTCTGACCGTCTTCAAGACTGCACGTGTACTCTTGGAGGCAATATACTGGCATCTCAGCTTCAGTTACTTACCAACCATCATAACGTAGCTTTCTCCATCATTGTATTATAAATATTTTGGGGGTGATATTTCTGATGACCTTTCCTCTTTATCAACTTGACTTCATTAATTTTAGCCTCGTACTCGATTGGCAACTAAGTCTCATCATTTTACTTGTAATTTCTTCTCTTGCACTTCTCACCAGTGCAATTCGCTTCTCACTTGTTTTAAATGACCTACTTTGTTCATAATTTTTATCATCAACTTTCCTGGTGTCACCAGTTCTTGACTTGTTTTTTATGCTAGTGATACAACCTTTTACTCCTATCAATGGTAATTCTGATATGTTCAATAAGGTTAAATTTCAGCTCAAAAAACTTTGATTCTTATCAGAGAATAGAACATCTATTCTGAAAATGGGATGGCTGGGAAAGTGTGCAGTAAATTTTGAGGGAAGTTCCCAATAAATCTGAGCCTTCTAATCTCGATAAATATGGAGAATATAAGCCTCTTTATGAGTGAGTATTTGACATCATCTGTGATAACAGCAGGTCAGTGACAGTAACACTAGTCATCTTCAGAACCTGTTTCAAAGAAGACATCTACATGCTGGGGTGTAAAGAATGTCGGCCTTCTACTAAAGCTACTCGAGATCTGCTTCATAAGACCTTAAAATTCCTGTCGTTGGCCACTGCTACAAACACACTCAACTACAAACTAAGGATCTTCTGATTGTTTCCTTCTCAACAAGAGCTCTGAAAAACCTTATGCAAGTATTAAGAACAACTGAGAATTTACTCGCTTAAAGAACTTTCAGGCAGAAATATTTTGAGCAAGCCTTTATATGAACATTTTTTCTTCCTTTAAGTTCAAGGAATTTTCTTCTCCCTTTCTTCAACAGTTGAAGATGGAAGCAGCACATTTTCAATTGTGTATGTAAATGTCTTCCTTTGTAAGTATGGTGGCCTATAATAAGAAAATTATTTAAAAAAACACTATGTAAACAGTATTTGTTTGTCATTTTTTATTGTTGATCAATTTTATTTAAAAGTGGCACACACTCTCTTCCATGAAATGTTAATTATAAAGAATTTAAGAACAACTTTTACTGTTTTTTGGTCTCAAGTAATAAAACATGTTTGAAAATAATTTTGATATTTAAACAAATAAAATTTTCTGGTGGGAAAATGTAGGAAGCTAACTGGTTTCGTTATAAAAATAGGAAAAATATCTTATGCACAACCAATTTATATACATATATATATATATATATATATATGTATATATATAGATATATAGATAGATATATAGATATATACATAGATATTGCTAATTTTTTCTTCTTCATTAGCTTTGTAAGTATAGATTAGTTTAATTTTACCCATCTATTTGTAATGTTAAATGTATCTATGGATGGGTATGTGGGTTTTTACGTTCTACTTCTGGTTTTTGTATGTGTGTGTATATATATATATATATATATATATATATATATATATATATATATATATATATATATCTAAAGAGAGAGAGAGATACGTTGTATATCTGTATATATGAGAGTGTGTATGTATATGTATGCATGTGTGTATGGTTAGATGTATATGTGCGTACATATGTTTATGTTATGCATGAGTGTATGTGTACATATATATGTACACAAGTATATGTATGTATGTATGTATGTGCAAGTATGTATATATGTAGATGTGTATGTGTGAATATACGTATATGTTTTTGTGCATATAAATAGTAGGTTTTACTAGATTAAATATTTTTAAAAAATTTTTTTGTTTATGCTAAATTTGTAACCTGAAGGAGATATTACTTGCTTTGTCAAATTAGTCTTGATTGCACATCATTTCTCTTATAAATGCCCTCGTTTTTAGTTGCTCCCACTTTTCTTACTTTTTTTCCCTCACTCTCATCTTCGCATTTTTTGTATACATAAGGTTAGTAATGCAAAGCGGACGGAAATTTTTCATATAGGCATCGGCAGTATGAATTGACTGGATTTTAAGTTTAGATCATATAGCTTTTTTTTTATTGTGTGTAGTATCAACACAAATGTATCCACACGTTTCCGGTATTTGTTTTTTAATTTTAATTTCAGATCAGCGAATCGGGAGTGATTTATGCATCAGAAAATAATTCATATTTATCTGTATCTCACTCATTTAAACCGTTATTTAACTCCTCTCTTTAAAACCTCTCTCTGTTAAATTTTAATCCCCTCCTTCACCTTTAGGCCTTCCTGTTCTTCTTTCTTTGTTACAACTCTCTCTAGAGTTTCATACATTTTCCTCTCCCACTCCTGCACATACACTCTCACTAAAATTTTATTTTTACACCCGGAGTTATCTTTTCTGATTTCTTTTTGAATTTGTAGGTCTGATGAATTGTATCGTGATTACAATTCCAATGTAATCAATTATAACCATGGAATATCAGTGTTTAACCCTTATATATATATATATATATATATATATATATATATATATATATATATATATATATATAAACAGATTATAATAAACACATTTTAAATCGCTACACAAAAGATTTCATGTTTCAATACTATGATTGTACTTCCTCAGGCGATGGTTCATAACTGGTGATAAAATGATTTTTCAAGGAAATTTAAAAACAAATCGTTACTTGTTTAAAAACAGCATTAAAATTAAAAATATACTTGTAACTATGTCTCAGTTGATCAATTAAATGTCAGATCAAAGCGAAATAGAAAAATAGGGTGAGAGGGTGGAGGTAGGGATGGGGGTGGGTTGGGTATTTTTCTCATGTCACGATAACCGCCACAATAGATATGGCATCATTGACGATTGTGGAGAATATGTCAAATGCATCGTGATTGTAGCCAAATATGACGTCGTTCTATTTGTTGAAGTGGTGGGTAGGTTAATCAGACGTAATGTTAACAGAAAAAAAAATAAAAACAATTTTTGATAATATAGCAGCTTCTTAAAGAAAGGGGTCTGTAGATAAATTAAAAATTTGGGACATCGATATACGATGCTAACTGAATAGACGGCAAAACTTAGCAAATCAAATAAACCAAATAAGTCAATTAGCTGTAGAGTGTGGACCATTACATACTAACGAAATTATGGCTATTACTTGCAAAGTCGATACATCTTTAGGGGCCTCGTATCATAGATTCTTGGTTCTGGCAATGTCGGCTGCCAGAAACAAACATCAGGCATTTATTTTTGAATGCCATGAAATCTAAGGATTTTTAAACACGAGGAACCACATTTTGTCTAACACCGTCACTGCGCGTTCGTCTGTTATTACCAAACGAAATATTGTCTGAAAAAACAAAGTAATTTCGTGTTTTTACATTTCTTAATTCATTCCTTGTCACATTCGTTACAACTTCGACATTATTGTATCAACTGAACGAACAATACAAAACTTGGGTCGTCGGTTGAAGGAGGAGAAATCTCAAGGAAATCATTTGAAAACACAAACAAATCAGACGATTTTGTTTTTCTCGTCTGAAAGGTAAGTGAAGGAATAATGATAATTTTGAATTAAGAAGAATTCATTACTTAATTGATTTCTCTCACTGTTTGGGGGTCGAAGGCTGTTAGTATAAAAAAAAAATGCAAACAAAAATTTATTTGCGATCGTCTCTAACTAAAAAATTTGTTTTTTTATTGCATTTTTTTAAAGTTACCTCCACTGAATTTTCGATACTCAAATTTTAAAATGATATTTTAAAAGTGAAAAAGTATTATTGAAGATTTCATTTTAGAATGAAATAAAATAAAAAAATTGCTACACCATTTTTAAATATTTGCCAAACTCAGTGAATTATCCATTCACTCATTTCTTCACTATTTATGAATTTGTAAATAGTTTCAAGATGAATGTTGTATTTATTCTCTTAAACATGAAATTTTTAATGTTCATTTATTGTCAAGTGCATGAACCAATGTGACATTCATTATTGCTCTTCTTAATATTTTTACTTTTGACTGAACACACGCAATAAAACTTAATTGGTCGACTAATTATCCTAATCACCATGTTATTTATTGGTAAACATAATATTTTGAGAATGTGTTTAATACTGTAGTGGACCGGCCGTGTGAGGGTGAGAATGGAAGAAGTAGAGAAGATGAATTATCTCTGGTTTAAGACTTCGATGACCGGTCCAGCTACATAAAAATGAATGTTGGACTCTAATGGGGTCCAAAGGAACAAACGAGACAGATATATGTATGCGAACAAATATATATTATTAACAAACAGATAAAAACAGATTGATACACGGGTTTACAAATACATTTAAAACATGTATAGAACGTTTAGTGTCTGTGTGGAAAGTTATTGTGTGTGTGTGTTTGAGTTGGAATGTCCGTACGGTTTGGTGAATCTTGTTCTAGCGTATTCCCTGAACATGGGAAACGCTAGTTGTGTGTGAGGGTTCACATACTGGAAATACCTCGCACCACGTGCGACAGTTGCCGACCTCCAGCTAGGCCGGGTGAGCCGCCCGTGGGCGCCGCTGTGGAAAGAAAGAGAGAGAGAGGCCAAGGGTCAACCCGTATTTATACTCCCGGGAAGGAGAGACCCCTGGTGAAGCGTTAAGAAAATGAGGGGGAGCTAACTGCGACAATACCATCCTAGAAGGAAAAGTCTTTAGTTATCTGAAAAAAAAAATGTTTGTTTTCATTTTCGTATTTTCCCTCTTCACCTAAAGGGATACTCAATGTTTTGACAGAATGATGACGTATAGGGGCCTCGTATCATAGATTCGTGATTCTGGCACTGTTGGCCCCCAGGAACAGACATCAGGCATTTATTGTAGAATGCCAACGAATCTAAGGATTTTTAAACACGAGGAACCACATCTTGTGTAATACCGCTACATTACGTTCGTCTGTTATTATGAAGTGAAATATTGTCTGAAAAACCAAAGTAATTTAGTGTTTTTCCATCTCTTAATTCTTTCCATGTCACATTCGTTACAACTTCGACATTATTATAGCAACTGAACGAACAATACAAAACTTGGGTTATCGGTTGAAGGAGGAGAAATCTCAAGGAAATCATTTGAAAACACAAACAAATCAGACGATTTTGTTTTTCTCATTGAATTTTCTCGTCTGAAAGGTAAGTGAAGGAATTCTAAGACATTTCTAAATAAGAACCTCCACTGAATGTTTTACCTAAGGATTAAAATGAATTTAAAAATGAAAACGCATTTTTGAATATTTCATTTTAGCTTTAAGTTAATTGAATGCTAATGATTAAATTTACTATTTCCAGTAAGCAAAATACTCTACTGTATTTAAATTAGAAATTATATAGATTGGAATGCTCGCTTTTCAAAAATCTTACAAACAGCCATTTTCTCACTTTTAAGAAATTTGTAAACAAAACAAAATTAACGGTTTCAAAAAAAATTCTCCAAAAATAAAACATATTTTTTTTAAAAATATTTCGAGTGTGTTATTTGAGTAAAATTAGCAAAAAGGTAAATTAATATGATTTTAAACAAATATTGCTTACTTAATTTTTAAAAAGAAAAAGTAGTATCCAAGCATTTCTTAACGACAAACCTTGTTTTTTTTGTTTTTGTTTTTTTCCATGTTTTATTGATGTTATCGATGAGCTCCGTGGTGTTGACATCTAGTATGGATGACCAGAATTGATATAAATTTACAGAAACGAAGTAATCGCATTTCTTTTATTTATTTATTTATTTATTTTTGGTTTTTAACTACCTAGTAATTTTTACAAATTAACATATCTTCAGCAATTATGTAATATTTCATTGACTTTTATTTACGTTTGAAAATGCTTTATAAAAAATAATAAAATTAAAAATACTAAAATTTTCTCTATATTAGGTTTATAATTTAATAACTTATGAAATACCATCATAGAGGTAACTCAATAATTTATGAAATGTTATAGTATTTTATTTACTATTATATTTTTTAATAACTTTTTGTTTTAAATTTTAAAGTTGAGACGTAAACACGCAATGAATGACAAATTGCAGACAAGGAAATTTCTCTGTAAATGGAGGACAACTTTTACAACATGTGACCTTTTCATTATAATGCCACATATAGGCTCTCATAGATGAAAAATGCAAATGACTCAAGTTAGAAAATAAAAATCATTTTAAAAATATTTTAGTAAAACGACATATATTAAGCTCTCTATTTTTGATTTGTAAATATGGTTTCCACTTAAGTACAATATCACCTAAAAGAAATACAGAATTTTAAATGATTTTTAAATTATTATAAATTCTTACAATTAAAATTTTTAAAAATGAAAAAATTCTTGTAAAAATTAATTCATCGAAAATTTGTTCTTTCTTAAGAAAACAGTGTCCTTAAAAACTTATTTACAAAAGCAATTAAAAGCTTTTCTAATTAAATAATAATGTGATAGTTTTATTACATTTTCAGTTTAGAAATTGGTGCAGATTTTCAGTACAAATAATAAAAGTTTGAAAAAAAATTGAATGATTTACTTTCTACAAGGAGTCCTACATTTAACTAATAAAAATATTTAGGAAAGAAAATTTAATTTTGAGTTTTAATCCTTTCTAGGCACGTTCGAAATTTTGATTATTTTTTTGCGCTAACGGTCAACATAATATTTGCAATTGGTGTTTTAGCGCCTTTTTATCATTGATTTACAAATTCTTGCAAAAGAAATAATTGTCGAATTTTAATGAAACATTGTTATTTCAAAGGCGGAAAATTTGATTCGTTTTAGGGTGATTTTAAAAAGTTTGTTCAAGAAACTCTGAGCAAACTCTTTTTTTCAATTCTGGAAAGACTTGTGCATATATATAAAATAAATATGAAGCAATGCAAAAAAGAATTTCTTGGAATTTGTATTAAATGGGCGAGGGTGGCAAAGTGGCTATTGTGATTCTATGGAGATTTGGGTAAGAAATCCGTAAAGACTTGGTAAGTTTTAGTTTCTTTAGCTTCATAGGCATACTTAATAAAAAAATTGCTGATGAAATATTAGAAAATTCCCTATTAATTTTAAATAGTTATTGCTTTTATTTTCTGACAATGTCATGTACAGATAACCTTATTTACAAAAATCGACAGGTTTATACACACAAAAAATTCAAAATTCATTTTAGAATAATGTGCTCGCTGAATTGTAATAAGCTTCTCAATTTATGATTAGTAAATACAGTTTGTATTTAATAAAAATATGATGCAAATTAATACAGCAAAAAATAAAAAAGTATTAAAATCTTTAAAAAATGAACACAAATGTAAAATTTCATTATTCACCAAAATATTTTCTCCACAAAAAGACACTCAAATTTTTTAATACTAATTTATGGTAACCCCCCACAACCCGATGCAAGAAAAACAAAATTTTAACCAGAAAATATAAATTCATTTTGATACTAATAGAAAACATTTTAGTCTTTCATCTTAACGACTGATTTTGAAGGGGTATTTTTTCATCATATGTATACATTTTTAGCTTTCCACATGCCATGCCTTATCTGGCTATCTCAGTATCAGTCCATTTCCCTACGGATAAAAGCGTTCGTTTATGAAAATTATTTCATGATATCAGTGACATTAGTCAAAGACAATGTCTACAAAACTTAAAAATCAACAGATGTTTTTCAAGATACATATTTGAATTGTTTCTTAATTGACAATATTCTGATGCTTATTGCATACAATTCTGAAGATATGATGAAATTGTGAAGGAATTTTGATTCACTGCGGGATGTTTGATCTTCACTGTCACTGCATTATTGAAATAATATTAATTATATATATGTTTCATAATATTATTCACCGCTCCTATTATATCATTTATGCAATTTTTTCTTTCCAGATTTTTTGGCTGTACAAAAACACAGTGATTATTGCTGATAATTTCAAGGAAGAAAAAAGACATTTCAACTTCCATGAAAATACAAATATATGCTACATGGTTCATGTAAATATCATTGTAAAAAGCATGACAATGAACTTTACCATGCAAGAAATAATGTTCTGTGAAATGTGTTTATATTCTACAAAAACACATTTAGTGATATCAGTGAATAAACTGGAAAGATAGGCCGTATTCATGTTACCTCTGCTAAAATGTTGTGAAGCCGGACATAATAGGCCAGATGGAAACACATATTACAAAGAAACCATATTGTTGTGAAGTGTGTGGATCTGCCTTTTCCGACAAGTCACATTCAATTAGACATATGCGAATACACACTGGAGAGAAACCTTACTCTTGTGAAGTTTGTGGATCTGCATTTTCACAGAAGTCACATTTAGTGACACATATGCGTACACACACTGGAGAGAAACCATATTCTTGTGAAGTTTGTGGATCTGCATTTTCATGGAAAACATGTTTGGTGAGACATATGCGTACGCACACTGGAGAGAAACCATATACTTGTGAAGTTTGTGGATTTACATTTTCAGACAAGTTAAATATGGTCAGACATATGCACACACACACTGGAGAGAAACCATATTCTTGCGAAGTTTGTGGATCAACATTTTCACGGAAGCTAGATTTGGTCAATCATATGCGTACTCATACTGGAGAAAAACCATATTCTTGTGAAGTTTGTGGATCTGCATTTTCAGAGAAGTCAAATATGGTCAAACATATGCGTACGCACACTGGAGAGAAACCATATTCTTGTGAAGTGTGTGGATTTGCATTTTCAGAAACATCGCATTTAGTTAGACATATTCGTACACACACTGGAGAGAAACCATATTCTTGTGAAGTTTGTGGATCAACATTTCCACGAAAGCCAGATATAGTGAAGCATATGCGTACACATACTGGAGAAAAACCATATTCTTGTGAAGTTTGTGGTTCTGCATTTTCAGTTAAGTCAAATATGGTCAAACACATGCGTACACACACTGGAGAAAAACCATATTCTTGTCAATTTTGTGGTTCTGCATTTTCAGAAAAATCAAATATGGTCAAACATATGCGTACACACACTAGATAGAAATGTTATTCTTGTGAATTTTGTGGATCTGCATTTTCACGGAAGCCAAATTTGGTCTATTATATCTGTACACACACTGGAGTGAAAACTTATTCTTGTGACATTTATGAATCTGCGTTTTCACAGGAGCAGCATTTAGTGCTACATATGCATACAGGCACTGTAGAGAAACATTGTTCTTGTAAAGTCTGTGAATCTGCCTTTTCAGTCAAGATAGAGTGTAAGTAAAACATAAATTTTGTCTATAAACAGGATGTACTCGTCGACCAAATGTCATTCAATACAATCCCAAAACAAGATGGAAATGATAACAGAACTGAGGCAGTTACATTCGCGATACTTAAGGTTTAAAATTAATTTTTTTAAATGAAAAATGTTTCCTGAAGCTTTTAAATTTAATATTACTAATAAGAAAAATACTTTACTCTATTTCAAGACGAAATTATGTTGACTGGAAGGAGATTTTTTTTTCTGTTGAAAAACTGATTTCAGCGCCATTTTTAGTCGTCATTTATTAGAAAGTCATTCTCTTTATTAAAAGATTGTCCAAAAACAAAAATACTTTTCTGAGACTTCATTTGAGGAATATTAGCTTATTTAAAGTTTAATTAATCTGATTTGAAACAAATATTATTTTCTTTACGCCTCATTAGCTGTCACCTTGGTCCTAAGCCTTACAAGGTATTCTCTCATCAATATGTAATCATTTCTGATCAGATCACGAGATGTAACCACCTCACACATTTCTGGCGTGGGCAACAACATGTCCCACAGGAAAAAAAATCGTTGCCTCTAATTATCTGTTGAGGCGTTACCTCCAAGTATATCAGTGAATATTTTACCATGTCTTTTGCTGTGTGGCACAATTTGCGTAATCACTTGTCCATCACAAAGACCAACTCTGGTCATTTTTCAATGTGCTCTCGCGCATCGCCCATTATGTTCAGAAACTATCTTATATTTTCAAGTTCTTTCATAAAACTACTATAATGAAACCACACAGAAAAAAAAGATTGTTTTGAATACAATTTTATGCCTAAAATTTTGTATATGTGAAGGCTCAAATATTGTACATAATAAATGCCAAAATAAAGCCTGAAGGTTTATAAAAAAGTCAGATGTATAAAATTTGGTTTTCAAAACATGTAAAGAAGACCTTCCAGTCTGATATTGTAAAAACCCAGCAAAAAACTTTGCAAACAGATATGATTTAAATTGATATATTTTGCAATCCAAAAGTCTAAATTCTAGAACCAATTTGCAACTACTTACTCTGGCTTGTCAAACAAGCAGAGGGGTCTTTGGAATTCACACAGAAAACATCGACTTGATCTAAACAAAACTGTGTCATTGATGACAATGTAATAAGAGAAGAAAAGAAAGATGAAATTTAGAGAGATATACGATTATCCTTCTATAGTTGTTTATGAAAGTTTGTCAAAATATTAATATTGATTCTGTCATATTTGAAGTATTGACAAAAGTTTTCTCAGTTTGAAAAACTGAATTATTTTCTAAACAAACCAGAAACCCGACAACACCTGTGAATCGTCAACCTTCTCAACTTCTTTTGACAATCGAATGAATCCCAGCAAATTAGAACATTTTGTTGATAATAAATGTCATTTTTTTATTAGTCTGTTGCAGTAGGTGCATGTTGAAATCATGTCGGTAGACAATGCTGCAAGTTAGACTAAAAGCGGTGGTAGCAATATTTTAAACATGTAAATGACGTGTAAGGAAAGGGGATGCATTACAACAAGGCAATATTTTCTTTGTTGTTATGCAATTGAGTAACAAGAGAGAGAAATTCTGTGGGCAATCCTGATGTGTTTGTGTATGTGTGTGCTTGCGCAGTCACTTAGGGGAAAACTAAATGAGGATATATAGATGTAGGTATATATATATATATATATATATATATATATATATATATATATATATATACGCCTTCCCTGGCGATCCGCTTGGTAGGTTTGTCTGGCTGTCTAGGTTTAACTAGGTTCGCTCTACTTACTGTATTGAGCACTTTATTTAATTATTTGCGTACTCGTATCGGTTTTTTTTGGGGGGGGGGCTTTGAACTTGCATGCTGGACGATTTTTTTTGGTGGCCGTTCATGTTCTTGGCTCTTTTCTTTTTTTATACCTTTTTTTCCTTCGGTATTGATTTGATTATTTGCAAATCAGGACACCAAAGGTTTTCCGAAACATATGTAGTTACTTATACTTATATATATATATATATATATATATATATATATATATATATATTCTCCTAGGTTTTTATAACACTATTGGACTTTACTTTGAACAATAAGAATGTATTTAGTTCTAAGCTGAAATGGTGTTCCTCTTGCTGCTTTGAATTCCTGATCCAGTTTTCCTCTCTACTGTTCCCTCTTTTTAAGCTTATTCACCATTCTCTTGATGGTTCCTGGATGGACTTTGAAAATATGAGCCAGAGTATGAATATTGATACCATTGTTTAAAAATAATTTAGCAGACTATTATTTTTTAGGGGAATTTTATCTCAGCCACGGTATCCGGAGGTCGACATTCGAGGTCAAA
This sequence comes from Acanthosepion esculentum, assembly GCA_964036315.1. Classification (NCBI taxonomy): domain Eukaryota; kingdom Metazoa; phylum Mollusca; class Cephalopoda; order Sepiida; family Sepiidae; genus Acanthosepion; species Acanthosepion esculentum. The sequence goes on along the minus strand of OZ038479.1, from coordinate 18,377,998 downwards.
TGCAAGCCAAAATAAGGAAGTCAATTTTGAATGGCTGATCTAGTGTGGGAATGATAAAGAAATGTTTTTTTCAGAGAATTGTTTCTTAACCGTCAGGCAATATAGACATATACTCTTTATCTGAAAGAGCTCCCCAATGAAGGATAGTTAGTACATGTGTACATTAAGAAAATAGTTAAAATTCCCTGTGTTGGAGTCTTTTCATTCTTGAACAAAATCAACTAGCAATAGCCGACCAGGAGAAGACGAAATGAGACTATCCCCACCAGGGGGTTATTAAACATAGGCTCGAATTAATGCAATTGACTGGGACCTCTCAGCATGAGAGTGGGTTGCAGAATGGCAGTTACAACACAATGTGGAAGTTTGGAGTTGTCCGGATTGAGAACTCAACAAGTTGAATAAGAAAAAGTAATCAAGACATAAGGATAGAAAAAAATTGTATGTAACAATGTCATTAATTGGTTGTGGTTGAATAAATAGGGTGATAATGAACCGTGTGTACTGTGTCACTTTGAGTAGGAAATAAGTATGGATCGTAGTATATTTAAAGCGTAAAATTTAATTGGCACGGACATGGCTCAGTTATGGAATTAGTTGACGATATGGAGTGGGGCTTTTGGTATGTATTGTGTGATTCTGGTGCCAGTATTTTTGTGAATTGTTTGTACATTTTGTGAAGTCTCAAGTGAATAGGCAAAATATTTTGTTCTTCTCACGAAGGTACCTGCTGACCTGGATGGAGGTGACATTGGAGAGGTCAGAGTTCACTGTTGGAGTGATTTATATCCAGACTGTGGTTTGAGGCGTTGACCTTGTGTCACGGAAGCTCGTGACCAAGAATGGACAAAGGATTGTCCGGTATTTTTTTTTTTTTTTTTGTTAAAAAATCGGGTTTATTGTCCGTGATGGTAATATAGCAATCTTTTTTTGGTAGGTTTACCTACTCTATCACTAATTTTTAATTTATCCCTGATTTTCTTACTAGTTAAATTTCTACTTTCTACCATATTAACATTAATATTAGTAACTTTTTTATAGTTCTTTGTTAACATTTTTAAACTAGAGTGTTATAATGTTTTGCTTCTAATTTGTAAAAATTTCCAGCATTAAAAGCAAAAGACTATAACACTCTAGTTAAAAAATTTAACAAAGAAATTTCAAGTCCAACAACAAAACAGTAACTTTAATCCTGTTTGTTTTTCTACGTAAAAAAGTTTTTTTCGATTCACCCTTGAAAGAAAAGCTAAGTCCAAAGAAAAGCATTTTAATTTTTAAATAATTTAAATGCTTTTTTGGAAGAAATTCGATTAGATTTCGGTTTTATTTGATACTCTAGTCTAAATTAAATGAGAATTAAAAAGAAATATTAATAATGTTAAGTGCACCCAGATTATTTTACACCGGTTATTCTAATTCCTTTATTCTGTTCAGAAACTACATGCCTTCTATTTTCAAATAATTAATCTTTTCTAGTTGCAATTCCTTTCAAAATAAAAAGTTTTATTGATTCCAAAAATAGTGTCGATCTTAAGATTGCAGTAAATGACTGGTGTAGCAAATAAAATCGAACAGATAGGACCAGATGGAATGACTCACCTTAAATAATAAGCTGTCCCCTTCACAGACATGCGCAGAAGTTAAAACCTTAGGGCATTATACTTCTGAGGACATTATGAATCAGTTGCTGCATATAGTCTGTACCTAGTCTATTTTTTTAAGAAGGAACAACTTTATTTTGACACCGGTTAGTGTAAATTCTTTTCTTCTGTTTAGAAATTACGTGCCTTCTATTTTTCAAGTAATTAATTGATTAAAAAAATTGCAATTTCTTTAAAAATAGGAAGTTTTAATTGATTACAAAATATTGTCGATATTGAAAAAGAAATATCAAGTCCACCAACAACAGCAACTTAATATTGTTTGTTTTCCTATGAAAAGGATTCGCCCTGAAACGGTAAGTTTTTTTAGACTAACCGCCAGGTACTTTCGAAAAGCCCCACAAAAACGCATTTTAAATAATGTAAATATCCTCTTTGAAAGATATTTGTGTACATTTCGGTTTTATTTAAAAGACAATATGTAAAAAATGGGTTTCATAATAATTAATAATAATCATAACCCCAACTTAAAAAAAACATGCAAAATAAAAACTATAAAGAAAAAAAGAAACACCGAACGTACGTACAAAAATATTCCTAATAATAAAAAGACAATAATGGTATTTATGTTTTAAAATACTTATATTTAACTTTATAACCAATAATTTAATAATATTTTTTTTGTTATTATACTATGAATAATTTTTATAAGAAGAAATATTTTTTTATTTTTAAATGATAGTTTTGAGTATTAACTTCCTTTTATTTTCATACCAATTTGATATCATAAAAATATGAACATCCATTAAAAATAACATGAAAAGTCAATTTCTTAAAAAAAAAAATGTTCACACACGAAAATAGCATTAAACTTTGTTTTGTTTTATCATTCATGTCTTTATTAATTAAAAGTAAATATTATAACAGTCAAATAAATGTAAAATTTCATACTGAAAGTGCAAAAACTAAATTTCATGAATGAGTTACGTCTCTTATAAGATGCTATTATTTTTGTTTTATTTATTTATTTTTATATTATCTCAATTCTGAAGTTTTAAATTAATAAAATTTTGAATTTCATAACTGTGATAATATAAATATTAATAAGTAAAATACCATAATATTTCACAAATAAGATAGGTACCTAATAATTATACATACCTCTCTCTCATTTATGAAATGTTAAATTTTATTTTTTTTAGTGTGTTAATTTCTTTTATTCCTTATTATAATTTGAGTTATGAAAATGTGAAAATTAGTGTTAATTATGGAATCATTTACACTTTTTATTTTATTTAATCATAGTCCAAAAAATTGCACTGTAAAAGTAGCCGAAAATAAGAAGGTCATGTCATAAATGTTGTGACCTGTTTTTGAGGTGTTAAATGACTGTTAAATCAGTGACTTGACAGCTGATGCCAGGATAATACTTCTGTTGATTCCTGTGGATAGAGCTTTACATGATGTCCTTTGTCTGTGCATCACTATTTTCATCGAAAGATTGAGCTAAGTGCACATCTGTTGGTTCAGACTTTATTTGATAGACTGCTAGAGAGGAAGCGCTCATTAAAATCTCTGGTTTAACACCCATCACCTTTTTTACTTGAATTGTCATTTCAGTGATTGTTATGACTCTGATGGTAGCCAATTTTAGTTTTTCATTGTCTTCCCTTAGATTGGTACTCTTGAGAATTCTGTAAGGATGATGAATTCAATCCTAGGTAAGAGTCAGCAAAGTTAACAGCTCTCCCCATTTTCACTTTTTCATGTAGACTATAGTGGCAGCTTATTTGTCATACATGTTTTAATGTACAATGTTTTTATTTGTAAGGAAGAGTGATTCTACACACACATACATGACCCAGAATCTTGTTAGTGGAAACAACTTACTTAGGCAATCTGCAAATTGATTTGAGCTAGTAATCCATTCAACTTTATATATTAACTTTTGTTCAAGCATTTCTCGAATAATTGCAGTTTCAATATTTTTATCTAATATTTGAGTAGATGATATATATAGGCCTACGCTGTCAGTTTTACATATTACTGGAAGATTTTTTGACTTGTCTTCAATATGTAAAAGTTTTAGAAGATATTTTCTATAAAAAGTGCAGACTTCTATAGTATCAACCATGGCAAGTGTCTTTGCAGCCTGTGTAATTTTTACAACTTTCTTTATTCTATGAGATTTCCAAGAAATAGAAACATATCTGTAAAGACAATGTATCCTGCTTGAGATCCAACTTTGTTAAGTCCAGTATATCCTGCAGCACTATAAGCTACCAGTTTCATTCTTACAAGATTGCCTAAGTGAGGTATTAACAGTCTGGAGGAGATTTTCTAGCTGATTTATGTACCAGTGATATACTCTCCGTCTTTCTATCTTTTAAAGATGGTGTTACATCACTTATCTCATAGTTTAAGTCAGACCACATTTGTGTAGCTAGCCAATTTAGCTTTCCGACTGAGCTTCAACATAATTTCAGCTTATCATTTGACAAAACTGAGATTGAATTATAATCAGTTTTTGTAGGTAGCTTAGGGATTGATTTGACAAACTCATTTTGAATAATTATTATAGACTCCTTTCCTGACAAATCTCAAGACTAAGATATTTGTAACTTGAAGTTTCCTCTGATCTAACAATAAAGACTTTCTTGATTTTCTTCAAATGTTTCAGTGCCTGCTAAGAAGTCATCCATATAAGTTTGTATGATTCCATTAATCTTATTATCATAGTATCATGTAAAACAGCTTGGTCATACTTTCCCAGTTTCGTTAACTCTTCTCTAACTGTTAAATACCATTCTTGAGAAGCATTACTCCATATACACATTTATTTAACTTCCATATATAACATTCAGGAACTTAAGCTTCTGGAGGAGTTTTTAGAAAGACTGTCCTTTCAAATTGCTTCCCTTGCAAATACAAGTTGATATATTGTTGATGATTGTCAACATGTTTCATTATTTTATTAAATCCTTAAAAAAGACATCTAAATTTTATGGTATTATATCAGGATTTTTTAACTCATTTTTTATACTAAAATTTTCACTTTTGTTGATGCTCTAAACATTTTCCCTTCAGCAAAATAAAATCATTCCTCTTTATATGTTAAAATAGCTGAGTTAATTTTTATCTTAATTCACAGAAGACCAAAAACTGGATAGGTTTTTAATGAATCAGAATTTCGGTTAACATGAAATGAAAAGTTAGCTTTCTTTTATTTCATTTGTTTTTAGATCTTAAAAGAGTTAACAGTTGTTGATTAAATATTAAATTGTGAGCAGTTTTTCTCCCTTTTTCATCAATAATGTTTTATGTTTATGAAAGGTAAACTATAAAAATGCATATATAATTTGATTGTTTGGTCTATCAATTTTATTGATGACTGACCAAAACGTATCTGATATGAAGAACTTGATTGGAACAAAGTGTTACAAAGTTCTCTTGGAAATAATGCACAAAACATTCTTTAATTATACCTTTCTTTATTTACAGATTTGACTGTCATAAACTCCTCATCATTTATATTGATTACAAGAATCAAGGGAAAAATAAACTGTGTCAATTAGCATTTCCACAAAGTTTAAAAAGCAATCATAAAACAACAAACAAGAAAGAAGCCACATTGTTGTGGTGTGTGTAGATCTGCATTTTCATACATTTCAAATTTGAAAGTCAACATGCGAACATACACTGAAGAGAAACCATTTACTTGTGAAGTATGTGAAACAGCATTTTCACAGTTATCAAATTTAGAAAAACACATGCCAATACACACAGCAGAGAAACCTTATTCTTGTGAAGCATGTGGATTAGCATTCACAGTATATTCAGATTTATCAAAGCACATGTGTACTCACACTGGAAATAAACCATATTTTTGTGAAATATGTGGATCAGCATTTTCAAGTAATTACAATTTGAAAGAGCATATCCGAATTCACACTGGAGAGAAACCGTATTCTTGCGAAATATGTGGATTAGCATTCTCACATAAAAAAAGCCTAAAAATACATATTCGAACTCACACTGGAGAGAAACCATATTCTTGTAAAATATGCAAATTGGCATTTTCTGATCATTCTGTTTTGAAAAATCACATTCGAACTCACACTGGAGAGAAACCATATTCTTGTAAAATATGTGGCTTCAGATGCTCATTGAATTGCAATTTAAAAATACACATTCGATCTCACACTGGAGAGAAACCATATGCTTGTGAAATATGCAAATCAGCATTTTCAAGGAATTATGATTTGAAAAAACACATTCGAACTCACACTGGCGAGAAACCATATTCTTGTGAAATATGCGAATTATCATTTTCAGAGAAATCCGGTTTAAAAAAACATATTCGAACACACACTGGAGAGAAACCATATTCTTGTAAAATATGCAAATCAGCATTTTCAGATAACTCTCATTTGAGAAGGCATATTCGAATTCACACTGGAGAGAAACCATATTCTTGTGAAGTATGTGGATTAGCATTTTCACAGAATTCCAGTTTAAAAATTCACATTCGAACTCATACTGGTGAGAAACCATATTCTTGTAAAATATGCAAATCAACATTTTCAGATAACTCTCATTTGAAAACACATATTCAAACTCACACTGGAGAGAAACCACATTCTTGTGAAGTGTGTGGATTAGCATTTTCACGTAATTCCAGTTTAAAAATACATATTCGTACTCATACTGGAGAGAAACCATATTCTTGTAAATTATGCAAATCAGCATTTTCAAATAGTTCTGAGCTGAAAAAGCACATACGAATTCACACTGGGGAGAAACCATATTCTTGTGTAATATGCGGATCAGCATTTTCAAATAATTCTCATTTGAAAGAGCACATTAGAATTCACACTGGAGAGAAACCATATTCTTGTCAAATATGTGGATCAACATTTTCATATAGTTCAACTTTGAAAAAGCACATGGACATTCATGCTGGAGAGAAAACAAATCTACATTGAAAGTAAGACTAAAAAACTCAATATGAATTACCGCATCAGGAAATCTGGCTCCTTTAATGGTAACAGAAAAACACTGAATAAAAATATTAGGTAAATTATCTTTAAAAGTGCCTTTTGGCCATGAAGGAAAATACATGGATTTATAATGAAGACGACCATGTTAAAATCAACTATGTTATTGATGTTTGAATTAATAAAATATCTTTGAAATAAGAGAGACAAAAGAAAGAAGTGTAACGAGTTGAGACGGAACGAGTTGAGACAATAGTAGTTCACTCTAAACCAGACTGACAGTCATACTAACACCTTCAACTTCTTGTATTATTATTCTGGTTAATATATCTTTATTATTCCTACTTTTGTGTTCATGTTGTTCTTCCTTGGTCATAACTTTGGACCATAACAGTGGTGCGAGGATATTGGACCATAATAAAGCAGGAGTATTGTCTTAATACAAATTTGATTAAAAGCTATAAAAAATTGAATTTTAAATTTTCATTCACTTAACATTAACACCCTTAACTTCAGTCTATATCCATGAAGCCAAACAAAATTAATAGTTTTCCTGCTAAAAGGAATTTAGGTTTTTTATTTTTCTAAAATAATTCACTTTTTGGTTAAATTCATTTAAAAAGTATTACATGTTGAATATAACTCAAGCAATTTCTTCCTATTCATATTTTTAAATGTAAATTTTTAAATATAACAACCAACATTAATTATATAAGATTAATCAAAAACTTGGTACTGCTATTAATTTTCTGAAGATGAAGAAAAATGTTCCCAAACTTGACAAAACTTTGTTTTGTCATTAAAATGTTATTATTAAGTGGAAGTATGATTTATATAAGGTTTTATGTTTTAGATTAAACTGAAAAATAAGAACGAGACGATACCTTCCTAAACATGGACAGTGGGAAAAGAACAGTCTACCCCTGTACATTAAATAAAAGTTCAGAATTCCCTGTAGGTTGCCTGTATTGACATAGATCTGATGAAGGCTCGAGTGCACAGCAGAAGCGTTGTGATAACAACAATGATGAGAACAATAGTCCAAATGTAAATAGTATAAAATAATGATAACACCTCACCCCACATTAAACTAATATAGTAAATAATGCATTGATTTCTCATGTTTGCCTGCAGAAAAATGAAATATTTGCCCTTTGCTTTTCATGTAAAAATCTCATGCATGAAAAATTTCAAATCAACGACAAACTCGTGTGTACGATACATGGAATGGAAGCGAAAATTGGATCGCAGCTCATGACGTCACACATGACCATGCAAGACAAATTCAAGTGCCTTTTGGGAGATTGTATCTCCAATGGATTAAGTAATATTTATATTGGTCACATCACAAACTAGCTTTCATGATGCTTGACTCTACATTTGAATGATAACTCTCACATTTTTAGGCATTTAAATCATGCCTGGCCCTGTATACAATTCTGGAAAATCTTTGTTGAAAATACAACTATACTTAAACACAAAAAAAATAAACAAAAACTAAAAATTCTTGAAGCTATATACATAAAACAGTTGAAACCTAACCTGGACAAAATAAACTACGAAATCTCCACAAATATTCTTAAATGTCTATAATTGATAACAGAAGCCATTGATTTATACCAACGGCTTGCCATACTTAATACATCTCATTTTCACTCTCGCGTGGTCATGTGTGACATCACGAGCTGCGATGCAATTATCGTTTCCGCATTTCGTATACAAGAGTCTGTTGTTGCTTTGAAATTTTTCATGCAACTAAAACAGACTATCATTATTGTTTCGTCAGTGTATTGTTGGATATATTGAAATGTAATGTTCATCTTTGTAATGGCTTATGTAAGCTGAAAGCTTAGATAGGATTTAAACATGTATCAATATGGTGATTTCATTTCGTCTTTCAATGATAATGTTAAGCTTATCAGACAATATGAAAGGAACTAACTTAAAATAGACACAACTTGTCTATATTATTTAATGAAACATGCATCAATGGAAAATTGCTGCCAAAATATACACAATAATAAATATGAAAGCCTATCTTAGCCTAAGCATTACATCCTCTGAGGGACTTTATCAAGGCCAATGCAAAGATTTAACATTTTAACAAGTATGTTTATATACAAGAGCAAAAATGTCATAGGTTTTTCAAAATTTTATGTTTAGGAATGCTCATAAATATTCATCAGGTTAGCTGAAAAGTCTGGCAAGTCATGGAGGACAAGATGTGAGAAAATTCAATTTGTAATAAATGAAAATGACTGATGTTTTGAAACTGTTTTTTCAATGCAAATTAGTATTTAAGTTATTTTATTGTGGGATTAATTTATGTCTTATTTTGAATAACATGAGATTAAGGATTTAACTATTCTTCCAATTTCCTAAACATAAAAATTATGAAAAGCCACTAACAGTTTTGCTCTTATATCAACAACAAACAATTCCAAGAAAATACTGTTTACGTATCATTTATTTATTAATTTTTGTTTACGGGCCACCATACTTACAAAGTGAAATTATTCGAATTCAGAGTTCGCAACACAAAATTGGCTGCTTTCATCCTCAACTGATGAGAATCACCCGTTTTAAAATACATTTTTGTTGTATTTTAAATAAAATTAGGGAAAGTTTAGCTGCACTTAGACCAAGGAAGAGACAAGTGTGAAGGCATCAGTTACCATTCAGCTGCAGAGAGACTTGAACTTCACAAGTGAAATTTCTCCTGTGGTTGGATAAGAAAGAACATAAAAAATTGTAAGAAATTGTTCCAAGCACAAAACAGTGTGAATTTTAAAGGGACTATTCTAAAATTACACTATTCCCTAGGGACATATGCAGGAAAACCTTTTTTTAAAAAAAGTGTGGGGGTTCTGAAATGTGTTTGTATCTTTGATTTTCTGCCTTCTTGAATTGTTATTCCTTTTTACCGTTGATTCCTTGTATGTTTCCTAAACTGTAACCTTGCTTCTTTCCATTTTATCCTTATATTAGCGTGGAAACCCGGCGTTGCCCAGATTTCTGGATAAGATTTATTAAGAATTTATTGATATTTTTCAGCCATCTTATGGAAAATAATTTTTTATTCAATCTTTAAAAAATAAACTTTGTCATTTTGTTGCTTTAAATTTAGACTAAATTTAGGAAAATACTGCATTACCAGTACCATGTTCAGGGTGGGTGTCTTTGTGGGCTGAGAATCCACATATATTTTATTCAAAATCATGTCGGAGTTAGCTCCTCCTCAGTTTCCTTAATCCTTCAACAGGGGTCTCTCTCCCCTGGCTGTAAATACTGGCTGACCCTTTGCCTCTTTCTCTTTTTCGACTCAGGCCTTGGGCCGCTACCTCACCCGGAGGTGAGGTAAAATCTCTCTTTTTTCACTTAGGCCAATATGTGACCTTTCACAGATACAGCGTTTCCCAAATTCTGGGAACACGCTAAGAACAATACACATTCCAGCAGTATGCAGTTGACATGTATGCCAAAACTGAATCAGAGAGATTGGCGTACCATAGAAGGAACCAAAAAGAAACTCAGATCTGAAGAATATGATCACTTGAAAGATGCAATCAATAATGATGCTGCTGGAACAGAATCCTGCCATCCAGTTTTTTGGGAAGTCCACGATAGATGCAAAACTCAAAAAATTAGTTTTTTCCAACAGTGCTAGCGGCATTTAACAAAACGTGAAATTTCCTTTCAAACTGGCCAGAAACAGAATCCACACTTGATGACCTCTTAAGATTATTTTCATTGAAGAAAGACATGAACGATGAATCCAAAACATATGAAGTTGAATGCCATTTTTCAGTGTGAAGCTTTTTTCAAGGAATTCATTCTTTTCTTAATTTTAGTAAATGCTGAAATATTTTTACTCAGATGTTCAGAGAGGAAATAAGTCTGAATGATCACCTCTGACTAAATTGCCCTTCTGGAAGCAATCGCATAGCTAGAGTGTGTGTTACCTGCAGCAGCCCTGGACTTTGCTCACTCCAAGGCCTCCACGAAAAAACATCATTTTTATACCATTGTAATATTACTTTCACATACTCAAATATAGTCTGAATTCTGTTTTTAAAAGAAGCAACAGCAATAAAATGCTAGAGTCTTTTTCTTTCAATGAAGAACTTACCTTTATCTATCTGACACTCATGTTTATCATGCAAAAGATTCAACGGGGTCAGGAAGACATATTTCTCAGCAAGTTCATGAAGCTGTTGAAGGTATTTCTTGGATCATTCTATCCAGAATTCATACAAGGATAAAATGTCCAGACACAAAATATTAATAAAATTTTGTTTACTCACATAAAAACACTTGTGACTTGGATTGTTCAAAGTAACAATAAATATAGTTGAAGTAAATAGGTTTTTCTGTTTGGTGACAGAAAACTGTTCAAGTCTTGTTAAGTGATTAATACCTGAGTCCAACATATATAGCATACCTTGAGTTACTTGAAATGAAAAAGGTACTTCAACTGTAAGTACAGTCCTGACATTAAAACCATTATTATTTCAGTACAGCCTATACACTACAATACAGGCTTATATCCTACAGCAGACACAAAAGTGCCAACCCCCAAATAGTGCTACCCAGGGTGGATTGCTCCCACCTATATATATGCCACTGACTACCACTAAGGATTTTTGCCAGTCACTCGATTGCAGGAGAGTGACAAGAGGAAGAGAAGGCTTCTAATTAAACTACAGTTCACATCTGACAGTCATTTTTGCTTTGCTTTATTTAGGCAGAAAAAAAGGGAGGGGGAAAAAAGGAAAATTGCTAAAATAAACTGTGAAACAGAAAAATGTGATGAAGTACGACACAACACGGATCAAGAATTATAAAAATGTTTATTGCAAAAAAAAAAAAATGTTATATTTTAAGTAATCTGATATTTTCTTGAATTTTAGTTATTTTGGTTGGTTTTAGAACTTTATATTTGAAAATGCTTTCTGAAAATGTTAGAAAATAATTTTCTTTTATTATAGGTAATATTTATTGAAATAGGAATTTGAAAAGCCTGAAATTTCTGTCAGGAATACCTTCAAGGCAAAGACAGAACACAAGAAACAAATCCTGAAGACATTTACATCTTTAAATGCTCCCCTATGGAGAACAACCTTTTAAAACACATAACATAAAAATAATGTTGTGTATTGACATCTGCATTTACAAAATTTGGCACATTTATATCAAAAAAAGAAATAAGTCAAAATTCTTTTTAAAATACTGGGGTTAATGAATTGTAGTAAGCCTTTCCATTTATGAGTAGTAGATAGTTTTTATTTAATAACAGTGTCATCTAAATGCTAAATAATTTCAGGTGCCCATAATATCACTTACTTGTAAAAGTAATTTGAAGCTTTTCTAATAATTTAAATAATAATTTTACTGCATTTTTCATTTCAAGTGCTACAATAATGAATTTCACAAAATTTCATGAAATTAAATAAGGGATTCTTGTCTGTACATTTTAATTAGTGGGTGTTTGTTAACTTTTTTTTTAGTCACATAAAAAAAATTGCTGAATAATTTATTTAGATACCTCCAAAAATGAAAAAATCTTTCTTGAAGCTGATATTTTAGTTATAATTCCAAGCAAACAGATTAAACATAATGTTTCTAATACATCAGATTTAAAAATGGATGCTATTCCGTTTAGACCTGTCAACAATATTTTTATCACTGTCTGAAGTGAATTATCAATATTGTAAAACATTCTAATAATTAAAAAAGAAATATTTGGCAAAGTTTCTCGAGCAGATCAAGTAATGATTAAAGGAAATACTTGAAAAATTGTCAAGATGTTAGGAATATTTTTGTTTGTTGTTTACAATATCATATTTCTGTCACTCAGTGGCCATTAGGATTTTTGCTAATTCAAGGGAAAATTCTTATTCCTAGCTAGCCATATAATTCAAACATTAAATAAAAGGGTTACTTTTTCTCTGCAAGATGCAAATTTTGGCTGTTATCATGAAAGTAAGAAAACTTGTAAGATCTCATATTTGAAATTTTTAGCTAAGATTTTGTCAAAATGACATAAAACTTTCTTATAGTTTAGAAAAAAATGGGGATTAGAATAAATTTAGTAATTGCTCCGAAATATATATGTATATAAAGACATGCACTTTTATATGGATGCAATGAATGGCTGGCTGCTCACATCCAAATACACTTGTCAACTTTCTGCTAAACCAATCAAGGTGAGATTCAAAAAGAGTTGTTTTTATTAAATTAAGATGTATTTGAGGAATTGAAGAAATTAAAGTTGCATGGTATTTTCACATTGGAAATATTTTTAAAAGAATTTTATTTCATTATTTTTGTTATTTGAGGAGGAAAAAAGGACCTGAATGATTGAAAGTTAGTAAAACTTTCAAGAAGGGCCCTTTGGCAGATTTTTTTATGATACACCAGCTGGGCAGGATGGTTTCCTTGAAATCACAAAAACTTCAAAATTCCCCTTCAAATTTTCTGCTCACAGGTGGATAGAAGATTTGACAGTAGCAGAAAGAGCCATTGAATTATGGCCATCTGTTCAGAAATTTATGAACTACTACAAAAGATTCTGCAATCGGGAACCAATATCAGTGTCCTATCTCATAGCATAAATTGAATCTGTGGAATTGAAAATGAAAGGAAAATAGAAGTAGCGAGAGAGAATCAGATTAAGCTAATAGAAACATATACTACATTTTGATCTTAATCAACAGGCCTAGAATAATAACTGCTAAATTATTTTTAATTTATTATAAAAAAAAGAACGTAAGTTTGGGATTTGGTGAGAAAGATAGAAGGGAAGATGAAATTGTTTAACATCTTCTGCCAATACCTCATAAATAATAGTCTCTTCTGTTTTGATTGTGTAGAAAAACAAGACATACTGCTCTAGAGGTAAGAGATCTGGGACACCAATCTCTGTCAGAAAGCAGTGTAATGAGTCAAACTTTGACAGAGGGAATCTCTCCTGGGTCATCTCGTGAGTAGTTTTTAACACCACCAACGCTATTTTATTTTGCTGAATGTTCAACTTCAAATTACCTGCTTTGAAATTGTTTAGCAAAATAGGAATAAGGAGGCAGAACTGACGCTCTTTGCTTAAAACATGGCGAGTGAGGTGCCAAAGGTTGATTTGTTTAGCAAAATAGGAATAAGGAGGCAGAACTGACGCTCTTTGCTTAAAACATGGCGAGTGAGAGGGAAGTGCCAAATGTTGATGCATTTGTTTGATTTGTGCCGTGATGTGCTTGTTTTGTTATATTTAATACAAATGTCAGAGTAAATGATGCTCATCTGAAAAATATCAATATTTGTATTTTGTGAGTGACAACTAGAAAAAAGTTTACTTTATTTTGGAAGAAGATGAAGAGGATTGCAACTCTTCCACAGATGACTTGGCAGGCTCAGTCAAAAAGAAGACAGATGTAGGTATAGGTTATGTTGAATAACTCTGAAAGTAAATTTGTGGTAAAGGCCAAAGAGGAAGATAGAATATGAGAGATGGAGAATATATTTTTATGGTCCATTTTTAGTGACACGCTACTTGACTGAAAATGCAAATCCACAAATGCCACAAGAATAGTTTCCCTCCAGTGTGTGAATACATATGACTGATCAGTCCTGACTTCAGATTCACAAACTTCACAAAAATATAGTTTCTCTCATGTGTGTGTATATTTTCAGATTCATTCATGTGCTTTTGCAAGAGTTTGGGTTTACTATTAGATAGTTCAAAACAACTGTTGGCATAATTCAATGAGTTCACATGCTTCAATTAAAAAAGAATGAAGCAAGAAATTGTCTTGTGAGGCAACACTGATGTATATTTTCACAGGATGCACTAAAAAAGAATTTTCTACAGATTCAGAAAGTAAATGTGCACTAACATAGGGTTTCTATCCACTGTGAATTTACATGAATCCCCAAAACTGATTTGTCTGAAAATACATGCAAATAACATGAGAATATTTTTTCTCTTCAGTGTGTATATATAGACGGCACACAAAAAATCACTTACGTATAAATGAACAACAACCAAATTCATAATTATAGTTTTTCCAGAGTGTGTACAAATATCATTGACCAAAATTGGCTTCCATGAAAACAAAATTCATAAGGATATGGTTTCTCTCCAATGTGTGTATACATACGTGACACTGAATGTAACTTCTATAAAAATGCAGATCTACAAACTACACAAGAATACGGTTTCTATCAAGTATGTGTATACATGTGTCTCGTTAAATGTGGCTTCTGTGAAAATGCAGATCCACAAACTTCACAAGAATAGGGTTTCTCTCCAGTGTGTGTTAGCATATGTTTATCCCTACTTGATTTGTGTGAAAATGCAGATCCACAAACTTCACAAGAATAGGGTTTCTCTCCAGTGTGTGTTAGCATATGTTTATCCCTACTTGATTTGTGTGAAAATGCAGATTCACAAATTTCACACGAATATGGTTTCTCTCCAGTATGTGTACGCATATGTCTCTTTAATTCAAACATCCGTGAAAAAGCAGATCCACAAACTTCACAAGAAAAGGGTTTCTCTCCAGTGTGTGTTTGTATATGTCCAGTTAAATGTGACTTCTGTGAAAATGCAGATCCACAAACTTCACAAGAATATGGTTTTTCTCCTGTGTGTATACGCATATGTTTGACCATTGCTGACTTGCATGAGCATGTATATCCACAAACTTCACAAGAATATGGTTTCTTTGTAATATGTGTTTCCATCTGGCCTATTATGTCTGACTTCAGAATAATTTAGCAGCTTTTATAAGAATATGACTTTCCTGCTTCTTTATACAAGAGATGAAATGTGTTTATTTAGAAAGATAAACCATCCATTTTAAAGTACATTACTTCTAGCTCAGTGAAGTTCATTATTATGCTTTGGACCATGTTGCTCCATAACATTCACATGAACCATGTAGCATATATTAGTCTGCATTTTCAAGGTAAGTGAAATGTCCTTTCCTTCATAAAATTCTCAATAATACTCACTGCGGTTTTTGTACAGTCAAAACATCTGTGAAGAAAAAAGGCATAAATGATATATTAATAGAGGCAGAGAATAATATATGAAAGAAGTCTATCTTATGAGAGATATATGTAATTATTATTTCAATAATGCATCAGCAGCCATCATCAATGAAGATCAAACATTTTACAGTGAAACAAGTTTGCTTCACCATCACGTCATATCTTATGAAATGTATACGATTTAAATCAGAACATTGTCAATTCAGAAACAATTGAAATATGGATCTTGAAAAATATCTGTTAATTTTTATGTTTTTTTAGACTTCATCTTGGACAAATGTCAATAGCAATATGATCAATTTCATAACCAGCATCACCTGGTGTGAGATTATCTGCTGCAGGAATCTATGCCCAAGAAAAGAAAACATTTTTATCAGTGCCAAGGAAAAAACATCTTTTATTAATACAATTTATTAAAATAATAGTTAACAATTGAAGGAAAAACACAGGAATAATGAAATAATTTCCACAATTAATATAGTATTTTCCACTTGATTTAATTGTGTAATATGTGAAAAATGGTTTCATTTAAGAATAGGAAAGTGTGGAAATTAAGAACATGAAAAATTGATAAAAAACACTGATAGTAAGGCAGGAATGAAAGAAAGGTAATCTGAAGTGAAAAGTAATGTAAATGAAGATTATTTTACTGGGATTTCAACCACTATGAGTCATTAATGCTGAAACTGAAATTTGAAGAAAGTACATTATTTCTGTAGATATAGTAGATATTATATGTCTATATTTCTGAGATGCGGTATTGTGCTGATTTACACTATACCTTTCAGAATGTTTTTCTCATTTTTATTGCCATATTCACAGTGCTTCAGTCATTGTATGCACAGGCCATCTTCAGGTGCTATACACTGGAATTTCAAACCAAAGCCTTTATTTTGTCCACTAAAACAAAATATACAAGAAACCTGAAGACCTCATTAGAAATATAGTAAAGAAAGATAATGAAAACAGAAGAAAAACACTCATAGATTCTAATCAAGAAGAAGGACCACATCCCACCTAAGACAGTATTCTGCTCAGGACAATTGTGAGCTGTCAATGCTCTGTGTGCCAACCTCTGTGGATATAACTGAATCATTAATAGGAAATCCTTTATCAAATGACCGAAAATCCACCTACTTTCTGGAAATAATCAAAGATGTTCCCTTTTCAACCAACCAACCAGATGGTGAGCCTGGATATGATGAGTTTGTTCACCAAAGTACCCATGGAGTGGGCACTCCTGATAGTAAAGGATAGACTGGCCTTGGACCTAAGCCTAGAAGAACGGACCAGTATACCAATAAACCCTATGATGCTGATTTTCTGTAAACAAACAACACACTTCAGAATGGGATCAGACATCTATCAACAGGATGAAGGCTTAGCAATGGGCTCACCATTATGACCAGCAATGGCAAACATATACATGGAATACTTGGAAGAAATGGCATTAGAATCCATATCACTAAAGCCAACCCTATGACTAAGATATGTAGATGACTCCTTCATATTCTGGCCATTCCAGGAAGAGATCCAGCTATTAATGGACCATAGGAAATCAATAAGAACATAGATACAATTCACAATGGGGGATGAAAACAACAACTCACATTCGTGGATGGACTAAAATCTCAAACAGAGCATGGGTTCAAGACATCCTTATGTCACACGCCAACATTCACTGGACAATACCTCAATTTAAACTCCCATCACCCATATAGTGTAAAGAAAAAGATTGTCTGCTGCTTACGACAATGGGCAAAAGTCATAAGTGGTGACCCAGAGACATATCAATTTATTAAAATTTTTAAGTTGTAAAACTTTGAAGGGATGATGTGACAAAGGTGTTGAGACATAAACATGCAATGAATAACAAACTGCAGACAAACAGATTTCTCTGTAAAACAACAAATCTTACAACATGAGATCTTGTAATAAAAATCACAATATCACTTAAAAGAAAGGAATTAATGCAGAATTTTAAAAGATTTTTAATTATAAATTATTCTAATTAAAATATTTAAAAAATATGGTAAAATTCTTGTAAAAATTCATCATTCATTCATTCAAATTCTTGTTTGTAAAGAAGTTACCTTTTCACCGAAAATCTGCTCAGAATTTTTAAATAATAAATGCAATAAAACTATGACATTATTTAATTAAAAAAGCTTTTAATTGCTTTGATAAATAAGATTTATTAAGGACACTATTGTCTTAAGAAGAAATTCTAATAATTAACTGAAACCTAACTATAAGTCAATAAAATATTAAATAATTACTGCAAATATGTTAATTTGTAAAAATTACTAGGTAGTTAAAAATTTAAAAAAAATGCGTTCACTTAGATTTCGTAAATTTATGTCAATTCTGGTCATCCATAAGAGTTGTCATCACTTCAAAACTTATTGATACGTCTATGAAGATAAAGAAAATCACCCTCCATCATTAAGAAATATTGTATACTACTTTTTTATGCTATAAGTAATATTTATTTCAAATCAGATTAAGTTAACTTTAAATTTTCTAAAAAATCGAGCATATATTTGAGTACATTCCAATTTGTAGAGTGTAGATGTATTGTGTAGTGTAGTGTACTTATACATACGGAAATTCATTTTTCTATTAATTCGTATTAGCAACTTCGAAATAAAACCGAAATGTAATCAACTTTTTTTAAAAGAAGACATTTAAATGAGTTAAAATGTGTTTATTTTGCGGTTTTCGGTGCTTTTTAGGAAGAAGTCCGTGACGGTTCGTCTAACTTACCTTTTCAGGGCGAATCTCTTTAAAAAGCTTTTCACAGAAAAACAATCGGGATTATGTTGCTGCTGTTGTTGGACTTGATATTTCTTTCTTAAACTCCGTCAATAAAACTACCTATTTTCAAATGAACAGCAATTAAGAAAGGATTTGAAAACAGAACGGAACGGGTGAAGTTTCTGGACACAAAGAGCCAACAGAACAACGGAATTATAATAACCGGTGTCAAAGAAGAATTTGTTCCTTCTCAAAAATAGTCTAGGTACAGAAAATATATCAAGACATTCGTTGTATCGCAATTTTCTTTTTTTCTGATTTTATGTAAACTTTTATAGATGAGAAATGACAACAACAAACCTTTTTTAAAAAAAACTTTTAAATCCAATATTTATCCAAGAGATTTGTTTTCCAAAAAATGAATAAATTTAATAATTAATTAACAATGCTTGGTATAGCGAAAATAACGTATTTGTTGAATTTCTGCAGTTCTATCTTCAACAAAGCCAGCAAAATGTTAACTTAGCATTTCTTTGAATATCACCAAAAAGACACCATTGTTGATTAAACATCGTCTTTTACCAATTATTTTATATGCTTTCTTCATTTTCTATAATTTTTTTCATATAATTCTTTCTATCGATAGCAATTATACAAGTTTCGATTCGCTGCAGACATTCTGATTTCTTACCAACGTTTAATTTGCTTAAAGCAATTGTTTGTCACAAATCAACCATAAACATAAATAAATATATGGTCTAAAAAAATCAGTCGATTTAAGAAAAAACATTAGAAACTAAATTCACTTTATCACTTTAACATCTCAAGATGCTTTTTGAAAAAAATAATTAATAAAATTTAAAATACAAACTAAATAGAAAATTTTATGATTTAAATTATATAAAAATTAATAATAAATACCATAAGATTTCATAACAGAGGTACCTTTAATTATTATTTACTTGTCTTATGTTATTTCATAAATAAAAGATTAATTATCATTTATGAAATTTAAGGTATTTTATTTATTATTAATTTTTATATGTTTAGCATTACTTTTTTATTCCTTATTTTTAGTAATTGTTATATTATGACAGTTATAAAAATGTAAAATTATTTCATTAAATATTTATAGTATTTTACATGTTATTAATTACGTAATACACTTTTATTATTTTATTTTTTCATAATCCACTACCAAAAGAAATTTTAAAAATTGCTATGTAAGTGATTGAAAAAATTTTGGGAACATTTTGTGGCCCTGAAAAGGCCCACTTTGGAGTCAATTTTTTTCCACTATTTGTCTATAGCAGGGAGCCTAACAGGTGATACCACCCTGGGTTAGGGTTAGGGAACAACAGCATTTAAGGGGTAGTTTCATGTTCCTTACAACTAAAGCTCATAGTCATTGCAGCCGGCTCTGAAAATAACCATTTCTTACCTGTACCTGGGGCCTTACAGATGCTACCACCTGGGGTCAGAATGGACCTAGGAACAACAGTTAAGAGCTGGTTCCATGCTTCAGAAAAGTTCCAACCTAATGCTTGGCTGCACTGCTGCCAGATATAAATTATTGTCATACCCAGGGCAGGTGATTTTTTATGGCGTCATCATCCTGGCAGGAATTTTATAGAGCTAAGTCCGGCATAATATAATCAGTGCCGTCCAATTGGTAGTCTTCATCTAGATTATCATCATGAAGATAGTAAATCTGATAATATGGATTGGAAAACGCCACGACGTAACCGACAAATTCTTTGTTGAAACAATGCTATTTATCAGCAAATGCTCAATGGAATTCCAGGTGAGGAAAAAACTTTCTATTTTGTGAATTCAACTTTAGACAATGAACAGTCTGTGCGATGCCCTACAGAATTTTAAAATTTCTTAGAATTATCTGGTATGCCAAAACACAAGTTAAGCCTAAAAGTTGGATGCCCTATTATGTTGCTCCGGAATTTTGATGCTTCAAGATTATGTAATGGAACAAGACTCAGTGTTAAATGCATACAACCTCATAGAAGCTGTTATACCAACTGGTAGGGCCAAAAGAGAATTAACTTTGACCCCTTCTTCCATCAGATTCTAAAACTGAACTGAAAAGACTTCCATTCCAGTTAGAATGTGTTATGGCATGATTATTAATAAATCCCAAGGACACTCACTGGTGGTTGAAGGTCACAAACTAACTTTACCTTTGCTTTAGCCACGGGCAGTTTCATGTAGGATGTTCTAGGGTAGGATTGGCAGAATCTCTCAACATCTTAGCACCAGGAGGCAAAACATCAGACATTGTGTCTCCAAGGGATTTCCAATAATCCCATATGCAATTTAAAACTGAGTCCAAGGTGAAAATTAGTAACTGATGGTTTCTACTCTCCCTCCAAGAAAAAAGGTTTGGTCTGCTTAACCTACCAAATCTTTTTGCCTCCTAAAATCCAACCCCATTTCCACATCCTGGGAGGTGGTAACAGGGTAAAGAAGTAGAATTGTTGGGTATGTTCAACATATTTGACACCCAGACAATGCCGGCTAATCCCTTCTAGTTACTAATGAATAGGATTGTCTGGCTCTGGTGAATGAGCCAGGAAATTTTAAGTGACAGAGGGTTACACAGACGGTTTACAGTGCACATTAGAGGGTAGGTTGTCCGAGATCATACCGATAGTTAACGATGCTAATAAGAAAAATGGGAAATACAGTCCTTGTGAAGATGAGGACTCTGAAGGAAGAAAAATATGCCAACAGCCAATAGAAAGAGTTGTAAGTAAAGTGAGGAAAACTGCCAATGAATCAGCTGAAAGCAAATGATACAAGTAATGAAGTCTGGGTTTCTGATTCAAAATCTCCTGAAGAGAAGGAAGAGCTAAGTGATTGGGAAGAGGAGGAGGATGAGATATTGCTATCTCAACTCTGGAAACGGTTCAGGGAAGAAAATAAGCCAGAGGTTGAGCCAGAGTTAACCTTTAAGCAGGGAGGGGCAGAAAACACTGATTCCCAATTGGGAGGAATAATGGTGAGAACGATGGGATGGATGGATTTGATGTCAGTGCGCAACAATGCTGGGTTCATTAGAAAAAGCTTATCCAGTAAAATTAAAGTAGAAACTGGTTGAAGAAGACAGAGGTGTGCGTGTCACATCATGAGTGGGGCAGACAAATTACTTATTGGCGCAGTCACTGGTCTGCATAAAGGCTCATCTATGTCTGGTGGTGATATCGGTGAGGCTTGACCTTAGGGTAGAAGCACCACACACGTGAAGAAGAAGAGAAAGATTAATACAAAGACTGCAAAGAGGAAGATGATTGATAGAAAGAAAGCAAAAAAAGAATATACAGAAGAAGAAAAAGAAGATAGCGGGTATGAAGAGGCTGATATGACTGATGATGATGGTGATGGTTGGAGCCTGGGTGCACAGCCAGAATACGATTTTCAAGAAACCGTGTCAAGTGATAATAACACAATCAAAATGGTCAGTCACTTTCATGATAGATTTGAACCCATACAAATTACTGTTAAATAAATTAGAAAGTGAACAACTGAAGCTGAGGACAGCCAGAATGAATTATATCAGAGAGGAACAATACCTTATATTACTGTACTTCCTGGAGCTAGAGATTTCCATAATGGAGTCCATAATGGAAGGATATGGACATTATTTAGAAGGGATCAAACTGTTACAGACAAGAAGGGAAAGAGCAGTAATTCCTATTGTTGTAAAGGCATTAAGTGTTGTTTGGAACAGTTACCGAAGCAGAAATTAAAATTAAAAAGGAAAAAGTGGAAGAGTGGAAAAAAAGGCCAGCTTTGAACATGGGGTGTCACTGGTGGCACTTTGATGTGTAACTGTGTTTCCCTATGAATGAACGACTTTGTGATACTCTTGAACTTTTGAAAAAGTTTGCAATATTTAATTAAGATTTGCTGAAGAACTATAGACATGTGGTGCAAGTTGATTAATGGATACCATTGTTTCTCTGTCATTTGAAAGATAAACATATGCATGTTGATGATTAGCCTCAATTAAATCTCCCCACGTCTCAACAATTGGTCCATATTTACTTTGACGACACATATTTCTTTGTCTTTTGCTCAGTTCATGTGAAACCAATTTATCAAGATTCTTCATCTTGCCAATTTTCTTGAGATGGCCTGATATTGTTGAATTATAGGAGACATTCCTCTGACATGAGTTTGTTAGACTAGTGTTGATTGTCATTTGCACATTGGTGTCTTCTGCAACCTTGAACTTCAAGACTCATATCCCCAGTGGGGAACTTCAAAACCCAGAGCCATATTATCCAATGACAAGTAGATCCTTCACCCAACAATAGCATGAAATCCAGGGTTAGAAACTAATATCCATACAACTGAATATGTTAGCTCTATCACAGATATTGACTACTTTCTACTAAGTACAGTGCATGCATATATATATATATATATATATATATATATATATATATATATATATATATATATATATAAAGGAGGTATATGTTATGTAGGAAATGTGAAGTAAAGACTCATATCTATTATTGATACAAACATAAAATAGAGCTTAACATAAAATCTATTCACAAGAATTCTGTTACCTGTGTACCAGATGCAATGAATTTTGTGATTTTCTTCATAGCACTCCTTGGGGAAAATCTGTAGCCTTCCTATTGAGAATTGTACCACTGACATTCTCTTTTGGAGTGAATGCTGGAATCAGTGCTTTTGCCCCTAACCCTTGCAAATACTATCTTCTTGTTTAACATCTGCCTGTTCAGACACTATGGCACCATGTTAAAAAGATTTCAGCAATATTTTAAACTTAAATATTTGTTTCAGATCAGATGAATTAAACATTAAATCAGCTAATATTCCTCCAATAGAATTTCAGGAAGGTATATTTCATTTTTAGAACAATTTTTAATATTATCATATTGTAATGAAATACATTGAATTATATTGTGACGAAAGATGGCTAAAAATGGTGTTAAAATAAAAAAATTCAGTAATTTCAAAAGGAAATCTCCTCCCAGTCAATTTAGTTTTATCATAAAGCAAAGTATTTTGCTTCTTGGAAATATTAATCAATTAACTTGAAATTAAAGCTAAAATAAAAGCTTCAAGAAAGATATTTCAATTTTAAAATTTCATTGTAAATCAAAAGTATCTCAAATCTGTGGAGGTAAGAATGAATGCAAGATAGAAGTGGAAAGAGAGAATCAAATTAAGCTAATAAGAACAGATACTACACTTTGATGTCAGTCAAAAGGCGTAGAAGTATGGCGACTGAAATTAAGCACCATAAGATGGGGATTTGGCTAGAAAAAAAGAAAGGAAGATAGACGAGTTTAACATATTCTACCAGTACCTCATAAATAATGGACTATTCCGTTTTGTGTCGAAAAACAAAAGACATACTGCCCTAGAGGTAAGAGAACTGGGACACCAATGCTCTTTACTTAAAACATGGCAAGTGAGGATGGGGTGCCAAAAGTTAGTCTATTTGTTTGATTTATGCAAAGATGTAGGCATTTTTCTATATTTAGAACAAATATCACAGCACGTGAAGTTTTCATCTGAAAAGTGTAACCATTTGTATTTTGTGAGCAACTATTTGAGAAAAGTTTACTTTCTTTTGGTGGAAGATGAAGAAGATTGGAACTCTTCCTCAGTTGATCCTCTTGCTCCATCAAAGAGGAGACAGATGTAGATACAGGTTGTATTGAGTTGCTCTCGGGGGACTGAGCAGGTGCTGCAAGGGATTCAGAGGTAACAAAAGCAGAAAATGCAGCCGTGATAGTCTTCTGACCAGCAATGGGTTTTGGTCACAATCATATATATTTTCCAGCCATTCTTCAGCAAGCAAAAAAAGGGGGCCTTGTCTGAAGTGTGACCCATGTTCCGACTCAATCACAAAAATCACTGCAGTAATTCTAAGAGATTTTACCATAGATAAATGCAATGTTTGAAATGAAAGAAATCCAATTTATTCTAATGTCTGTAAAACAAAAGGATTTAACTTAGGGAAAAGGAAAGGGGCAGACTCCCTCTCTCTGGTCAGAAATACTTCAGGAGAAATTGATAAAGTGCATTAAAGCTCAAAGAGAAAGAAGGAATAGGATAGATGGAGAATACATTTTTATTGCTTAGGAGACATATACATCTGTTTTGAAAAGTAATATTTTTTGGGACAAAATCTTTTTACTGACACTTTTTCTTGACTGAAAATGCAGATCCACAAACATGTCTTCTATCCATATGCTTGACTAAATCTGGCTTCCGTGAAAATGCAGATTGACAAAATTCGCAGGAATACGGTTTCTCACCAGTGTGTGTACGAATATGTCTGACCATATTCGACTTCTCTGAAAATGCATATCCACAAACGTCACAAGAATATGGTTTCTCTCCAGTGTGTATACGCATATGCTTGTCCAAATCTGGTTTCTGTAAAAATGCAGAGCCACAAATTTCACAAGAATATGGTTTCTCTCCAGTGTGTATACGAATATGTCTGACCAAACTTGACTTCTCTGAAAATGCAGATCGACAAACTTCACAAGAATATGGTTTCTCTCCAGTATGTATCCGCATATGTCTAACTGAAAGCGACCTCTGTGAAAATGCATATCCACAAACTTCACAAGAATATGGTTTTTCTCCAGTGTGTGTACGCATATGTGATACTAAATGGCACTTCCATGAAAATGCAGATCCACACACTTCACAAGAATACGGTTTCTTGCCAGTATGTGTACACATATGATTTGCCATATCTTACTTCTGTGACAATGGAGATGTACAAATTTCACAAGAATATAGTTTCTTTCCAGTGTGTGTACGTATATGTTTCACTAAATGTGACTTCTGCGAAAGTGAAAATCCACAAACTTTACAAGAATATGGTTTCTTTCCAGTATGTGTTCGCATATGTTTTGCCCTATTTGACCTGTCTGAAAATGCAGATCCACAAACTTCACAAGAATATGGTTTATGTGTGGGTACGCATATGATTGACCAAATACTCCTTTCATGAAAATGCACATCCACAAATTTCACAAGAACATGTTTTCTTTGTCATATGTTTTTCCATTTTGTGATTATATCTAATGTCACCAGTGTTTAGCAGATGTCACATGAATTCATCCCATCTTTCCTGTTTATTCATACATAACTCTAAATATGTTTTGTAGAAAGATAAAACACACATTTCCAACTACAATATTTCTTGCCAGATAAATTCATTACGATGCTTTTGATGATGTAAATCCATGACTTTCCCATGAACTATGTAGCATATATCTGTCTATATTTTCATGGAATGCAAGGTGTCTTTGTCCTTCATTGAAATTCTTCATAATGACTACTGCCAAAACATCTGAAAAGAAAAAAGGTATGAGTGAATAATATATGAAAGCAGTCTATGAGATATTCATGTAATTATTATTTCAATAATGAGGCAGAAGCCACCTTCATATGATATCCTCTACCATGCTGGATTTGCAGGTCACCAAAAGTTTGGGTGGATCAACCAAGCTACATGTCATCAATATGTTAAAAAAATGGTTGGCACAGTTGATTTGGTCTGTTGACTGCTGCCTCCTCCAGTGTCTCATCCCAGTGGGCATCATCCTCCAGTAGTCCATGTTTAGCGCAGGCTTCTCTGTAG
Organism: Acanthosepion esculentum; assembly: GCA_964036315.1. Classification (NCBI taxonomy): domain Eukaryota; kingdom Metazoa; phylum Mollusca; class Cephalopoda; order Sepiida; family Sepiidae; genus Acanthosepion; species Acanthosepion esculentum. The sequence goes on along the minus strand of OZ038479.1, from coordinate 18,351,929 downwards.
GTCATAGAAACTTCTCCATTATGTCTTTGCAGGAATGATGTAGGACCTCTGACACTGTGCAGCAGCAGACACAGAAAGAAGCACTCTTGCTGAATAGGATGCACACTGTATACCTAATGGTGCCATTTCTGAAGACAGCAATTTCTTTCCAATACTCAACTTGTGCACTTTGCTTGCACCTGCTCCATCTATTCTGTGCCCAGGTGTAGTAGATGGGAACCTCAACATACAGCAGTGTTTATCATAATTTGAAGAAAACTGTCAAAGTAGTTTCTAATGTATTCTCAACTACGTTTTGAGCAGTATCTTCTGTGAAATATACATGCTGGCCATTTTCAAGATGAACACCTAGATTCACCACAGTTGGATGCCACTCATGGATTTCAAAGATCAGGATGTGTCAAACAGCCTTGTTATGGGAAATATATCTGCCCAACTGATTATATATATAAATTTCAATACTGAATAGAGTGAAAGTTTAAAAAACAATTCTTTATTAAATTTTTGATTTCATTTTTGCTTTCCATCACAATTCCATTTGTTATATAAAGATTTTTTTTAAAGTATTGGCTATGTAAATTTATATATAATGATTTTTAAAAATAAATACCAATGTCTTGATTATTTTACTGCTGGTGTTCCATATTTTTTTTTGTCTTTTTACGTAAGAGTTATGATTTTGGAAATGATCACTAAAATTCACTTCAAATAGTCAACATTTTCATTTTGACCTGAACCCACGGTTTACCATGCATAAATAAATGTCCTTTATTTTCATTAAGTTTTAAGTAAAAAGTAATCATTACTTTTACAAAATCCATAAATTTAATAAATGAGGTTGAAAATTATCTCTAGAATAAGTATTGGATTTTTAAATTTGTTGTATCCACTTTTTGTCTAAAGTTGTAGTTCAATTTAACTTTTCAAATAACATCATTCTGTCAGTTTTGTCAGGTGAAGCATACATTCTTCTTCAATACATTAGTGACAATGTTAAAAAAATATTCATAATTATAAAACGAGAAAATTAATTTAAAATAGAAATGAAATAAATTATAAAAAATAATTAAACATTAAAATTAAAAAGGTTGGCTTTCGAATGGTTTAATTAATTTAACAAAATATGAAACGCTCACAAAAAAGAATAAACTAAACATTAAAAGAAATAAAAACTATTTTTATGAAATAGGAGTTAAAAGTAAAAATAAGAGTTTAAAATTTTAAAAGGAAGTTTCAAAATGAGAGCCAAATAAAAAAGTAAGAAGTTCAAATGAAAATTGAATAAAGAAGAAACATTTCATTTGTAAAAGGTTTGGGTTTCATTTTGGTTATTTATTTGGAATTGAAAGTAAAGGAAAAACAAATTCATTGAAGTATGACACACACTAAATAGAGAAATTAAAAATATTTAGTGAAATAGGAATGAAAAATAAAACTTACTTTAAAATATCGAATGGATGATTTGAAAATCCTGTTAAGACATCCACCTGGTAAGAGACAAAAGAAACATGAACGAGTTACTCAAAACCAAACTGTCCATTTTAGGACAGTTTTTAATCCCGTCAGGTGAGACAACCTTGAAGATACATAACATGAGGGTGTTATGTATGCTTTCATACATAACATCCTTCTTGAAATGTTACATCTACAAAAAGCTGCACATTCATAATGTCTTCATTATTGTACTTCTGGTGTACTATATATATTGTTTTTGTGGGGTTTTTAAATAAGGATATGAATATTTTAAAAACCCAATATTTATCCTAGCAATATGTTTCAACATTATTTAATAAATTTATGGATCAAACTGAAATAAAGTCAATTCAGATCTGCTATGATAAAAATTATCACAAACATAGTAAAAGTCATTTTGTCACAGCCTGTTTTCTCTAAAAAAGTGGATTTTCATAATTTTGTAGGGGTAAAAAAAGGAAGAATATTAAAAATCACTTTTGTCATCATCTGAACAAAATACCAAGGAAAGTTTTGATCTGAACCCCATGAATCTAGGTATTTTCTGAAAGCAAACAATATGTTATTTTATTTAAACATAAAATTTGTCTGGTGTAAATGACTCAAAAACTTTTATTCAGTGGGTAAAATATTTTATAATTTTTAATTTTTTCTAGCTCTAAACAAAAAATTCCCCAATAATGGGAAATTAACAATTTTTTTTTTTTTAAAATCAGAAAGCCTAAATCATAATCAAACTATTTCAGGCATAAAATTGAGAGTTTAAATGAAAACAACATTCCTAGGGGGTCAAAATTCACCAAAGTCTGTTGGTAATTTTCAATTATATAGCCTCCAGGTGTTAAAAAAATTGACACACAGCCACGGAAATCTTATTAAAAGGCGAAAGATTTATCCACAATTCCTGACTACTGGAAACCAGGAGTTTAAAAAAAAAAAAAAAAAAAAGCAGCAATAAAGAAAATTAAACTAAATTGACTTTGACATATCTGGGTCAAAGGCCAGCCAGCCACCCAATGATATAAAAAGCTGTCGTCAGCTTGTAAATCCCACCACTTACATGAAAAGAGCAATGAGTAAAAAAAAGGGGCAATATTGGTAAAAAGGGCTTGATGCGTTTTGTTTTTTAACACCTCATGACCCGAGTGATGACAATAACACTTAGCAGACGACATTGTCTGAATTTTTTTTTTTTTTTTAAAAAGCAAAGAAAATGCTCCACACATATTTTGCACGAACAATTTGCAAAAATAAAGCTGTAAACAGTGAAGAACAACTCTTAAATACTAGACAGAAACACAATCCACGTGACTTTTTTTATTGCATTCACTATAATTCTGGTCTTCCGTAGGTTTGAATTACAGCCGTTTTATGGAAACAGATTATTTTTTTTATATACTATTGTTCGTTAGTTTGTAAGAAGCTTTAGAAATTATAATCTGTAATTTACAGATCTACTTAATAACACCATTGACTAAATTGTACAAACATTTCACTAATTTTAGAAGAATTAAAATTCATTATTCATCAAAAATTTTTTGCTTTCAAACAATATCAATATTCATTAAAATAAATAAAAGCAATTAAGAGCATTTGAAATTAAATAATATATTTGTTTTAGTGACTTTTGTAGGATACAATTCAGATGATTTTCAGGTAGAGGTGGTTCAACTAAAAAGAAGAAAAAAAAACACATGATTTGGTTTCCTTAAAGCCTTGTGCTTTTACCTAATATGATCACTAATTTGTCCAATAAAATTATACAGTTTTCGTAAAATTAGTTATGGCGAGGAGGGGGGTTAATAAATATAAAAAAAAAATTTGGGATGACTTCAAAAAAGGAAAACATATTTATAATCAGTTCCATCATTTGCGAAGAGTTTCTGAAAGTTTCATTAACATCCGGCAATTATTTTTATTTTTGCAAGATTTTCAAAATTAATGTCCGTCATACAAAAAAAAAAAAAAAAAAAAAAAAAAAAAACGTGCTAAAAATAGTATATATATATATTACTAGTTCCGGTGATACAAAGAGAAACAAGTTGTTTTTTTTTAATCAAAATTTAAAAATATTCTAAAAGGAAAAATTCTTAAAAATAATTAAAAAAAAAAAACTTTGGTTTTCCTCTTCATAAACATAAACATTAGACGATAAAATTTTGTTTCCCTCAAGTTTGGCGTCTTTTTCATCATACTATGCTTTTTTTAATCTCATTAAATAAGGTACATATTTTGTGGTATTTGTGAATTAAAATACGTAGAGATTTGAACATATCCACATTCAAACCCCTTGAAAAACGAGAAAATGAAAACGTATCGATTTTTTTTTAAATGCCTGAAAAGAAATATTTCTTTTTCTTTTTAATTCTCATTCAATTTAGGGTATTATCAAATAAAACCAAAATGTAACTGAATTTCTGTCAAATAAGACATTTAAAATGCTTTTTTGTGTGGCTTTTAAGAAGACGGTCCGTCTTTCTTTACTCTCTCTAACTTACCTTTTCAGGGCGGATCCCAACCTTTTCAAAGAAAAACAAACAGGATTAAGCTGTTGTCGTTAAATTTGATATTTCTTTCTCAAGATCGACAATATTTCGTGATCCGATAAAACTTCCTATTTTTAAAGAAATTGCAATTAACAAAGATTAAATTATTTGAAAATAGAAGGTTTGTACTTTCTGAATTCAAACAACGACCGGAACAAAGGAATTAACGCAGAACGGTGTAAATGAAGAATGAGTTCCTTGCTCAAAAACAGTTTGGGTGCACCCAATATGTCAGAATATTGCATATGGCATTTTCAAGATATATTTTTTGACTTTTCGTAAAATTTTATTATTGAGGAAAAGTGAAAACAACAAAATTAAAAACCTCTTAACAGTCTAAGTGATGTGTTTCTCATTTTAAATAAAATTTTATTACTTTTACGAAAATTGAAAACAACAAATTTTAAAAAAATCTGTTAAAAATTCAATATTTGTCCAAGGGATTTGTTTGAAAGAAAATTAGTAAATTTAAGATTTTGTTAAAAAATGTAATTCTTACTTTTCTCATAAAAATTAAAATATAGCAAAAATGATATTTATTTATGTTAACTTATGAGGTTTCATCAAGGTCATACACAAATAACATTAACAATAGTCTCTCTCTCTCTCATATATATATATATATATGTATGTATATATATATATATATATATATATATATATATATATGTATGTATATATATATATATATATATATATATATATATATATATATATATATATATATATATATATGAGAGAGACTATTGTTAATGTTATATACATATATATAAGAGAGAGAGACAGATGGGGAGAGCACGATAATACAGTTTACTCTTGGCAGAGAAAATGCACTGACAAAAAAATAAGCTTACAGTGAACCTGGCAAAAAAAATAAGTTTACAGTGCACAAAATAATATCTCTGTGAGTTTATGTACAGGATAAGAAAAGCATTGACATGAAAAAGACAGTTTTGTCACCATTGAAAATTGTTGTCCTGAAAAGGATCATTCATTGCATATCACTGCTTTTGGTGAGGATGGCTGGATAGATCTGAAGGCCTGCTGGAGATGGCTGGCTGGCTGGCTGGCTGGTGCAGCAGTGGATTGTGATCTGATGCAGCAGCTGCTGCTGATAATGGCTGGAGCTGTGTGTTGGCTGTCTGATGCTGGAACAGTTACTAGACTTTGATCATAGTTATTGTGGCCATGGAATGTTGATTTCAAACACTGAGGCCTTTTTATATCCTGAATCAATTTAACAACAATCGCTGGTCCTGGAAGGTTAAGCTTCTTCTTTTAGTTGTTATTTTTTTTTTTTTTAATGTAGGCATGCCAACAGGATAAGACGATATGAAGAAAGAAATACAGTGGAATTTATTTACAGGAAGCAGACTTGCACCAAATTACACAATATCAGAGACAGAGCATTAATAGGATTATTAACATTTGTCTCTCAGCTGATTGATGCTATTGTTAATATTTCAATTCTAGTTTCATAGACCATCGAGTAATCACTCTATCCACTCATCAGGAGAAAACAGTAAATACATAAATTTTCTATGCAAATATGTAATTTGTCACTTAGATGATTGATGTTAAATTCAACACCCTGACTCCAGAGATTTGTACACGAACCTGTAATTGCTTTGTACACTCGACAGGAGATACCAGGAATTGACTGCTTATTTTTATTATTTTTAGATTAGGTAAAAAAATAATTGATGCACTTTTTATTGGTGTAAGATTGATTTTGTTCTTCCTTTTTCATTGTGTGTGTGTGTGTGTGTGTGTGTGTGTCTGCATGTGTGTGTCTGCTCAATTGGTAGATGTGTGTAGAATGTCATGGTTATTTTCAGCATTTTTTTTATTGTCTCTTTACACTCTCTCCCTGTTGCATTTTATGTTTCTCTCTCTTTCAGTTCTGGGTGACAAAGATAAATGCAGTAATCTTAAATCCGGTGTCACAGATTGTCTTTAGTCTTAATATTTCTCGAATATTCTGAGATTTTCTTAACTTTGGAATATGTAAGTGCATTCTGTTTTTTGCTTAAATCATTTTTTATTAAAGCTTAATTGACAAGGTAAATATTTATGTGTCTTCATTTAATCATTATTTCATTTTCTTATTTAATTTGGTAGTATCTTAAGTATTATGGTATTAATCATTGGAGGTTACTGTTATAACGAAAATTTATTGTTGTTTGAATATGTGTACATATACTTAGATTCATGCATTCACAAACACACACATATACAACACACACACACATATATATATACAGACAAATACCTATTGAATATTAATTATAATACTTTGTGAAATCTGTAAAATTCATCTGCTCCTTTATATAGAGATAGGTCACATGATATGAGGCAGTCTCTCATTGGCTAATTAAACCAGGTGGGTTTGGAAAAAGCTGACCATGACCAGAAGAGATTTAGTCTTGCTTTGAAACGACATACAAGGAATTCTCTCTGCTGTCATGTTACCAGTTAACAGGGGTTTAAATATAAAAGTTGTCTGGGAACTTTTCACTACATCAGATAGATAAGTCCACCTGACATATAATATACATATAGGAAAGGTGTTTAAGTTAATCATGGTGTTCATGTTTTTAATGTAAATAAATAACTTTATTAAATGTTAATAAAGTTTTCATTCTTATTCGTGTTAGTCCCAAAGTAACGTGGGACTACTACAATAAATTGGTTACTCCTGACTAACATACAAATAGTAATTCTTTGATTTTATTCAAGTAGTATACCATATTTGTATTTTTACAGTTAAAACTAGTGAAGATCTTTGAAAATATATTGTCACCCAAATATATTGAACCATTGCTGATCCCCCACCATGCTCAGTGGACATCTTGTATGATTTGACCCTTATGAATAGAAAATGGGACATCAACATTCTACAGTATCAATTTGGATGGGATTCAATTGAATCTATGAGTTTTCATTCACTTTTGAAAAGGGCCTATCATAAACCATAAAAGAGAATATCAGAGCTGAATCAAAGTTTGAGCAAATAGTGTTAACTGAAAGAAAGTGCTGCTTAGAGAATTCAAAGAGATTGACAATTCTGTACAAATGCTTTCACCAATACTCCAGTAAGCCAATGAAAGACAGACAATACTCAAACAGAAACACTTTTAATGTGAAATTTACTATTTGATCTTTTTCAGATAAACATTCCACCAGAAAATGAATCAGTTTCATTTAAACCAATTTTTATTTGCACATTAGTATTCATGTCTGCTGATGCCTTATCCGTAGATAATTAAACTCAAATATTACATTGTTTCACAAGAAAATGTACCTCAGATCTCTTATGGAAAAGCATTCAAACATACACAACAGATCATCTTTTAAAAAGCTTACAGATTCCTTCAGACCTTAATCTCTATGTTAATATGTATATGCAATGGTAGATGGATGCTTCAGACCTGGCATTTTGCTTTTGGCAGTATGCTCCTTTGCCATCGCCCAATTATCCCTTTGACATTGAGCAACACTTTTGGCACAGTTGTAAATATATTCTGATGTTGAGGAGATTCTTTTCCTCAAACAATGGTGATTCTCCGGCTGTTGGATTTGTGACTGTATTGGGATTTTAGTTAAAGAGTCTTGTATGTATTCACCAGTTACATGTCCTATAAATTTGTGGGTTAGCCAAATGGGTATAAATGCACATATCACTAAACATAGCAGCACCAAAAGCCTGAAGATTGTGGGTAGAGTGTACAAGTCATGGTTAATCCTGTTCGGTCTTGTGTAGACTGGATCATTATGATAAATAACAGATTAACCTTTAAAATATTTATACAGTACCATCCAGGGTTATGAAAATCCCAAACTATGATGATTGTTGGTTATGATACGATAGCCATTACAACTTATGGTGTCTGCCTCAAACATTTGACATGGCAGAAGAATACAATATGCAGTGGAAGAATACATCATCACACGGCGCTAGTGTGAGGAAGGTGGCATTTGTCAGTTCCTGGTTAAATTAAACATTGTTAAATGCTCTTAAAAGGGAGAAGCATTCACCAGCTGCTTGGATTAAGTTATTCAACAATCACTTAGAAGATGTACATCTGTGTATACATATTCATGAGTACATAGTTCGTATTCAAAAGCTACCCTTATCATAACGTCCTAGGTTAACCAAGCAGGTATAAATGTCAATATCAATGAAAAGAACACTACCAAAAGTCTGAGGACTACTGTTACGCCAGTAACTGTTAATCATGTTCAGTCATGTGTATTATTATGATTCATATATAATTATACATTATTAGGATAAATGTATAACAGGTCATCTTTCAAAATATTTATGTGTGTTCATAATTTTAATTACTTTTTCACTAAATTGCAGTCCCCTTCCAATATTTTAAGATTAGAATGAAAAATAACCTTTTTTAGCTATAGGTAAATACATGTCCATGGTAATTTCTATATACATATCCACATCTTACATGATCAATGAAATTTTCATGGTATTTTGCAGGTAAATTTATGAAATATTAACAACAATTATATCTCTCAAGGACTTTCTCCTATAAGCTAAAGTAATTGGGGAATCTATAAAGTATTTGCATTCCCTGGACTGGTCAGTTACAAGAAAAACAAAAATCATGTAAATAAGGCATTCATGTTGTACTCATCAAGTAATTTCTTTCAGTTCCATCCCCTTTACTTCAATTTCCTAAACATCAAGCTATCAATAAATCACTCAACTTGTTAGAAAAAACAAGCTCTCCATGTTAAAAAAAATACATTTCTGCTCTATTTTAAAGTAAAAAGTAACATTTGTTTCAATTCAGATTAATTAAATTTGAAAACAGCTAATGTTTTTCCATGTTTCAGAAAAGTATATTTTATTTTTGAAAGATTTTTTAATACATAGAATTATGATGTCATTACAAATTTTTCAAAATGGACAAATTCTGAGATTTCATTGAAAATTAGAAAAAGATCATACAAATTATAAATTCTTTTTCAAATACTGAATTGTAATGACTTAATATTTTAATATCACAGAATTTTAGAAGTTTATAAATTAGGTTTTTCAGAAGTGCATCTACAGGTTGAATAATAAGAAAATTCTCGATATTATTAAGCATAGATCCCCATAATGGAGTGTATACTTTTAATAGACTCGCATACGGTGTCAAGGAGGCACCTGACATTTTAAAAAAATAATGGACACGATGTTTTCAGGTCTAGATTTTGCTTGTGCATATTTAGACAATATTTTAATAAAAGCTGAGACAAAATGACACTATTTTGACCATATACAAAGTTTTCAAATGAACTGAATATTTTAGATTAGGTCTGAATGATAAAAAAAATGTGTGTTTTTAAAGACTAGTAGGCTTCAGTGTGGAAATGTGTGTTAACATGAGTTGTTTGAAATTTGCATTTCACAAAGATTTAAATTCAGATTTTACAGTGGAACGATTATTCTCGTGTGTCTTGACATGTGTCGTTTGAGATTTGCATTTTTTGAACACTTAAATCCACAGATTCCACAATGGAATGGTTTCTCTCCAGTATGTGTTAACTTGTGCATTTTGAGAGATGAACTCTGGGTAGATTTAAATCCACAGATTTCACAATGGAATGGTTTCTCTCCAGTATGTGTTAGCATGTGTTGTTTGAGACCTGAATTTTGTGAACATTTAAATCCACAGACTTCACAGTGAAATGGTTTTTCTCCAGTGTGTGTTAACATGTGTATTTTGAGAGATGAATTTTGAGAAAATTTAAAACCACAGATTTCACAATGGAAAGGTTTCTCTCCAGTGTGTGTCAACATATGTTGTTTGAGACCCGAATTTTGTAAATACTTCAATCCACAGATTTCACAATGGAATGGTTTCCCTCCATTGTGTATTGACATGTGTCTTTTCAGAGATGAACTGTGGGAAGATTTAAATTCACACATTTTACAGTGGAATGGTTTCTCTTCAGTATGTTTTGACATGTGTTGTTTGAGACCTGAATTATTTGTACACTTATATCCACATATTTTACAGTGGAATGGTTTCTCTCCAGTGTGAGTTAACTTGTGGATTTTTATGGATGAACTTTGGGAAGATTTAAATCCACAGATGTCACAGCGAAAACGTTTCTCTCCAGTGTGTGTCAACATGTGTTGTTTGAAATTTGAATTTCGAGAAAAATTAGATCCACAGATTTCACATTGGAATGGTTTCTCTTCAGAGTGTATAACCATGTGTTGTTTTAGATGTGAATTTAGAGAAAATTTGTATCCACAAATTTTACAGTGGAATTTTTTTTCTCCTGTGTGTATTAACTTGTGTTGTTTGAGATGTGAATTTTGAGAAAAGTTGGATCCACAGATTTCACAGTGAAAACGTTTCTCTCCAGTGTGTGTTGCCATGTGTTGTTTGAGACCTGAATTTTGTGAACATTTAAACCCACAGATTTCACAGTGGAATGGTTTTTCTCCAGTGTGTGTTAACATGTGCCGTTTAAGATGTGTATTTCGAGAAAAACTGCCTCCACAGGTTTCACAATGGAAACGTTTCTTACCTGTGTGAGTTTTCATGTTTGTTCTGAGATTTGAATTCATGGAAAATGTAACAGCACAGATTTCCTTGGAAATGGTTTCTGTTGTGTGTGTGTTCTGTTATGACTCTCCTCTCTGAAAGTTCTGTATTAATACACAAATTTCACAGTGTAAGACTGTCTTCCTTATCATGAATATTCATCATGGCTTCAGGTACTTCCAAAGACGCAAACTAAAAAAGAAAAAATACATTAAATGAGCACTGCAGTAAGAAAACACGCTATATAAAATTATGAAATAGGTTCATAAAAAATGCATTTTCAACTGTTTTCTTTAAGTTGCTGGCAAATGTGTTTCAGGATTGCTTAATGGTTTATAATGGATAACAGACTTGGTTTCTGCCATTTCTGTAATGCTCTTTTCCACAATAGAATCTTGTTCTTTGATTTTTGGTTATCTCCAATTTTCTTTGCTCCCAACTGGATCTAAATCCTGCACACAGTAGACTCACATCCATCATTAAATCTTACATTGGCATATTGGGTATTGACTTCCAACAGCCAAACCTCATCACCTAAATCAAATGTTTGCACTTATTAGCATGAACATTATGACATAGGAGAATCGAACCAGTGGTTGCTATCCAAATAATCAAGGAATGACCACTAGCTGACCATCGGAGTTGATATGAAAATATTATTTCATAGGCTGTAGTGTACATTACAGTACAGAGTAGTGATCTTATGGCATGCAGTACTACAAGTAGAACAACTTCCAACTGAGATTCTCATAGCCAAAGCCAGTGTGACATGATTCCAGTTGATTCCATTGTACCATTCATACTGACCATTCCATTGGGATTGTAAGGGTTTGTTCGACTCATAGCTATGCCCAAATTAGCAAATTACTCATGCAGTTCCTTAGACAGAAACAAGGAAAGCTTGTTGGAGTGGGTGTAGGAACATGTCCTGAACATGGTGAAAATCTGAGTTAAGTATTTAATTACTACAGTAGTTGTTATAATGGGGCAAGCCAAAGGAAACGAGACTACTCGTCTATATTTTATTTTTACATCTTCCATAGAATAAAGTAGATTACTGACATTGACAAAAGGGGCAAACCTGGTTATACCAGGATGACAAAGATGATGGTGGAGCTCATATAACTTTTCTTTGTATAAGAAAGCACCACAATGAACTGATGAAAATGTATCAGCAGGTATATTATCCTTTCCTGGAATATAAGTAATTTCATAATTATAGTTCCCCACTTCTATTCTCCATCTCTTGTTCTTATTGTTTTTTAATTTTCCAGGTCTCTCAGTATTAAACATGAAGTTCGCCACCTGTTGGTCTGTAACAATGGTAGAGTGTTGACCAGTTGTAAGACCACCTTCTTACAGATTCTATAATAGTGAAAGCCTCCTTTTCTACAGAAATATACTTTCATTCAGTCAACATTAGTGATTGTGAGAAGAAAGCCATTGGAAGGCTGGACTGATTCAAAGCAGCAGCAATTGCTATATCAGAAGTGGTTCTTTCGACTACTAGGGGCACATTTTCTTCAAGAACATCAATTCTATTTCTTTTTTAAGTTTTCGTAATGCTTCCATGGACTCGGGAATTAAAGGGAACGAGTCAGTCATAATTAAGCATTTGATCTTATCCAAAAACTTTCATATTCATTGGGAATTATAAGAAAACCAACCAAGGACCATGTGAAGAGTAGCTTTATCTTTAGAAATAGGTAATTCTTTAAGAAGGCATTGTCAGCATCAGGTTTCAGTATCCTATGAGGTATGGTGTAGCCAAGAAAATTAATAGACGTGGTTGATAGGGAGGACTTTCTTTTGTTGAAAGTAAGATTATGTAGTCTGGCTACCTCAAGAAATTTTTATCATGCTCCTCCTGAGTTTTTCCAGTTACAACTATGTTATCTACACAATCATTTGCTCTGTGTACGTCATTCTTCATAATAATGTTGTCCATTATGCGTTAGAAGCAAGATACGCCATTAGTGACAAAACTGGTTTAATTTGTCATTAACTTCAAATGCAGTGTATGGTTTGTCTTTCTCTTGAATGGGTTTTTGGTTATATGTGCTCTTCAAATCCAAAGAAGAAGAAATTTTATAACTAGAGATTTTGAAAGCCAGATCATCCATTCTTGGTAGGGAGTAAGTGTCAGGTCAAGTGAATCTATTAATACTTCTACTAAAATCAACTAGTCTCTTTCATGCCATGCGTTACCAAAAATTATAAGTATTATTGTGAAAAAGTTTATAGAAATTATAATGATTTTTAGTTGATTCTTTTGAAAAACCAATTGAAACGGCCATTTTTAATTTTTTGACAGAAATGTAAACAAAATTCTCAGTTTCATAAAATTAGCAAATTTAAAGATAAATTAATCTGTTCTGAAACAAATATTACTTATAGCATAAAATGTTCCAGACAAGTATTTCTTAACCACAGAGTCTTGTTATTCTCACATCTCCATCGATAATTTGATGGCCAATGGTGTTGGCAGGTTTAGTATGGTGAACCAGAATTGACATAAATTTATGAATTCTAAGAACGGTTTGTTTTTGTTTTTAGTTTCTAATATAGTAATTTAAGATAGTATAAAAATTTCTTAAAGTTACCTGTATAATTGTATTTTATTATTTAAAAATTAAGATAATATAATGATTAATAAAATTATTTATCATTATCTGTTATTATATTTTTAATTTAATAATGAGAAAATAATTAAATTTATTATTATATTAATAATTAAATTATCTCACTCAGCTATTAAATGTTTAAATTGATAAATGGGATAATAATTTTATCTTAATTTTTATTTAATAACTGAGATAATATAATAAAATTATATTATCTGTTATCCATTTAATAACTGAGAGTGAGATACTTTAATAACCATCTCACTCTCAATTATTAAATTATAATTAATAAATTATATTATCTCTGTTATTAAATTCATAACTGACTGACATAAATAACTATCTCCCTCTCAGTTATTGAACTTTTGAAATTGATAACTCAGATAATATAATTTTATTTATAGAAGTTATTTAATTAAAAATTAAATTATTATCTCACTCTCAGTAATTAAATCTTTAACTAACTCATATAATATAAAATTGAATGATACAGGTAACTGTAATTTGAAATTTTTTGATATTTCGTATTAATTTATATTCTTTATTATTAGTTACTATACTTTGATGGTTATGAATAGTTAAAGTTATTTTATTTAACTCACAAAAAATAGAAAAGAATCTTAAAGAAACTTAAATTAAAATACTAAAAACAAATTATCTTTCTTAAGTAAAAAACTAATTAATAAAACAAATTATTTGATGCATACGTAAGTAAGATGAATACATAGCAAACTTAAAAATATTTACTGAAATAGGAAAAAAACAACTTTGGAATTCATCCCTTCAAGATTTAAAAAAGAAGCCTGTTTAAATGTAGGGACGATGAAACAGGGCAGTGAAATGAAAGAATTGCCTCCAGCTGAAAAAGTTTATATGTCAAGGTCAAGAAACCTTGAAATGCGTGGCCTTTTAACCATAATATTACTTACGATACACCATACTAAAAAAAAGTAACATTTTGACACACAAAAAAATTATTTTTAATTATGGTAAAAAGTTTTGGTATGATGATTTGTATTAATCTTTTAATTTTTCCTTAGCAAATATAGTCTTCAATTAAAGCATTTCTTATATTTTAAAATTGAAAATAAAAAAAATTAATGCACAAACTTGGTAAATTATTTAATGTTTTTTATTTTTTTAATTTGTCCCGTTCTTCTGGATTAATTAAGAAAACCCCACCCTTAACCCTAACACTAAAGATTAACTTAGGTGTTAAGTTTACGGTAGTGCGTAGTGATTTTCTGCAAGGAAAGTCTATATAATAAGTAAATAGGCCAAATTTTCTGCTTACGCCTACTTAGGTAATACGCAGTGAATCATTGAACATTATGGCAGTAATGGGGGGACGAATGACCAACAAGAAGTCCGATTTTTTCTTGTCGATAACACCAAAACGGTAACGTTTCTTCTTCATTTAATTGTTAATTTGAGTTCAGTATGTACATTATGATGATTTTGGAAAATTTTAAGATATTTAGCGCTTGGTAAATAAAACCAAAATTTACCGTTTTTAGGAATATGCATTATATTGTCTGAAGGCAAAAAACTATTTCGATGAAAAATGAATTTTTGCAAGAATTGTTATTTCTTAATTTTTACATTAAAGTTGTTAAATATTCTAAAATTAGTGGAAATGGTGAAGTCCTGAGTCAAAAGTAATTGGAGAATCATACAATATTCATATTCCCTGGAGATGTATGACCATTCGCACAAAATGTTCAACACTTTTAGTTTTAATTATTGATTATCTTCGTATTAAAAAACATGAATGACAGAAAAAAAAGGAAAAACAAATATAAAAAAATTATGGAAACTTTCAAAACTTAAATTATTATTGTTTAAAAATATCTGAGTTTTATTATAATGGACACTGTTTTGTTTTTAAATGACGAGAAAATGTGTCAATGTCTAAAAATGCTTTAGAAAGTTTAGAAAAGTTAATTTTTATTTTAATTCACACATTAGCTTCACGATTTTATCTTGCAAATGAAAACGAAATTTTAATTCGAAGAAAACATTTAAATTATTTAAAATGCATTTTTGTGGGGCTTTTGTTAAAGTCCGTGATAGTAACTTTTTTTTAACTTACCCTTTCAGGACGAATCTCTAAAACTGAAGAAAGGAATTACACTAGGTGTAAAAGAAGAATTTGTTCCTTGCTCCAAAATAGCCAGACAATATGCCAAGGCATTTCTATTCCTCGCAATCTGTTTTTACTTTTTTACTACAAAAAATTAAGCGAAAAAAGATTGTAGAAGAGTAGCTGTACTGTTTATATATTTTAGCATGCAAAAAAAAAAAAAATTAAAAAGATGTCAAATGAATTCTCCGGCACCAAAAAAAAAGTCAAATTTTTAAAACATTGACGTCAAAAAAGTCAAACTGACGACACTGAGGATGGTCTCTCCCATAGGCGAATGTCTTTTTTGTTGTATCCTGCCATTACCTCTTACTAACACTCACCTTCTTTTATTAACACTCACCTTAAACGCTACCTCTTACTAACACTCACCTTAAATCTTACCTTTTACTAACACTCACCATCAACACTACCTCCTTCCTCCTAATAACATTAAGCAAATATATCACTTTCAATAAAGAAATCGCTTTGTTCACACGTGGGTTTTTTTTTTACATCACTGTTTTATTCGTAAATAAATCGATAGATAGCAAAATACAGAAATCCGACCAACATTTTAAAGTAAGTCTTATTTTTATTTCTATTTCATTAAATATTTTTAATTTCTGACTTTAATAAGAGTCAGACTTCAATGAATTTCTTTTACTTTTACTTTCAATTTCTTCTTTATTGAACTTCTATTTGAATTTCTTACTTTTTATTTGCCTCGCATTTTTAAACTTCTTTTTAAATTTTAAAAACTCTTCTTATTTTTAGTTTTAATTCTTATTTCCTTTTAAAATCTCGGATATAAAAATACTTTTTATTTCTTGTATGTATTTTCTTTTTTGTAATAAGTTTATTTTGTTAAATTAAACCGTTTGAAAGTCAATTTTTTAAAATTTTGGTGTTTAATTATTTTTAAAGTTTATTTCATTTCCATTTGGAATTAATTTTCTCATTTTATAATCGTGAATTATTTTTTTAACACCGTCACTTTTGTATTGAAGAAGAATGTCTGCTCTACCTGACAAAATTGACTGAATTATTTGAAAATGTTGAATTGAACAACCTACAAAAAAGTAAAGTGGAAACAAAAAAATTTAAAAACCACTTAAAAATTCAATAATTATCCGAGAGATATGTTTCGACTTTTTTTTTAGTAGTTTGATGGATTAACTTCAGTACAACGAAATCGCTAAAAAATAGAACAGCATGATAAAAAAGACGCCAAACTTGACTAAAACAAAATTTTATCGCCTAAATGTCTGTTACTATGAAGACGAAAGACCAAAGTTATTTTTTAATTATGTTTTAAAATTTTTCCTTCTTTTTAGA
The DNA here is from genome assembly GCA_964036315.1 of Acanthosepion esculentum. Classification (NCBI taxonomy): domain Eukaryota; kingdom Metazoa; phylum Mollusca; class Cephalopoda; order Sepiida; family Sepiidae; genus Acanthosepion; species Acanthosepion esculentum. The sequence continues at coordinate 18,335,260 of OZ038479.1, read as the reverse complement.
ACATTCTAAATTTTGATTAAAAAAACCTTGTTTCTCTTTGTATCACCAGAACTATTAAAATAACATATACAATTTTTAGCACGTTTTTTTTGTATGACACACATTAATTTGTAAAATCTTGCGAAAATAAAAATAATTGTCGGAAGTTAATGAAACTTTCAGAAACTATTCGTAGATGATGGAAATTATTATAAATATGTTGTTTTTTTTTATTAAAGTCATGGCAGAAATATTTTTTATATTTATCCCCCCTAACTAATTTTATGAAAACTCTAGAAATTCGATCGCATCAGGTTTAGTGATTACAATAGTTAAAAGCACAAGGCTTTGAGGAATGCAAATCATGTTTGTTTTGTTTTTTTTAATTGGACCCCATGTACCTGAAAATCAGATCTGAATTGTATCATACAAAACTCAATAAAAAAAAAGATATTATTTAATTTCAAATACTTTTATTTGCTTTTATGAAAATGACCAATATTTTCTGAAACCAAAAAAGTTTTTTTGATGAAAAATGAATTTTTAATACAATTATTATTTTTGTTATTTCTTTAATTATAATAGATTTTTACATTTAAGATGTTAAAATATTATAAAATTAGTTAAAAGGCGCATCGGGTTTTGTAAATGTCTTTACGAGATAGATCTTTTTTTAGCACGTAATCAGAAGATCCGCAGTAATTAAGAAATGTGATTTTATGTTTATAATCGGGCGGTAATTATAAAGTACGGAAGTACAAAAAAAAATTAGAGCGCTGAAAGTTTTCCTTTAAAATAACGAGGTAAATAATTTGTTCACTTAAATCTAAATAATTATCCTCCCGTAAACGTTATGAAAATGTCTTTCGTCACCTGTCAAGTGACGCGAAAGTTTATGACCTGCTTTGTTTTATTTTCAAATTACATCTTTTTGGCGCAGAAGCGAAGTTAAGCTTGGTTCAAAATATTTTAAATAAACTTTATCATTTCTGATGTTATTAAAATAAATTTTGAAAAAATGATAATTGATTCCTAAAAGAATTTAAAAGTGAGATTTTCATCTTTTTTATAAAATGGAAAAAATGATTGAAAATGATTGATTATCTGTCAGTTTTGATGACAAAAAAACGAGATTTTTAACGAAAATTTTGCACGTGCTAGAAATGATTAAAAATGTAATAAAATACCTCAAAAATACTTTGATCTTTCTTTAATAATAACATAAACATTAGACGATAAAATGTTGTTTTCGTCAAGTTTGGCGTCTTTTTCATCATGCTATGCTCTTTTTGTTTACCTTCTGTTTACTTTTTGTGGAGGTACCTAGATGAACTGTATTTTGTACAAGTGATGTTTACTTAAAACTTAATGAATATAATTCTCGATTTCAAAAATTCGGCAAAAATAAAATATACATTTCTGAAAAACTTTCCTAAAATTAGCAAATTTAAAGTAAAGTAAATCTGTTCTAAAACAAATATGACTTAAAACATAAAATTTATTTGTTATTTTCATGTGTTCATTGATAATTTGATGGCCTAAGGTGTTAACAGGTTTAGTATGGTGGACCAGAATTGACATAAATTTACAGAATCTAATTGAACTCATTTATTTTTATTTATAGCTACCTTAGGCCATCAAATTATCAATGAACACATGAAAATAACAAATAAATTTTATGTTTTAAGTAATTTGTAACTCAATAATTTATCAAATGTTATGGTATTTTATTCATTGCTAATTTATAGTTTTTAATATCTTTTTTTTTTAAATTTTAAAGTTGAAATGTAAACATACAAAAAATAATGAATTACAGAGAAGAGAATATCTCTGTAAATGGAGGGCAATTTTTACAACGTGTTACCTATTCATAATAATGTCACATATAGGGTTACCATAAATTCCTCAATATATCTCAGTTCTGAAAGACGTGGTTTTTCTATTTCATTTGCTTGTTTTTTATAGTTTCTTTAGAGATTTTAGCTCGTGTCTCAACTGGTGAATTTTCATTTCCCAGTGGTTATTTTTAGGTTTTTTCTTGTTTTCCTTTTGAACATAACCGAATCTCTCTGACGCATAACTAATGATGCTAGTCGTCATTGTATATAATCTACTATCTGTGTCCCCTTTCAATATTGTTCTTAAAATATCACTCACATCCTGGTCTGGTCATGTCAAGCCCTAAGTCAGACTATCAAAAGAAGCAAAATGCACTTACATTTACCATATTAAACACTAAATTGACTTAGTAAGCGGTGGCTTAGGGTCAATCAGATTGGGGAAAAAGGAATCTGACATGGTTGTTTTAACTTCTGAGGAAAGCCCATACTTGGGTGGACGATCCCGGATATAACGGGTGCTTGGAACCCTCCCCACGTTTGAGTATATCAGTCATGTAGCCCTGGAGAAATGAGGTGAATGGGATTGCCCCCTTATTATCTCCCCCATATGGGGCACACTCTCTGGATTTCGAGAGACCGGCACGTGGAGGGACTCGGCTCTGTGGTGAATAAATTCATGGTTTCACTGCTACACTGGATGCAGTTGTGAGGTTACATCCTTCAGCACTGCACTAAGTGGATGATTGACGTTAAATCAACCCCTGCCCCTGGCTTCATTTGATACTCAGTTGTTATATTTGAGTGCGGCCTCTCTCTGGCATAATACCACACATGGTTTTGAATTCAAAGTTGTCCTTTTCCCAGTCTAGAACTCAGCTTACTGATTTTCTCATTTTACTTTCTGAGTATTTACGTTGTACAATTGATTTCAGTCACAATAAACTGGATAATGTGTCAAATTTACAATCTAATTCATCAGTCTTTCTACCTTTGTTTCTTTGTGTTCAAACGTCTACTTCATCATAAATCTTTTTCAGTTAACAAATTACATATTTTTATTTACATATAGTGTAATCGTGCAATTTTATAAATTTTGTCACAGATTTAACAAAATACTTGGAAATGCATTTTTTATAAACGTATTTCCTAATCCAACGTAGTGTGTTTTTTCCACTGCTCATGGAGTATATTTTTACTTTTCCAGGTTGCATCTTTGAGAGTACCTGACACCAGGACGGAATATTCATGAGAAAGGTGGCATTCTTATACTGTGGAATTCATGGATTAGTAGTTATCCACACAAGAATGACATACGAGAACAGACAATAGGAATAAACTATTTCGTATTAAATTGTGGTGTTAAATTTTGCATTAATTCAAATATCTAAAAACAAGTATGAAAACTTGCAGTGGTGAAAAAAATTTTTGCTGTAAAATCTGTAAATATAAGTGTCCCCAAAAGACAGCTCTGAAAATACACATGTTAAGACACACTGTAGAAAAATGATTCCACTGTGAAATCTGTGGATTAAAATTTTTCCAGAATGGACATCTGAAAACACACTTGCTAAGACACACTGGCGAGAAACCATTCAACTGTAAAATTTGTGAATATAAGTGTTCCCAAAAGTCATAACTCAAAAAACATGTTTACGCACACTGGCGAGAAATCATTAAACTGTAAAATTTGTGAATATAAGTGTTCCTATATGTCAAGTCTCAAAAAACACATGTTAACACACACTGGCAAGAAACCATTCAACTGTAAAATTTGTGAATATAAGTGTTCCCAAATGTCAAATCTCAAAAAACACAGGTTAACACACAGTGGCAAAAAACCATTCAACTGTAAAATTTGTGAATATAAGTGTTCCCAAATGTCAAATCTCAAAAGACACATGTTGACACACACTAACAAGAAACCATTCAGCTGTAAAATTTGTGAATATAAGTGTTCCCAAATGTCAAGTCTCAAAAAACACATGTTCACACACACAGGCAATAAACCATTCAACTGTAAAATTTGTGAATATAAGTGTTCTAATGAGCCACATCTAAAAAGACATATGTTAAGACACACTGGCGAGAAACCATTCAACTGTAATATTTGTGAATATAAGTGTTCCCAAAAGTCAAATCTCAAAAAACACAGGTTAACACACAGTGGCAAAAAACCATTCAACTGTAAAATTTGTGAATATAAGTGTTCCCAAATGTCAAATCTCAAAAGACACATGTTGACACACACTAACAAGAAACCATTCAGCTGTAAAATTTGTGAATATAAGTGTTCCCAAATGTCAAGTCTCAAAAAACACATGTTCACACACACAGGCAATAAACCATTCAACTGTAAAATTTGTGAATATAAGTGTTCTAATGAGCCACATCTAAAAAGACATATGTTAAGACACACTGGCGAGAAACCATTCAACTGTAATATTTGTGAATATAAGTGTTCCCAAAAGTCATATCTCAAAAAACATATGTTAACACACACTGGCGAGAAACCATTCGAATGTAAATTTTGTCGATCTGAGTTTTCCCATATGTCAAGTCTCAAAAGACACATGTTAAGACACACTGGCAAGAAACCATTCAACTGTAAATTTTGTCGATCTGAGTTTTCCTGTATGTCAAGTCTCAAAAGACACATGTTAAGACACACTGGCGAGAAACCATTCAACTGTAAAATTTGTGAATATAAGTGTTCCCAAAAGTCAAGTCTCATTAGACACATGTTAAGGCACACTGGAGAAAAAGGATTCCTCTGTGAAATCTGTGGATCGAAATTTTCCAGTAATGCAAATTTTAAAAGACATATGTTAAGACACACTGGAGAAAAACGATTCCGCTGTGACATCTGTGGATTGAAATTTTCTCAGAATGGACATCTCAAAAGACACTTGTTAACTCACACTGGAGAAAAACCATTCCAATGTAAAATCTGTGGACACAAATTTTCCCTTAATAGAAATTTCAAAAGACACATGTTAACTCACACAGGAGAGAAACCATTCCAATGTAAAATCTGTGGATACAAATTTTCTCTAAAGAAACATTTCAAACAACACATGTATAGACACACTTGAGAGAATACTAGTGATATAAATTTAACCCAATAGTTCACCAAAGGGCTACGCAAAACAATATTAACTTAGATAATTTTGCTAATAAATATACCAATATAGAGAATGTGTACAAATATGATATGTGACAAACTTGAAATTTGCAGCAAAGTTTGGATCAGAACAAACAGAATCCATAAGCCATTAAAAGCACCATATATTCAGGTCCCTTTTGAAGTTCTTGAACAGGCATCAAAATATTATGTGATAAGAATGAATGATGACATGCAAAGCCAAGTATCCATTCATAGTTTAGAAGCATTCATTGAAACACAGAAGCAAGTCACTCAATACCAGAGAAATATGTCAGAGAGGAACAAGAATAACAAACAAATCGACCCTTTATCAAGGAAACCTAAAATTAAATCAGACAGAAGAGTTTCTTAGAAGAAACAGAATGATTATTTTTATTAATAGCATGCCCTGATCTGGGTGGAGGGGTCTGTATTGGCTCCTCTTCAGAAAATAAAGGAAATGGCTTTAACAATATTGCAGTAGCAAGTCCTCTGATTGGTTAAAAGATGTTTAACAGATGAGCCAATGACAGTCATGCTTCATTTCCACCATTGCAGACAATTATGAAATTTTTCATCTTTTGACAATGGATATTCAACATATTTCACCGAATATATCAAGTAGCATCAAGTCCTACTAAGAGTCCATTATCTTATGGACATATTTCGTAGTTCTTTTGATAAACTTCACGGCATTTGGGGATGACTTCCACACAGAAGATGATTCCCAGGGGATTACTCCAGTATCGTCCTTGGTTTTTCAGTAACAGTAACTATTTGAGTGTCTACCTCATTCTTTTCTACCTCTTGCTTCAAATCTTTGAAGACTTCCTTCACAAAAGTTGTTGGGTTCTATGTCTGTTTTATGATTTTTTTTCCTTGTCTTTTGTAAAGTCTTATTTTGGCAATGACCTATCTGGTTGATCTGCTTTTTGGGCAGCCCCCAAAAGATCCTTCTTGATGGCCCAACTTTTATTGGCCACATTGGAGAAGCAAAAGAACTCCAACGACCGACAGTGTTAAACAAATGATGATCAAAAAGAAACAACTAAAATTAAATAAAGCAAGAATGCAAAGAAAAAATCAAAGTTTAACAAGGAAAAGAAAAGACAATAATAATATAAATAAACAAAAGTAGTGTAAAAAAAAATGTCAAGAAGAAAAAAAAACCAAGAAACATATTGTAAGAAAAATGCTTCCTGTCTGGCAAAAAACAGTTTTGCACAGATTGAAAAAATGACAAGAAGTTAATCGTGTTAGGAATGACTACAAAAGAATCCCCTTTCTCAAATTCATAGACAAAGCATCCAAATGAATTCTTGGATTTCTTCCTAGCCAATGAGATAAGCCACTTCTTGCTTGTCTGTATCCTATTTGTGTGTTAATACCATTCTTAGTTTGTGACATATTTGCCTTATTTCTATTAAATTGCCTATTTTTCTCTTACATCTATTATTTGCTTAATATTTTGCCCTGTTCTTTTCTTTCTTTTATTATTGTTTCTCCAGACTATGTCACTTCTGTTTGTTGGCCATTTCTTGCTAATTACATTTAATCATGGATAATTACACTAAAATTCATCATCTAAAAAAATCTGACATTAATTCATTCATTTTCATTCACCACAATAAAGTCGAAAAGAATGACATTATTGAATGGTAGAGGTGGGCGGTTAGGAAATTTTGGTTTTGATAGAGATTTGTGGATTTCTTTGGTTGATACCTCAATTTATTTTCCTTTCTAAAGAAACCATTCATTATCTTGTGTGATGATTATTAGTTATTATTCAACATTTAGTTGAATTATGCCACTATTTCAATAAGACTGGTGTCAACATTGTGAATCAATCATTATCTATGATGCTATGAATAATATAAGTTTTAAAGAGTTGACTGTTGCAATCAAATTCTATGATTTGCTTGAAATAGTTAACTATTTAAAACAAGTGACCAAAAATTCATGAAAGACTTCTTAATAATAAAACTTCCATTCTTTATTCTGTCTAATTCTTTGACCCTCAGAAACTAAAATACAATTCAGTAGTGAAATAAATTAACAACCATAAAATTTATTTTGATGAACAAAATTAAGCAAACACTCATCATAAGATAAAATACTGTTAAAATTATTCAACAGATAAAAAATTTAATTTTTTATAGAAAGAATGTTTCTTCTCATTGTCTTAGGTTGTGATTGAGAAAAAATCAGTTTCTCAGTGTGAGTAGGTTTTGGCCTCCATCTCTGGTTATTCATGACAAGTCCAGCCTTACTGAAAAAATGATTGGTAAAAAAAAGTAGTGGTTATTTGGCTAAAGTCATTTTTAAACTTTATTTAGTCATGGAATTCATGACTTGGTATAAAGTTTAATCATTAAGCTTTCAAATAAATAGTCAACTGTAAATAAATACCATGCACATCGGAGAGAAACATTTCCAATGTGAAATTTTGAATGTCACATACTGGCAATTGACCTATCCATTGCGAGATTTGTATAGTTACCGTCTCACTAAAACCACATCTCAAATGACTCATGTTAACACCAATATGAGAGAAACAATTCCTTTGTTAGCTGTGAAGCAGGCATTTTTCTAGAAGAAGGACTTTCATGTTGTATATAGCAAGACTTTCTGGGGCAAAACAATTCTACTGCAAAAATCTCTGGTTTAAGGTGTTCTTATGTTGTACTGTTTTATGATCGTATTCCATTATGAGAAGAGTTGTAGCTGATGGCTGGCACACAAGTCAATATCTCATCAATATTAATTTGGTCACTATGGACAAGGGCTATGATGCTGTTAAAACCGAAACACCCAGGGCTAAGAACATGAGTGATAATGTTTGCCAGAGCATTTGAGAGTTGTATTTCACAAAATAGAAGTAGATTTTTCTTGTTTACACCTGGCTAGGAATGACTGCTAAAAATCTCCCCTCATTTCTAGACAAGTCCTATTCTGATATTGATCAATAAAAATTGAATAATTCTCAGTTTTATCCACTCTCATTTCTTTTTTCTTCTCTTGAATTCAGAACACTATAATCACTTGACTGTATCCCTTTTGCATACGAATACTATTCCTATTTTGTGAACATTTTGCCTTATTCTGTCCTCTAGTTAATTTGCTTTTCACTCACATTATATGCATATATTGGCTCGTTTTACTCTGTTCTGTCTTTCTTTCATCCACTTGTTATTATTGTCTATACGCTTAACAATGGCCAATTATTCCATAAGTTTCTCAAAATTCACCCTAAAAAAACAAAAACACACGTTTACTTCCTCTTCATAAAAGGTTCTATGATGAGATTTTACATGTTGTATTTGGTTGGAATTCATCACTAAATAATATACACCTGTGTGAATGCATTCACATCTGATATGTTTCATAACATTTTCTTTTATTATAAATTTAACATGACATGAAGTAATCCCTGCTGTAAATCCTTAGGCAGTAGACCTATTTGATCTTTCATACAAAAAATAATTTAACTGTTGTGAGAATAAAATTCTTTTAAAAATACTTCTAATATGAAAATCCCACAAAACTTAAGTTTTTTCTATTCTTCAAACACATATTTATATTTTAAAAAACTCTCCTTTGTCATCAACAAATAGAAGAATTACAAAATCACGCTGAAATATTAAAGTAAATTTTTGAAAAATTCATATATTTTTGGGGCAAATCTGGAAAAAATAATGTATTCAAATATGCTGTCCTGGAATTACAAAAGTAATTATATTTTTATTATTTTAAATTATGTTTCTAACATTTCTGGGTAAATTACAAGATTTGTTACTTTGCTATAACAAAAATACATTTATTATAAAAGTAAAATAAATTATTTATAGAATAAATTATACAAATAAATTATGAAAGTTTTCATAGATCTATTGTATTATTTATGTAAGGTTTCAGGTCATAATTGCCAGAGACAATCAGCAATACTAGTTAGAAACAAAAAAAAATCATTGAGACCTAACAAACATTAATAAAACAACACCTTATAATATAATTATTGTCTCACAATTGCTTTGCTTTTGACTATAATTAAAAGCCTCTGTTTGTCTTGTATTATTTTGCCTTGTTTGTTTTTCTTCCACTTCTGATTATTGTTTATTGAGAATTTCCTCAATTGTCTATAAACTGGTCAATGGCCAGCTATTCCAAAATTAATCCTACAAAAGAAAAACACAGGTTTCCTTCTATTTCATAAATGTTTCTATTCTGAGATTTCAGGTGTTGTATTTGGTTGGAGTTCTGCATTGAATAATATACACCTGTGTGAATGTATTCATCAGTGACATGTTGCACAACATATTTTAAAAATGTAGATCAAAATTGGCATAAAGTACTCCCTACTTTTGTATGGAAGAGCAAATAGATATTATTTTTTAAACGTTTCCCTTCTAGATTAGTAGCAATAGCAGAAATTATTAGTTTCATAAAAATTGGCCCAATTCTTGTGTATATCTGTATCTACTGCCAAAGGAACTGACAACTCTTTGGGTCTAGTCACTTGAACTAACCAACGTCTTTATCCACTGGGCCATATGTATTTGAGGACAGAAGCTGGCATGAATTTCAAACCATCTGACATTTCTACACCGATGACTCATTCCTTCAGGCTTGGCACCAAGACTCCCCACCAATTCAAGGACTACCCAGATAGACAAAATCAAAGGTTCAGTTCGAAATATAGATCATGAAAAATATCTGTTGATTTTTAAGTTTTTTAGACATAATCTTGGACTAACATCACTGCCAACATTATCATGTTCATAGCCGACACCAACACGTGTAAGATTACCTGCTGCTGGGATCTCTGCCCATTAAAAACAGACCATCATTTTCATCAGAGCCTAAGAGAAGAGAAGAGCCTTTGCTATATCTCCTGACATGGGACAGTCATTAAAGATACAACTCCGAGCGATGAAAGTTGATCTGGGAAAGCAACTGAAGTAGTTATTAAACTAACTGTTAACAACTGGAATTTTATAAAAATAATTTTCATAATTGTCTGGTCAAATTAATTGAACATTTCAGGAAAAAGAATTTTTATCTGAACTGGGGAAATTAGGAATAAGTGTATAAAAAACTGACAAAAAGATTAATTTCAACTTCAAAATGTTTAATAACATAACATATATTGATACAAATGTAGAGGTAAAAAACAATAAACTGTGTATAACGCCCACGTTCATACTGAGTGCAATACAATGTTTCCAAAGTCTACGTGTCCCAATGATCAAGTTCCTAGCAGACAAGTGCTGACGGATTATCTGTTGCAGGGATCTCTACCAACTAAAATCATACAATCTTTTTCATCAGTGCCAAAGAGAAGATTGTTAATCCACCCAATAAAAACAAATCATTTTCATCAGTGCCAAGAACAAGACGAGATCTTTTGTTAATTCCACATTGTATTTATTTAACTAATAGTTAACAATTAAAAAAAAAAAACACATTATTAATGAAATGATTTCCACAATTAATCTGCTATTGTCCACTTGATTTAATTTTATTTTATGTGAACAAAGTTTTTATGAATAGTAAAGTGTGGAAATTAAGAAGAACATGAAAAAATGATGAAAACATTGATAGTAATAGAGGAAGGCGAGAAAAGTAAGGCAAATGAAGATTGGTTATTTTACCGGGATTTCAACCGCGATGAGTCATTAATGCCAAAAGGGTTGTTCGGTTGATAGGGAAATGAAGAAAAAACATTACTTTTTAGATATTATCTATTTTTCTGAGTATTTTAACTATTTACACTATTTACATCATTCAGCTTGTTATCCTCATCTTTATTGCCATATTCACATTTTGGCCATTGTATGCTCTGGGCTTCTTCAGGTAATATATTTTGGAATTTCAAATCAAACCCTTTATTTAGTCCACGGGAGTAGATTGTTCTAATTCCACATACAATGCCTTTGAGTTACTTTTTGGATAATTCCCTTTCGTAACTCAACTCGCCAAGATTTTCATGTCACAATTCTTCCGGTTAAGTCACTTTTTGGATTACTCAACCAACACTCTTATCCACAGGGGAATTAACTGATACTGAGATATCCAGAAAAGGCATGGTATGCTGAACAACAAGAAAAAAATTGTTTTTATTTTAAAAAATTTTGGGTGTATAAACCTGACAACTTTTGTAAATACCAGAAAATCAAAGCAATAATTATTTAAAATTCATTAGAAGTATGATCATCAGCAAGTGTCTTCTTAAGTATTAAATGAGTTGCAAGAGGGGGGGGGAATATAACATATTCTGCAGAGATTTGGGGTGAGAAATTCATGGTAAGTCTTTGGTAACTTTTAGGCACCTTGACTTTAGAGTATATAAAACAAGTGAAGTGACAAAAATGCTACTGTAGAGAAAAGGAAGTCGACCAAGAAAACAAACCATGAATATGGATCAAGGGATTATATTGTAAGGGGTAAACACTGAGTTGTACACTCAACATTGTTGATCCAGTAGCTTTGGCAAGATGATGTCACAAGGAACAAAATAAGAGACAACTGTGTCGCACAACAACTGTATATCAAAGGTTTATACAACAAAGTTCTACTCACTAAATTACCAACATGCAGATTTTCTGCACCTTCCCTTGTCTTACCCTGTGGCACTATGTTAGCCACACTCAGTAAACTGGTACAAGGCTGAAGTTTGATTTCATCTTTCATCTGTGATTTCTTCTGGCTGACCAGTCAGTTATATTTTGGTAGTCATAGAAAAACACTACATAAACTTCCATGTCTTTAAAACACTATGTCTTTAAAAAGTTTCTGCGATATTTTAAACTTTAAGTAATATGTTTCAAATCAGATGAATTAAACTTTAAATAAGCTAATATTACTCCAATAAAGTTTCAGAAAAGTATATTTTATTATTAGAATATTTTAATATTATGTTTTGATGAATTATAATTATATTATGATGGAAAATTGCTAAAACAGGCAATAAAAGAAAAAGTTTCAGCAATTTCAAAATAAAACTCCTCCCATTAAATTTAAATTAGTTTTGAAATACAGCAACATTTTGCTCATGGGAAATATTAAATTTCATCTATTAGTTTAAAGTTAAACCTAAATAAAAGCTTAAAGAAAGATTTTTCATTTTTTTAAATTTATTTTAAACCATATGTATCTTGAATCTGAGGAGATAAGAATGAAGGGAAGATAGAAGTGGGGAGAGAGAATCTGATAAAGCTGATAGAAACATATACTATCTTTATTGAAGTCAAAAGGCTTTTCATCATCCGATAATGTGAATCTGAAAGAGAGGGTAGTTTAATAATTGCCCTCTCTTCCAGATCCACATTATCCAATGATGAAATCGGAGTAATATAATCAACAACAATCCAAAACATGAAGTTGCCTGCTGAATTATTTTTAACTTATTAAGTGAAAAGTTTGTAAGATTGGGATTTGGCTAGAAAGAAAGAGGGGTAGATGGAATTACCTAACATCCGCCAATACCTCATGAATAACAGCCTATTCTGTTTTGATTGTGTAGAAAAACAAAAGAGATACTGCTCTAGACATAAGGGATATGGGACTTAAATCTCTGTCAGAAAGCTGTGTAATGACTCAAACTTTGACAGATGGACTCTATCCTGGGTTATCTAGTGAGCAGTTTTAAACACCACCAATGCTACTTTGTCTTGCTGACTGTTCAACTTCAAATTACTATTATTGAAATTGTTTAGAAGAGCAGGAATATTGATGCAGGACTCAGGCTCTTTGCTTAAAATATGGCGAGTGAGAGTAAGGTGCCAAATATTGATGCATTTGATTGATTTATGCAGAGATGGACTTGCTTTTTACATTTACTACAAATGTCACAGTACATGAAGTTCTCATCTGAAAAGTGTATCCATTTGTATTTTCTAAGTTTGTTTCCTTTTGGAAGAAGATTGCAAATCTTCCACAGATATCTTGACATGCTCAGTCAAAGAGGAGACAGATGTAGGTACGAGACGTGTTACTCTGAAAGTCAATTTGTTCTAATGTCTGTAACACAAAAGGATTTAACTCAGGAAAAGGAAAGTTGGGGTGACACTCTCTCTCACTCATAGAAAAATTCGACTGAAATCCACAAGTTGCAGTAAAGATCAAAGAGGACGTGGAATAAGATAGATGGAGAATATATTTTTATTGTACAGGAGATAGTCAAACATCAAAAATTCACTTATTTTGAAAAGTAACATTTTTTAAAACAAAATGTATGTTTTTAGTGACAATCTTGACTGAAAAATGCAAATCCGGAAATGTAACAAGAATAGTTTCTCTCCTGCATGTCTATGCATATGCTTGATCAAATCTGACTTCAGTGAAATTGCAGATCCACAATCTTCACAAGAATATGGTTTCTCTCCAGTGTGTATAAGTTTTCAGATTTATCTGTGCATTTCTGCAAGAATTTAGGTTTATTATTAGATTGTTTAAGACAACTGTTAGCCAAACTTCAATGAGTTCAGCTGCTTCAAATAAAAAAATGAACCAAGAAATTATCTCATCAAGCAAAATTGATATTTTCACATCATGCACTAAAAATATTTTCTACAGATTCAGATAGGGTTTCTTGTCCACTGTGTATTCACATGTCACCAAAACTGATTAGTCTGAAAATACATACAAACATCAATTGAATATCTTTTCTCTCCAGTGTGTATTTATACATGGCTGATAAAACAGCACTTCCATGTAAAAGGAGAACAAATTATCAATATTATAGTTATCTCCAGTGTGTGTACAATTATGATTGACTAAATGTGTCTTCCATAAAAATGCAAATCCTCAAATTACACAAGAATATGGTTTCTATCGAGCATGTGTGCGCATATGTCTCACTAAACCTGGCTTCTGTGAAAATGCATATCCACAAACTTCACAAGAATATGGTTTCTCTCCAGTGTGTGTACGCATATGAATTAACACAGTTGACTTACGTGCAAATGCACATCCACAAACTTCACAAGAATATGGTTTCTCCCCAGTGTGTGTACACATATGTTTGACCAAATCTTGCTTCCATGAAAATGCAGATCCACAAACTTCACAAGAATATGGTTTCTCTCCAGTGTGTGTACGCATATGGTTATCCCTATTTGATTTCCATGAAAATGCAGATCCACAAACTTTACAAGTGTATGGTTTCACTCCTGTGTGTATATGCATATGATTAATCATACTAGACTTGTGTTTAAATGCAGACCCACAAACTTCACAAGTATATGGTTTCTCCCCAGTGTGTGTACGCATATGTTTAACCAAATCTGTCTTCCATGAAAATGCAGATCCACAAATTTCACAAGGATATGGTTTCTCTCCAGTGTGTTTACGCATATGGTTATCCTTATTTGATTTCCATGAGAATGCATATCCACAAACTTCACAGGAATATGGTTTCTCTCCCGTGTGTGTACGTATATGTGACATTAAATGTGACTTCTTTGTAAATTCAGATCCACAAACTTCACAAGAATATGGTTTCTCTCCAGCGTGTATACGCATATGTTTGACCATTGTTGAATGGTCTGAGAATGCAGATCCACAAACTTCACAAGAATATTGTTTCATAATATGTGTTTCCATCTGGCCTATTATGTATGACTTAGCAACAGTTTAGCCTCTGGTATATGAATATGTCTTCTCTTTTCTGTTTATTCATACACATGATGCACTGTGTTTTTGTAGAAAGATAAAGCACACATTTCAATGTACATTAATTCTTACCAGGTGAAGTTCATTATCATGCTTTTGACCATGTCAATCCATAACATTCACATGAACCATGTAGCATATATTTGTGTTTTCATGATATGTGAAATGTCCCTTAGTCATAAAATTCTCAATAATAACCACTGCATTTTTTGTACAGCCATAACATCTGTGAAGAAAAGGCATAAATTATATATTAATAGGGGCAGAGAATATTATACAAAAGCAGTCTATATTATGAGAGATACAAGTAATTATTATTTCAATAATGTAGAAGCAGTTGTCATCAGTAAAACATTGTACAGTGAAACAAGATTACTTCACCATCATTTCATATCTTATTAAATATATACAATTAAAATCAGAAGATTGTTAATTCAGAAACAATTCAAATATTGATCTGGAAAAATATCTGTTGATTTTTAAGTATTTTAGACATCGTCTTGGACTGATGTCACTAGCACTGTGATCTATTCCATCGCCAACACAACCTGGTGTGAGATTATCTGCTCCAGGAAGCTCTGCCTAATAAAAGAATTTTATTTTCATCAGTGCCAAGAAACTTAGATCTTTTGTTAATATCACCTACGATTTAAAATAATAAATCATAAGGCAGCCAAGATCGAATCATCGTAGGCATCTTTGTGCTGGAATACTCAAAGCCGGGTGATGACACCCAGAGAAAAGACTGACAATCAAATCAAACGAACAAAAGTGAATACTGACTTCATGTCAGTCCTCTGGACAATAATTCGTTAGATTAGAGTTCGCAGGCGATTATCAGCTGAGCCCACATCTAGATCAGAAGGGATATTATCGTTGACCTGGCAAAAGTCTGGTTTGTTGTTGTTGTTGTTGGTAAAGTTTGGCACAAGGCTGAAGTCGGAGGCTTCTATTCGACAGGCAACCATGTGGAGTGTATCACGACTGATGGCCGGGTTGAACTCTCTGCCATCTTGTTTCCGTCTTCTCTGCTCTGACTCATCTCCTTCATGCATTCATACTTACTGACATAATTTTGGGAAATTCACTTCTCCTTATCTATCCTATCATGATCTTTCACTATACCTCCCCACTTTTACTGGCAAATTCACATTCTTATTTATTGACATAATTAAACTCTCACTAAACCTCCTCAATGAGTGTGGATGGCTTATCTGCCACCCATTCCTGTCTTGAGTCATCTTTCAATCAGGAGAGTCAACTCCAAATTCATTGTTTACAAAAATGAAGTTTTTGTTTTACAGCTTGCTTTTGCAGCTGTCAGTCAACATTCCTCCTTAAGTCTAGGTCACTTTTCCCTGGTTCAAACTGCTCAACATACAATTCAAGTTATTTATGTGTGAATTAAATTCTCAATTCTTCCCAAGGGTTTTTTGGTATTAACCCTTCTCATTTCAATGTCTCTCAGCACTTAACACTTTCTTATGTTTTAACAAAACTTCTCTTTTACTGCAGCAACAACACATAGTATCACATTATCTCTGTATTAAAACAATGTCAAGGCAGAAAAATGAAGAACAAAACATTCTTAATCTAAAAGTTGAAGCATCCCAAATCACATAAAGAATAATCCTCTAAAACTCAAAGAATAAATTTTCTAAAAGTGCTTGCATAATTTAAAAGAACATGTCATGTTCTTTTAAATTGGACAGAAAATATCTATACTTTTATTTGTTAAAAGTAGGACTCCTTGGAAAATGTAAATCATTTAATTTTTTTCTCAGACTTTAACTATTCTAACTGAAAATCTGCTCTGAATTGAAAATTAATAAATGCAATAAACTATGACATTATTTAATTAGAAAAGCTTTTAATTGATTTTGTAAATAAGTTATATTAAGGACACTAATATCTGGATAAATATAAATTTTCCGATGAATAATGAATTTTTACGATAATTTTTTCATTTTTTTTTAAATTTTAATTATAATAATTTACTTATAAAGAAAAAAAAACAAACAAACAAAGCACCACAAAACAAATTTCAGTAAATTCTACACACAATGAATCCTTTTTAAATTCTATGAATTAAGTTTCAATCATCTTGAAATCCAATGGATACGAAGGATTTTTTAAAATTTTTGCTATCTTTAATACTTTTTTAACTAGTAATTTGAAAAACTATGGGCTTGGCTACCATTCACGGTCATGGAGGAAGTCAATGATTTTAAAAATAAGAAGACTGTTGACGACAATAGGATTGATAAAGACAGTTTCTAATTACTGTGGCGAAGAGTGAATTGAAAGAAAAGCTAAGAATAACAAGTAATAATTTAAATAAGATAACCACACCTTGTATTGTGTTAGGTACGATTTCAATAAGCAAATTCAATTTTCATTTTTTCTTTCAATTTTTCCTTTCTAATAGCGCTTCGAGGAAAAACGAGTCAAGGTTTTAAAAAGGTTTAAAAGCTTTGTTTTTATAGACGACAAGAAAGGTTTCTTTTAGTTCACATCAGTTTCAGGCTATTATCTTTCAAATAAAACTGAAATTTCACTTCGAAGATTATTTAAATGATTTGAAATCTTTTTTTTAGCAAGTCCATGATAGTAAGCTCGTTTAAAACTTACCTTTTAGGGTGAATCCAAACGTTTTTCATAGAAAAACAAACAAAATTAATTTGTTGTTGGACTTGATATTTCTTTCTCAACCTCGGGAATATTTCATAATCGATAAAACTTACTTTTTCAACGAAATTTGAATTAAGAAAGGATTGAAAATTGAGCGCATATGCTTTCTGAAAAGAACACCGAATTATTGTAACCGGTGTAAAAGAACAATTAGTTCCTTCCTTAAAAAATAGTCCGGCTACAGACAATATGGCAGAACATTGCATAGCCAGTACTTCAATCTGTTTTTTCACATTTTTCATAAAATTTATTTACGGAAAGTATAGAATAACAAAATTATGACCCTCTTAGAAATCAAATATTTTTTCGTAGATTTGTTTCAAAGAAAATTAGTAAATTTTGTATGAATTAACCATGATTTGGTAAAAATGTATTGAAAATGCTTATTTTTACTTTAAAAAATTGCAAAATGTGAAGCTCACGATTTTTGTTTTCTTACTGTCACTCACAATTGACGCCTTTTTTTAATTTAAAAAAATACCAAGGTTCAAATTTGTAATGTTCTAACTTATTATTTGTTTCTGGATTCACAAAACGGTAACTAAGACATTAAGTCTCCAAAATTCATTCACTGATGTCCAGACTTATAAACTTAATGTCTATAAACAGCTTCCTCGTACCTCTTATATGGAGGTCTTTATCATAATGGACGAGTTCATATAGTCACCGGGGGCATGAGGAGGAGGTGTACTATTTACACCACAACACTTATAAAAGCCAGTTCTGATTCATCATAATATGAAAAGGAGAATGTACATTTTCTAGCAAACTTCTGTTCATTTTATGTTACAAACAGAATCTTCATATTTTTAGCCCAGATTAGCTGACATCAAATTGGATAAATATGAAAAATTGAAGCCGAAAATGGTTTCTGATTCCTATTATCACCACTCCTGCAACATATCAAAATTTTGAATCAAACTTTAGTATTCTGTATGTAGGTGACTTCATCTGTCAAACAAAATGTTTGTATAGCCACTGTATGTAAATCTGATCATCACTGTGGTTGAATTTTGTGCTAGTGTTGTCATATCCTTCTATGGCAACAGGAAAATGACTAATCAAAAATCAAAGATAATGCTACTGCAATTGACTGGCTAATTATACCCATTGGATGAAATACTTATCAATATTGCAGAGTGCTAAAGATTAAATGACTGCTCTTCTCATTAAAATCATGACAAATTCATACACACACAAATGGGGTACTTTCAAAATCTATACTTACTAAAACTTATTTCATAAGGGGGTTCATTATACAACAGAAATACCTTCCAAACAATGGTAAGACATTAGTGGAAATGGTGTCTTCATCGATCTAATGTCTTATCATTATGTGAGAGGTACCTCTGGCACACCATGTACAATCAGATTTGTTCTCACAAGCCCAGAAACAGTAAATTGAGGCAAGTTGCTTCTAGAATTCAAGACACACTAAAAAGATCTCATGATTTTTTTTATCCATTCACCCCAAGCAAAGCGATAATGGCATTAAGATTCAGGAGGCTACAGGGTGTGAAAGAGAATAAAAAATTTAAGAAGGGACTGGAAACCCAATCCTAAACCAGAAACAATGGGATAAACCTCTTCTCCTGTTCAAATGACTGGGTAGGACAATAGCAGTGATGTGTAGAGGTTTGGTGATACCCAGGGACAACCCCTTGATTGGGGAGGTGGTACTTATTAAAACACAGACACACTGCTTGTGTCACTATTGAGTACTTGTCCAATAATGTTAACAATTTCAAAAACTATATTTTATTTCACTGCATGATTGGATGCTTCGGACAATCACATCCACATGCCACTGGATGACAGGCAAATATTCTACTGCAATGGAAGAAAAGTAAATAAACAGATAATTTAAAAAAAATAGAAATGATTTTTTTTATTTAATTCAAAATTTTTTCTAATAACACAAATATTTTTAATGGGTAGACATGCTTGAAGTAAGAGTGATGATTTTTTTTTATTTCCCTGATGGCAGAGGGTTATACAGGTCAAATTCAGGTGAGAAAAACTTTTTCTTTAGAAGGATGTCTCAATTAGGCCAGTTGACATTTATTTCTTTGTTAAAATTCCAAACATAAATGTAACAATAATTGCAAACACCTCATAAAAACATGAATCTCCAAGTAAAAACAATGCTTTTCTGCAACATTTTAAACATTAAATCAGCTAATGTTCATCAAATAAAATTTCAGAAAATTACATTATATTTTTTAAAAAGTTTTAATAAAGAGAATTATGTTTTGTTCAGAAAATTGTAAATATGGCTAGAGTGAACCACACTTCAAAAAGGAAAAAAAACTGAGAATAGATATGAAAATAACAAATCTACAACTATCAGAGAACAAAAGACTTGTATTTAAAAATATCTCTGCCGAAATAAATGAATTTGAATCAGATACCCATCATGAATAAATGGATCTCAGAAATTCATACTCCTGTGCTTACAGACTTTGACAATCCACCTTCTACTTTCATTCCCAAAGATGCAATAACATTGAGATGATCTCCAAGGAATTGTTGAAAACCGTCTTCATATCTGATACAAAAAAAAGAAAAGAGAGGGAAGTGACAGTTACCATATGCATTACTTCCCTTCATTAGAACTATTCATATAATTATTACCTCCCTGCTTAGTACTCTGTTCAGTACATATTTCTAACAATTGATTATCAAAGCCTTTGTTAAGTATCTGATGGTCCTCTTGTTATAAGGTTTGTTAAATTTACTTTTTTTCATTTAAATAAATTTTATTTTTTCTGTTCAGTCTTGAAAAACGAACAAAACCTTGATGAAAATATTTGAAAAATAATTTCCTGGTTTAATCTGAATTAAGTCATTCCACAACTGTAAATTCTATAGTTTATAAATATATTTTCTCCTGAAGTTAAAGAATGGAACCAAACAGTTGAACATTTTAAAACTGGTTGTGAATAGTTGAATGTATTGACATGCTCACAATTATTAACTGATCACTGGATGGAAACCAAGAAAGCATTTACCTGAAATCAGTATTCAATGTTTTCATTCTATAAAGTTCACTAAAGAGAATCAACAATGACTTTGCATTGAGGAAATATCCCGTAAGGTTTATATAGAGAAACAGTCATTGAGTACGCATTACGACATAATCATATTTGGGGAATTCAAATCGAAAATTAGGCTTGGAGAAAGAAAAAAATCAAATTTATCTTTATTCATTTAAAATGCATTTTACTGTAATGAAAAGAAGCCTGTAGAGATTTAAAATTGCTTCAGTGGAACTGAAAATTAGAAGTAATGAAGTCTACTGATATCAAAAAATTACTGAGAAGAACATATTTATTTTCACAATATTATTGTTAAACCCCCATCCAATGAAGGAAAAAAGAACTATTTTTTCATTGGAACATTTGTACTGATTTTACTATGGATTTTTCTTTTTAAATTCAGTTGCTGTGATTGTCTCCAGTTAGAAACTCATCCAAAATTATTTCAGTATACTCCATGAATATCTATATATATGTATATAATAATTAAAGATATTTATTTAAAATGGTACATGCAGGTACATTGACATTTCCACTTGATCAGAAATCCTCTTAATACAAGTCAACTGTCCGTTGTCCAAAGAGTAAGATTTTCTAAATTATCCACCAACGTGGAAATGACGTAGGGCTGGCATTGGTTCATTTATTGACCAATCAGATAACTCATTACATGCTGATTACAGCAATACTATTAAAGAGAACTATGGATTGGCCATTTATTTTCTGAAGAGGAGAGATTGGAGGTCCCCCCACCAAACTATTGAGCAGAATGTGCTAATCACAAAAACAATCATTCCATTTCTTCCAAAAAACTGTACTGTCTGATTTAGTTTTAGGTTGACTGGAACTGTGATCTCCGTTCTCTTCTTTGTTTGGTGTAGGGTGGATTTGTTGGTTATCATGTTTCTCTCGAACATGCTTCCCTGGTATTTAGTGTTTTGCTACTGTGTTTAAACAAATGCTTTTAATCTATGAATGGATATTTGGGTTTGCATGTCATCATTCATTTTTTTCAGATAATCTTTTGGCATCCATCCAAGATCTTCAAAATGACCCGTATATGGTGCTTCTAATGGCTTATGGATTCTGTGCACTCAAATCCAAATTTTACTCTAAGTTTAAAGCTTGCCTCAAATATATGCATGTTGTCGATTTATATAATAAATAGTAAAATTTTCTAAGTTAATCTGTGATATTGTATTGTGTAGCTCTCTGGTGAACTATTGCATTACATTTCTGTCACTAGTATTCTCTCCACATGTGTTGTCTGAGACAAGGATTTGGGGGAAATTTAAATCCACAGAATTCACAGTGGAATGGTTTCTCTGCAATGAGTGTCAACTTATGTGTGCTGACATTTGACTTTTGGGAAAATTTCAGTCTAAAAACGTCAGAGTGGAAAAGCTTCTCTTCAGTGTTTGTCGACGTGTATCTTTTGATGCTTCCAGTGTCAAAAATATTCAATCCACATATTTTCACAGTGGAAAGGTTTCTCTTTAGGTTGTGTTAATGTATGTGCTTTTTGATTTCCACTGTGGGAAAATTTAAATCCACAGATTTCACAGTAGAAATGTTTCTCACTCATGTGAATTTTCATGTTCATTTGGAGATATAAATTCTCGGAAAATGTACCGCCACAGATTTCATACAAAGTGGTTTATACCATAAATGTGTTCTGTTGTGATTCTTCTGTGTGGACTTAACCACCAATCCACAAATTTCACAGTGTGAGAATGCCTTCTTTCTCATGCATGTTCACTTTGGTTCCAGAAAAACTCAAAGATGGAAACTGAAAATAAAAAATATAATAACTGCGCACTGCCAAAAAATTCTCCATTATATAGAGTTATGAAATAAGTTTATAAAAATGCATTTACAAATATCTTCTTTGATAATTGCAAAATATTAAAAATTCACCCCTATATTTTCTGTTAAACAAACAAATATTTTTTATCAATTAGAGTTTAAATCTTACATAAGATACAGTTTCTTTTGTATCAGTGGACATGGATGCATGGGTGTTGGAATGGGCAATAGAACAGAAAAACAAAACCAGCAAGCTAAGTTCTAGAATTGTGTCGGTGTAGTTTTGCAGAAACGTTTTTAATAATTATTTAATATGTCAAAAAATGTATTTTAAAAATATTAACACTTTGCAGATTGTAATAAGCTTTCAAATTTAAGATCTGTAAAAAGAGATTGTTTTAATAAGAGCATTTACAAAAAGACTCATATTAAAACTTAATCTTAAAATATTTAACAGCTTTATCACATTTAGTATTTAAAATTTAAAAGAAAATAATTATTGTAAAAATTTACTTTTCACTGGAAAAATATTTTGGCTTCAGACAATATTGTCCTTTACATATATTATTTATAAAAGCCATTAAAAGCTTTTTTAATTAAATAATGTCTTATAAAAGCCATTAAAAGCTTTTTTAATTAAATAATGTCTTAGTTTTATTGTTTTGTATTTTACAATTCAGAGCTGAATTATAGGTAGCTGTGCATTTCAATTTTAGAAAAGAATAAACTGATTTACATTTTTCAAAATCTGCTGCTTTTAACTAATAAAATAACTAAAGTGAATGCCATCAAATTTCTTGAGTTCCCATAACATTTAAGTATGAGTAATAGATGTAAAAAAAACATTACCATGACTTTCTAAACATACAAAATGTCTAAAATAATTTAATTCATTTGTGAATAAGTTCTGAAAGTTTCATTAAAATCTGACAATTATTTGATTTTTACAAGAATTTCAAAATCAATGCTTTCACCTGAAATAAGGTGTTATAATCTAACAGTAATTAAATTTTACAATTTTATATGAACCAAAGCATTATTTTCTATTCTGAAAATGAATCTTATTTTTTAAGCATTTCTGTTGTTATTTTCTCAAAGATTCTTTTTAGAAAACGCATACACTGAATATTAATCCAAATATCACACAGAAATGGCAAATAAGAATCAAAAAATATATTAGCAAAGACTGAAGGAAAAAATTCTATGATTAAAACAATCATTAAGAGAAGATCAATCATTCTCAATTTTTTCTTTGCCTATTTGGAGAGACAGCAACATTTTTCAGTTGAGCAGTTTTTCTATATATGAATTATTAGAGATCAACTCTTGCTTTATGAAGTGAATAAATTCAATCCATCAAAATTTCTGGTAAATTCACAAAGTGCAACTTTATTAATAAATGTAATTTCTAAAATATTAACAGGAACATGGGTAGAAGCAAAATCAGATTCCTAGACACAGAAGTAGAGATAATCTATTTTAAAAAGGTTTGACCTTTTTTTTATGTAAATGTTCATTTCCTGAATTTTCCCAGATGCAAATGATAATTATATTAAAAATTGTAGAAGAGGAGGAAGAAATAAAAAAGAAAGTTTTTCTCATTTGAAACATTCCTTGATTTATAGTGAAATCTCAATTTAGTTTTTTCTTTTTTTACACTAAATGAGATCAAAAGTGGTTTTATTGCATCGGTTCATTTTATATTTTTCCCTCTACTTTTGTCTTTTGGAAATCATAATATCTCACTAAAATAATTTTCTCTTTTATAGTTTATATAAACATGAATAAAAATAACTAAGTTTTTCCAGCAATTATTGATGTTATTTCTTTCAGGTTTGAACATTAAAAAAAAAATGAAAATCTTTTTTGGGGGTGGGGATACAGTATTGTTGGTCATTTTGGATTTTACAAGCGAGAGAAAGACCAGCTACTGCCTAACTAAATATTTGGCCATGAGTTAAACCACTTTCACAATTCTGATCATGTCACAAAGATTGATGGACAATGATAGAAGTCCATGTCTGGTTTCAAATGTCAGTAGTTCCTCTTGGCAAGTGAAGTTAAATTGCCAAGTGAGAAATAACAGCAGTTTAAATAGTATCTAATGGCCCAATCCAACCTGGACTGAAGGAGATGCAAGTCTTTGCCAATGCTGATGGGAACAGTCCATAAAGATGGGGAGCTGGAGATAACTGGTTATTCCAGTTACAATAAACAATAGTTAACAATCTAATTCCTTTTTTATTTAAAAGAAACATTATTCTGTCATCTTTCCATTATTCAGTCTATCAAGTAGTAAGGTGAGGCACCTCTTTTAGTGAGCAATTTGATCATTAGACTTCACCCATGTTATTGAACAGATTTCTTCCTTATCTGACATTTCCTTGATTCTTGCTATTTCTATTCTCAGTCTCTTTTCTGTAACAAGTTTAGTTGATTTGATTTGCTTCAACCAAATCACTGGTATCTACAAAACACTTGATAGGAATTATTTTTTGGTGATTATTATTTAACAACTCACCTAAGAGCATTGAGTGAATCTAAGGAAGATTACATATCTTCTATTCAACTGAAATGTGCAGAGCTGAAGCAAAAGTCTAACAGGTTTTCACTTGGAATTAGAAAACCAGATACTGAGACTTTTCTAGATACATATGCAAACTGTGACAGGTTATTCTCAGATCGGATGAATAAATCATGTAAAATTGCCTGTTTGACAAATTAAAGGGAAAAAACACCTGCCCCAGACTTTCTTCTCCCACTAACAGGGGGAATATAGTCATTTTCCTTCTCTACTGGAATACCCTTTAAACGGAAGTTGTATTGCTGTTGAAAGAATTTGGATGATTTCACTACATTTGACATTGTCCAAAACATAGCAGGTTTAATGGTAACTTTCAACATTATCTTTATTTTCTTTTGCCAAAATCAGTAAAAATATGCAATAGGTTGTTATGGACACAATTACAAGTGTGCATAAAATGAGGGTCCAGTTCTAATAATGCACCACAACAAAAACTAAAAAGGAAAATTTGAAATAACATGAAATATCAGATACAGGGTGCGATGGGTAAATTGTAACCATTTCATACTTTTAATTTCACTTAAGCGCTTTGTTTTGGGCTTTGTCAACTGCACAGTATAGAAGGGTCAGTTTGGCACTGTCTGTGAGAAAAAGAGCACCATGATGCAAAACACTCTTCCAAAAATTTGGAAATGCTATGCTGTATCGTATGGAATTTTCACCAGAAACTCTAATCTAATCTGCTCTGGGTCAAAAGGATCACAGCTGAAGGACACTGTCTGGAACAGGACTCCATAGCATGCTATGCAAGCAAGAGAACCCAGTCTTGGTTGTCAGACATTTTCTTGACCTCATCACTCTTTACATCTGGCCGCCTAACTCCCCAGACTGCAGGGCCCTAGATTATTCAGTGTGGGGTTGCAGTTGAGTCAGAGATTAACAAAACTCTTTGTGACACAAAAATTGAACTGTAGGCAAGGTTTACAGTAGCATTTACCAATATAACCATACAAAAGTTTTGAAAAAAATCTAGAGGCTGTGGTTGAAGTCAACAGCTATTTTACTGAATAAATTTACTCTTTAGCATTTCAAGATATTTTATTTTTGCATAATTTTGATAAATATATCTGTTAACAATGGATGTCAGTGTTATTTCAATTTAAACATAAATTAAAAAAAACATTTATCCATCACACAATGTATATACAGATATGTATGCATGTATGTAGATATATCTAATACTTAGAGATAGTCAAAATGATACATATATCTTCATTGATGTTTCCACTTGATGATAGATCCAAAATACATTTTAATGGTCATCTGTCCATTGTCAAAAGAGGAAGATTTTCTAAATTGTCTGCCAAGGTGGCAATGAGGCAGAGCAGTCATTGATTCCTCTATTGACATATCACATTCTAAGATTTTCTAAGTTGATTTTGATATTGTTTGTATAGCTCTCTGTTGAACTATCGGGTTCCATTTGTACTACTAGCAATTTCCCCAGTGTGAGTTAACATATGTTGTTTAAGAAGTGAATTTTGTGAACATTTAAATTCACAAATATCACAGTGAAATGGTTTATCACAAGTGTGTATTATCATGTGTTTTTTGAGATTTCCATTGTGGGAATATTTCATTCCACAGAATTCACAGCAGAATGTTTTCTCTCCAGTGTGTGTCATCATATGTGTTTTGAGATTTGAATTTTGAGAACACTTATATCCGCAGATTTCACAGTGGAATGGTTTATCTCCTGTGTGCATTAGCATGTGTATTTTGAGACTTGAATTTTGAGAACATTTATATCCACAGATTTCACAATGGAATGGTTTCTCTCCAGTGTGTGTCATCATATGTCTTTTGAGATTTGAATTTTGAGAACACTTATATCTGCAAATTTCACAGTGGAATGCTTTATCTCCAGTGTGTGTTAACATGTGTGTTTTGAGAGCTGAATTTTGAGAACACTTATATCCACAGATTTTACAGTGGAATGGCTTCTCTCCAGTGTGTGTTAACATGTGTGTTTTGAGATTAGAATTACGCAAACATGTATATCCACATATTTCACAGTGGAATGTTTTCTCTCCAGTGTGTGTCATCATATGTCTTTTGCAATTTGAATTTTGAGAACACTTATATCCGCAGATTTCACAGTGGAATGGTTTCTCTCCAATGTGTGTCATCATATGTGTTTTGAGATTTGAATTTTGAGAACACTTATATCCGCAGATTTCACAGTCGAATGGTTTACCTCCTGTGTGTGTTAACATGTGTATTTTCAGATTTTTATTTTCAGAACATTTATATCCACAGATTTCACAGTGGAACGGTTTCTCTCCAGTGTGTGTCATCATATGTCTTTTGCGATTTGAATTTTGAGAACACTTATATCCACAGATTTCACAGTGGAATGGTTTATGTCCAGTGTGTGTTAATACATGTCTTGTGAGAGATGATTTAGTGGGAAATCTTTGTCCACAGATTGCACATTGGAAATGTTTATTGCACGTGGGAATTTTCCTGTTCATTTTGATATTTAAATTCACTGAAAATCTAACACCATAGATTTCATATAATGTGGTTTATTCTCTATGCACCTTCTATTAAGTCCATTGTGTGTGGGCTTAACCACCAATCCACAAATTTCACACTGTGAGAATGCCTTCTTTCTCATGAATGTTTATTTTTTCAGATACTCTCAAAGATGGAAACTGAAAGAAAAAATATAATAACTGATCACTGCGGTGATAAAACACATTAGATTTGTGAAATGCACTTATAAAAATGTATTCACTAATATTTTCTTAAAGCTAATCATAAAATCATAAAAAATGCACCATTATACCATCTCTTAAACTCATAGAAATATATCTGTTCAATTAAAGTTTAAATCTGACATATACAGTTTATTTTCTATTAGTGGACATGGCTATGTAGGTGTTGAATGGGCAATGAAACAGAAAAACAAAATCAGCCAGCTGAGTTCTTAATTAGGAAAAGGAAAACTTTGAATTCAAAAGTATGTATGCTATTGTGCTAGATACATGCTACACTCAAATTTCACTCCTGACCGTCAAATGAATTCAGGTGTTGGATTTAATTTTGGTTACTGATGGCCACTGTTCAGTGGAGAAGGATTTGATCTCACACCTGCATTCAGTACAGCAGGTAAGAGAACATGAATTTTGTAGAGGCTGATATACAAACAGCCATAGAGATGATTTGGGCAATCTCTCATATACAACTGAGAGAGAATATCATATCTGCATGCCAGACTTTATGTGTGGGATGAAAACAAGGCCTGCACACCACATAGTGGCTGTGAGTAAGTGATGAAATAATGGCATAGATAAAATGTAAATTGATGAAGATTCAAGTCTGCTATTATCATTTAATTAGCAGCCCCTATTCATTATGAGCTAACTGCTTGTAGTTCCTGGAGAAGGAAAAACACTGGAAACATCTGAAATGTCTTTATAAAATGTCATAACCCTTAAATATAGAAAATGAATGATGAACAGTGAATCCCATCAATTTGTATTGTCCCTCTACCATTGAGCATTTGGCACAACTGTAAATACAATCTGGTATTTGGGGGTTTGTTTTCCTCAGTATTGATTTTTGTCTATTCTTCGTCATGACATCGGCATTTTCTAATTTGATAGCTACTCTCATTATAACATCATGACTTAACCAAACAGGTATAAATGCTGATATATAACTGAAGAGAGCAGTACCAAAACCCTGAACACTGTGTGTAGAATATGCAAGTAACTGTTAATCATGGTCAGTCATGTGTACAGCATATTATTATGATAAATATATAACAGATCAATGTTAGTTTTGCTCATTACCTTTTTTTATGATTAAATTTTCTGACTAAATTTACAAGAATTATTTTACTTTTCTATAAAAATTCATTAGGGTAATTTGTAATCTTTAAAATCTTTTTTGTTTCTTGTCTGTAAACACAACAATTTTTTTATTTAATAGGGATGTCCATATATTTTTCCAAAAGCATCTTCATAAACAAGGATAATAAATTTTATATTGCTTAAAATATTTTCTTAAATTTTTAAGATGACTGGTTAACATTGTGCGCAAATGTTAATATCTAAACAGGATGAAAATAAAAGATAAAAGTAATTTATTAAGCTCAAAATTATCAATATCATTTAACAAAAAACAGTAAATTGAACCAAAAATATCTACACATAATGTTTTTAAAATTTACGTTCAATTAAATAAAGACGCAAAGGATGCAATTTTTCATTTTTTTAAATTAAATTTCCTTTTTTTTATTTTAATGAATTTGAGATTATTTTTGGTATGGATGTACAAAAAAGAAATCATTCTGAAATACCACCTTTGACTACTGTTTGCTACTGGAAGAGTAATATGGTAACTATTAAACTGAGAATAATAACATAAAAGAAAGAAAAAACATTTAATGCAATCGGATACTTTTTAATATCAAGTTGCATCAAAATAAAATTATAAAAGCAATTTATTACTCCCAAAAAATGAATATCATCTAACTAAAAACCCAGCAAAAATGATTTGTCATTTTCAAAACAAAATTATTCATTCTACTAAGTTTCATAAAATAGTATATCATAAAACATATTCTTAAACTATTGGTTTCATAAAGTTAAATATAATGTATTTTTAAACATAAATTAAAAACCAATGTCTAGATTATTGTTCTGCAGGTATGGCATCTTTATTTTTCTTTGCGTTTTTTCTTTAAATAAGTCTTTTAGTATACATTTGTTTTGTAAACCCATAGTCTACCATTAATAAATAAACATTTAATTTTATTAGATATTAAGTAAAAGTCACTTTTACAAAATCCAGTTAATCGATAAATTTAATAAACAACATTGAAACATACATCTAGGATAAATTTTAAAGAGATTTTTGTTATTTTCAGTTTTCATCTATAATGACAGTGTGATGAGTCGATGATGGTTGAGAAAAGTTGCCAATGTTTTAAAAATGCCTGTGAAATCATTAATTATATAAATAATTTTTTTTTAGTTCAATATATCTCACTTAAATTTCCTAAATATCAGACTGTCAATAAATCACTCAAGATGTTAGAAAAAACCCGGTTTCCATGTTAAAAATATACATTTATATTCTGATATATATTAACCTAAAAGTAACATTTATTTCATTTCAGATTAAACAGGGAAACCATTAATTTTTCTTAATGTTTCAGGAAATACATTTTACTTTTGAAAGATTTTTAATGCAATCACTTTAGTTAAAAGCAGAACACTGAATAATATAAATCATCAATTTCTTTTTAAATCAAAATACACAGCTGCCCAAATTTCAGTTCTGAGTTGTAAAATATAAAATCCAATAAACATAAAACATTATTTAATTAGAAAAGCTTTTAATTGCTTTTATGAATAATTTATGTTAAGGAAAATATTGCCTGAAACCAAAATATTTTTCCTGTGAAAAATGAACTTTTGAAACAATTTTTTTTTCAATTTTTAATAAAAAATGTGATAAATGTTTTAAATATTTTAAAATTAACTGTCTATCTGTGCCTTTTAGAAAATGCAGTTAGTAAGTAAATCTGATTGACTTTGACCATCATTTTCAAAAGTTTTATTTTTTACGTCCTATTTCAATACACATTTTAATTTTTTAATTATTATTTATTGTTTTCATGTGCAAGACAAACTGCAATTATTATTTTCTTTTTATTAGGTTAGGGGATCTAACTGTTTTAAATAACCTGAGAAGCCACCATTTCTTTCTCTTTTGGACAGATTACATGCAAGGCAAATCTTTTCGCACATTGGAGTAAGTTATATTATTCTTGATTTTATAGTAGCATTGCAAAAACTACATGTAAGCCTGAGCCTTTTGCCTTGTGTGGTAGTTCACTACATTATGAAAACACTATCTTCTAATCTAAATAGAAAAGCATGGTACAATTCAGCAACCCTCCATATTTTAAAAAGAATTTTAGTTTTTGGGAGTGTGTGTGTCTGCAAACATGCTGAATTTTATAAACATGGATGACTGTAGACAGCATTATCAGAAAATAAGTGCAATAACTAAATAAATTTAAAGAAAAATACATAAAATTCAATAAAATATTAGTTAAAAATTAAAGAAAAAATATGAGCACATTATATTCTTGAGTAATGTTTACGAATAAGTACCTGGCTGAAAAAATTAGATAAACTTCCAGCTATCAAACTGTCAATGCCTGAAACACCTACCTGCATGTTAAAAAATGCATTTCTGCAATATTTGGAACTAAAACTAAGTAATATTTGTTTCAAGTTTTAGAAAAGAATTTTCTTTTTAAAAGATTATTTTTAATACAAAGAATTACATTGCTGACAGATGGCTAAAATCATGAATTTTTAGTAGGTACCTCCACTAAAAATGTCATACCTAAGGTTTAAAATGAATGTTTAAACACAGAAAATCTTTTTTTCAAGCTTTTATTGAAGTTCTAATTACTCCTTAATAATAAATATTATGTCAACTGCAAAAAATGAGATTTTTAACCAAAATTCTGAACGTGCTCGAAAGAATTAAAAAATTAAAAAAAAATAATAAAAATACTTTGGACTTTCCTCTTAATAAAATCAAATATTTTGATGATAAAATTTGATTTTTCTTATGTTTCGGGCCTTTTTCATCATACTATCCTGTTTTTAGAGAAAAAGTGGAGTTACCTATATAGGAATCTACACCAAAGTATTTTTGATTATTTTTTTAATCCTTCCTAGCATGTCCGAAATTTTAGCAAACAATTTTGTTTTTTTTTAATCAGCAAAATTGACAAAAATTGATTATATCCACTAGTTTTGAGAAATTTGTAAACAAAGGTTTAATTTTCCCTTTAAAAATCTTATAAAAATCAATTATACCTCTTTCAAAAGTTATTTGAAAAAAAATTAGAAAATTTACAGTTTAATTAATTTGATTTGAAACAAACATTACTTAATTTTTTTAGCAGAAAATAATTAGTTGAAAATAAGTGAAGCTTGTCTGTGATGATTGGCTAAAACAAAACTTTATCATCTAAATGTTTATGTTATTATTAAGAGGAAAGAACAAATTTTTTTTAAAAATTATTTAAAAAAAATTTTCCTTCTTTTTACAACATACTAAATTTTGATTGAAAAAACCATGTTTCTCTTTCTATCACCAGAACTAGTAAGAAAATAACATATACTATTTTTAGCATGTTTTTTTTTTGTTTTTGTATGACACACATTAATTTGGAAAATCTTGCAAATATTAATTGTTGGATGTTAATGAAACTTTCAGAAACTATTCACAGATGATAGAAATTATTATATGTTATTTTTTATTAAAGTCATGGCAGAAACATTTTCTTTATATTTATTATCGCCCCCCCCCCTAAAAAAACTAATTTTATGAAAACTCGAGAAATTTAGTCACGTTAAGTTTAGTGATTATATTAATTCAAAGCACAAGGCTTTGAGGAAAGCAAATCATGTTTCTTTTTTTTATTGCCCCCACCACCTAAAAATTAGCCCTGAATTGTAACATATAAAACTCAATAAGACAAAAATATTATTTAATTTCAAATAATTTTATTTGCTTTTTGTTGTTTTTATGAATATGGACAATATTTTCTCAATGGAAAAATATTTTTTGATGAAAAATGAATTTTTAATACAATTATTTGTTATTTCTTTAATTATTTTAGACTTTTATATTTAAATTGTTAAAATATTATAAAATTAGTTGAAAGACGCACTCACTTTTGTAAATATCATTATGAGATAGATCATTTTTAGAACTTTGTAAATAGTATTACTTCGTCCAATCAGAAGACACACAGTAATTAAAATATGTAATTTTGTGTTTATAAATGTCGTTAAAATGGCTGTAATTAAAAAGTACGGAAGGTCAGAAGCAATAAAACGTCACGTGACTTGAGTGTAAACATTCTCCGCTGAATGTCCATTTCATTATTGCAAATTCTTCGTGTGAAACACATGTTGAGCATTTTGAATTAGCGTTTTTACTAATTAAAAAAATTTGAACACCATCTTAAGCCATTTACATCAGCAACATTACTACATTTTTAAAAGTACCATTTATTTCATTTACATATTTCATTGCAATTTCAATTTTGTGAAGTTGTTTTACAGTTTTCAGTCAGTCGTCTTATTTCAATTTCATAAAATGACTTGCTTTGTTTTATTTTCAAACTACATCTTTTCGGCACAGAAACTAAATAATGCTTGTTTCAAAATATTTTAAATAAACATTGTA
This sequence comes from Acanthosepion esculentum, assembly GCA_964036315.1. Lineage (NCBI taxonomy): Eukaryota > Metazoa > Mollusca > Cephalopoda > Sepiida > Sepiidae > Acanthosepion > Acanthosepion esculentum. The sequence continues at coordinate 18,302,272 of OZ038479.1, read as the reverse complement.
ATTTCTGATTTTCTTAAAAAAGTTTTGAAAAAATTATATTTTTAAAAGAATTTCAAACTGAGATTTTCATTTTTTTTAAATAAAAAAAAATGGTTGACATGATTGATTATCTGTCAATTTTTCTGACTAAAAAAAAAAGAAAATATTTAACGAAAATTTTTGACATACTAGGAACGATTAAAAAAATGTAAAAAATACCCCCTAAATACTTTGATCTTTCCTCTTAAAACTTTTAGACGATAAAATTTTGTTTTCACCAAGTTTGGCATCATGGAGGTAACTACTTAAAAGCTTTGTTTTATAGACGAAAAGAAAGGTTTCTTTTAATTCACATCAGTTTTAGGCTATTATCTTTCAAATAAAACCAAAATTTCACTTCAAAGAAGATTATTTAAATTCCTGAGTGTAAGGTGTTTAAGTTTAAAGTAGTGCGTAGTGATTTTCTGCAAGGAAAGTCTGTAAAAGAAGTAAATAGGCCAAATTTTCTGATTACGCCTGCTTAGGTAATACGCAGTGAATAAGAACATTATGGCAGTAATGGGGGACGAATGACCAACAAGAAGTCCGATTTTTCCTTGCCGATAACTCCAAAACGGTAAGGTTTCTTCATCATTTAATTGTTAATTCGATTTCTTCAGCATGTATTGGCACTGAATTATGACGATTTTGGAAAATTTTAAGAGATTTTTAACCCTCGGGAAATAAAACCAAATTTTACCACATTCTATGTTTTCAGAAAAATAAATTAACTGTTTCTAAGTAGCGATATTGATATAAATACTTAAACTTACCGTTGTACAATATCTTTCGCCTGAGAAGAAATAAAATATTTATTTCAATGAAATTAATACCAACGAAATTGGAGACAAAAGAGTGCGGCAAGGGAAATAATCGCGTAAATCTTAATACTGCTTCTTCGTACAGTGAGTCCTTCACATATTAAAAAAATCATAGGATGTTAGTAAAAAAAATAAATAAATAAATTTAATAAAACAATTGCAATATCTTTCGAAATAGTAGGTTTTATTGATTCCTAAATGTTGTCGATCTTGAGAAAGAAATATCAAGTCCATTAACAACAGCAACTCGATCCTGTTTGTTTTTATGAAAAGGTTTTTCGACATAATGTAAGTTAAAAAATCTTCCTAAAAAGAATGAAAGTAATAATGTGAATTAAAAGAAAAATTAACTTTCTTATATAACTAAGATTTTAAAGCAATTTTAAAACACTGACACATTTTCTCGTCATTTAAAAAATAATGCCCATTAAAACTAAGACATGTTTTAAAAACAATTAATTTATAAAAATGATTTAAGTTCTGAAAAAACTTTTTTAATAATTGTTTTCCTTTCCTCGCTGTCATTGACACTGAAAAGTCAATGAAATTTTGTCTTTGAAAATATTATCCGAAAATATTATTAAAACTTTTACATTTTAGAAGCGTGTTTTGATATAATTTTTTATAATACGAAGGTAATAATTAAAATTAAGTGTTGCGCTGCACAATTCAATTGTCATATATTTCCAGAGAACATGAATATTGTAGAGATAATTGTTGTTAATATTACCTATAAATTAAAGATGTTCATCGTCGTTTCTTAATACAGAATTTAAAAAAAATTTAAATCTCTATAATTATTCTAATGACGTTTTAAGTAATAATTCATTATTAATCAAAAAAATAGAATCCATTATTTTAATAAAATCAAAATATTTTCTTATTATAAATATCTCTGTTTTATAATAAAACTAAAACATTTACACAATAATAATTGAAAGAAAACATGATGATTTAAATGCTGCAAAGACTTATAACATTTTTAAACATTATACAATAATACAGAAAAGAATTTGTTGTAATTTCATAATTAAAGAAGTTGGGTAGAATGGATTAAAAAAAAAGAAATTCTAGCATTTTCTAAAAAATGAAATGATTAGGAATAACTTCATTCTTTTTTTAATAAGTTCTGAGAATTTCATTATAAAACTTTTTTTCATTTCCTCTCTGTCAGTGACACTGGAATTTGCCTATGAAAATATAATCTATTTTTGCATGTCATAAGAGCTGTAGTGGTATGCTTCAATATTTTTTTCTGGAAAATGTTCCAGAAAAAAATATTGAAAGGTTCCACTACAGTTTGCTCCCTATGGGGACATATTAACATTTTGAAATTTTAGATTCAGCATGTTTTGTTATTCATTTTTGTGAGCATAACATATTTTTAATACATCTTGAGGGAATGAGAATACTGTAGATTATCTGAATACTTTGGTTTACAGGAGAAAGTCTTTGACAGATAATTGTTGTTAATATTTCACATATTTACCTGTAATTTGCAATTAACATTTTATTGATCTTTTAACAAAGGCATAACTATATAGAAATCACCATCAACATATGGCTGAACAAAACCTTTATTTCCAAAAGATGGTCATGTGTGGAATGGTCATTTGTCATTCTCATATTAATATATATATTAGAAGGGGATCAAAATTTTGTGAATGAAACAGAAGAGTCATGAGCAAATTAAAACTATATCAACTTTTTAAAAGATGATCTGTTATATATATTTGAATGCTTTCCCACAAGAGATTTGTTATGAAATGTAATTTCATCTAAGTTTGATTCTTGTACAAGTTGGCCATAAACTTACAAGGTAACATTTGAGTTTAATTATATTTGGATAAGGCTTCAGTTGACATGAATATTAATCAATGTGCAAATAAAAAATGAGAATGTTATAAATGAAACTGATGCATTTTCTGATGGAATCATTTGAACAGTTTATGTCTGACAAAGTTCTAAAAGTAAATTTCATATTAAACGTCTTTCTGGTTGAGGGTGATTAAAATGTATTGCCTGACTTTCTTTTCCATATGGCAGCCTTGATGTATGGTGAAAGCATTTGGGCAGAATTGTCAATTACTGGGAAATCTTTAACAAGCACTTTCTTTCTGTTCATAGTATTTGCTCAAACTTTGCTTCAGTTAGGATATTCTCTTTTATTGTTTGTGATTGGCCTTTTTAAAAAGTGAGGAAAATGTCATGAATTCAAATTAATTCAGTCCAAGGTGATGGGGTAGACAGTTCATGTTCCATTTTCTATGTATAAGTGATACAAGATATCTGCTGAGCATGGAAAGTGGAATGAGAACAGTCTATGTTAGCTGAGGGAAAAAAGAAAACGCTTCACAGTATGTGTAACTTATATTTAGTCTTCGAAGTAATCGGCATCAGCATCCAGCACTTTCTGCCAACGTGTCTCCAGCTGTTCAATGCCCGTGCGGTGGAACTCGGGTTTGGATTGACGCAAAGAAGTCTGTGAGGGTTTTGTGCAATTCTGCTTCATTGGTGAAGGATTTCCCACGAAGGGAGTGGAAGAGGTGGTGCAAGGTCAGGTGAATAAGGTGGATGGCACAAAGTCTCCCACCCAAGTTGCTGTGTGGTATACCTGACCACTCGCGCGACATGCGGCCTGGTGTTGTCATGGAGGAAAAGCACACCTTTGCGATTCACCAGTGCTGGCTCCTTCTGGCGCAATGCCTGTTGCACACGTTTCAAGTGCTGCGAGTATAGGTCTCCAGTGACCATTTGGCTCATTGCTAGCAGTTCATAATGAACCACTTGACGACCTGTCCACCAGACACAAAGCATAATCTTGCGTGGATGCATAGGCAGTCTTGCAGTGTGAGGGACAGCATCCTGAGGAGACAACCAATGTCTGGAAAACTTGGGAGTTTCGTACAGAACCCACTTTTCATCACTGGTAAGCACTTGATTGAATAAGGATGCCGCATGGTGGCGAGAAAGCAGCGATACTCAAGCTGCCATTCGTTGTCCCTTGTGGACCTCCAACAGTGTTTGCGGAACCCACTTGCTCAGTTTGTGTGTCTTACCTATGCGTTGCAGGTGAAGTCTAACTGTTTCATCGGAAACGTTGAACTGTCTTGCAAGTTCACCACATGTTAGACTACTGTCCTCTTCAATGGCCGCCTTCAGGACTCCGTCATTCAAGACCTGTGCTCGTGCACTGCGATGCTCATCATGGAGAGACAAATCTCCCGACTTGAATTTTCAAAACCAACACCTTGCAGTACATTCATCCACAGCACTATCCCCAAATGCTTGACATATGTGGCGACTTGATGCAGCTGCTGATAAGCCCACTTTGAAGTCATAAAGCAAACAGCCCTGAACGAAATCTCTAGACACTTCCATCCTTCTCACAGCTGTCCAGCTTATAAGTGATGGCCGGGCACGGTGCGCGTGTTTTTTATAATGTCTGATGTTCCTACTTCCGACTGTCTGAATTTGAAAACAATTGCTACACGCATTTCGTATATATTTCAACTTCATTCAATGACTAACCAAAAAACGGACAGAACTTTTTCAGTTACCTTGTAGAATAGTATTTCCTTTCATATATATGATGTAAAATTCGAATACCATAAGTTTAATCACCCATCTTAATATCCTGGCAGATGTGACCCTTGGCAACTCTCTTTTGGTGTTGAATACAAATTCCAAAGTCTTGTGATCAAATTTTAATAGAAATTTCCTTCCCAGCAAAATATTTCTTGCTCTTTCCATTCTCCACACAATTGCTAATGCCTCCTTCACAATATTCAATTGATTGACCTCCACTGATGTTAATTTTCTGGATAAGTACATTACAGCGTGATCCTTCTGCAACAATATTGCAGCTATAACACAGTAAGAGGCATCAGTAGTTAATGTCAATTTTTCTGTTGGTTCGAAAATTTTAACAACTGATTTGTTTGAGTGCCATTTTTAATTTCTCGGAATCAGCCTCATGTGTTTTTTTCCATTGAAACTCTGTATTGTTCCTTATTTCATTAAATTGTTCCATAAGGTCACTATATCGCGGCAGATATCTGCTATAGAAATTGGTTAATTCTAAAAAAGATTATCTTTTCTCTTCCTCTATACAGTTATATCTTATTAATCAGTTCTTAGGTATTAAACTTTTTTAACTATTAAACTTGAATTTATCACAATTAACTGTTATACCCATGCTTTTTAATTTTGTCTGAACTTGTTCCATTTTACCTTTAAGCTCTTCTTTACGATGTCATCCAGTGCCAATGCCATCCTGATATGCAGTTATATTTTGAATCCTCTCTAAAACTTTTTCAATAGCTTTTTGGAAAATATGACTCTTGACATTTTTGCTTCAAATGGCAGATCAGTCTGTCTTATTCATCTAATAGGGGTGTTTATTGTGGTGATTTCTTGAAACTTGCTATCAGTTCTTATCTGATTATATACTGAGTTACGGTCAACATGATAAGATCCAGAGACTGATATGCAATGTAATTGGCCCTGATCTGTCATCTCGTCTGGAGTCGCTCTCTCACAGACGTGACATTGCCTCGCTCTGTCTTTTTTACAAATACTTTCACGGTAATTGCTCTGAGGAGCTGCTTTCACTTGTCCTTAGACCTCATGAATTTAAACGTCCTACGAGGCTGGCATCCCGTTCCCACCCCTTGACCGTTGAAACTGTTAGATGTAGACGTCTCTTCTACTCCAATAGCTTCATGTCTCGCACATCTCGCCTGTGCAACTCCCTTCCCTATTCCTGTTTCCCTGACAAATACAATCTCCAACTATTTAAGTGTAACATCAATCAACATCTCTAGTTGCCTTGATCTATCCACTTCCCTTCTCCACATCCTTTCACCTTTCATTCCTATCTGCTCTCGCTCCAAATCTTCTGTAACCCCCTTGCCTTGATCGATCCACTCTCTTTCTCTTTCTCCACATCCTCTCCTTTACCACTCCTATCTGCTCTTCCTCCAACCCTTCTATAACCTCTTGCGTGATAGTGGCCTCCAGCCTTGCTTGGGGTGATACGCTTAAAAAAAACAAAACATTAGAAAAGGATTTCATACCGTCAAATACATGGCACGCTGTTTCAATGTTTGGCAATGGAAATGAATCCAAACAGATCTGCTAAATTCACACTGACCTTATAATTGCCATAAATTCTTAAATCTCCGTAGAGCTTGTGTACCGTCACACTGGGAGAAGCCCAACTGCTACCAATCTGGATGATTTTTTATAATATTACTTGTTCCGCCATTTTGTTCTCGTACTATCTGATGTTCCTGGCAATTCCTGGGAAAGTGGATGTTATCCCCAGTTCCCATTTTCATATCCTTTGTTTGATTATCTGAAAGTAAGAATTCAAAGTAAGTATCACTGAAAATGGCTTTTATGCATTCACAGAGAATACCCAACTGCCATCCCTAGGATTTATGGAGGAAATATGTTATCAGTACCAAAATCATAAAGTGACTTACATAATAACAAACAAATCGGTCATCCAAAAGTAAAAATTCAAAGTAAACAACCCTGAAAAGGGCTTTTGTGCATCCACAGAGAATATAGCCCTAAGGAAGGTTAATGTTAAACTAAATTTACAATAGATGTACAAATAGACTGATTTATAGTTTCACAATAGATCTGCAAATTGATTTATATAAAGATTTGAAAACGGAATAACATATAGATAAACAAAAGTTTTATATCACTCACAAATAGTGCAGTTAAATCATAGATAAATAGTAGTAATATGTAAATGAGGTACTGTAGAAAAGGCAGTATTGATATATCTATGAGTGAGTTATCTTCTCTTGACGATATTATATCTACATCTAACAGAATACCGATCATACGAATTTGATTGGTTACTTAAGCACAATGGAGGATCCTGAATATACTAAAAAATGGCTGAGGTGTTTTGCAGCATTGGCAAGAGTGCAAAAGTTAAAGAATGTCAAAGCTAGTGGGGAAGAAAATGAAGTTAGATTTGTTTTGGCCTCGGGTGTGAAGCCATAAAAAAATCTCTGTCTTGGTCTATTCCAAAATGTTGAAAGATTAAGCCTATGAAGAAATTGCTGTAGTTGTTTTGATGTGTTGACAGCTTGATGAGATGTCTAATGTTGTTCTACACAGACTTTATTTGTAAAACATAATTGAAGCAAAAGATTTGTGCACCTTTTTTTATGTAATTTTTAAGGACTCAGTAATCTTAAAAATTTAGGAAAATATTCTGCATAATCTAATGACTTACTAAATTTTACATACTTTGGCTTCAAATTCACTGTATTTCCTACTCTAATTTTATGATAATGTTGTGTGTGTGAATGCCACTATTTGCAAAAGTCGCTACATTTATACACACAAAAAAGTTCAAAATTTTCAAATATGGGGGTTGCTGTATAGTAGTAAGCATTCTCCATTTAGGATTTCAGATTTTACTTAATAACAGTACCACATAACCAGTATACATTTGCTGCAGAATTTTAAAAGATTTAAAATTTTATAAATTATTCTAATTAAAATTTTTAAAAGATAAAAATTCTTGTAAAAATTCATTATTCATTAGGTTTTTTTTCTTAAAACAGACATCATAGTATTTCTTATTCATGAAGACTAAAACTTTTCTAATTAAATAATGTCTTAGTTTTATTGCATTTTTATTTTATGATTCAGAGCAGATTTGCAGTAACTGAGAAGGGTCCTGTTTTTCAAAAAGAAATTGATTATTTCAATTCCCCAAAGACTTGTGCATATAACTAATATAAGCATGAAGCAAGTCGAAAAGAATTTCTCGTAATTTACATTAAATGAGTTGTCGGAGAGTGGCAGATATAAAATATACAGTGGTAGAAACAAATATTTGTACATATACAAATTTTTAATTTATGGTATTTCCAACTAATCAATAAACATAATTTTCATATAATTAACTGTACACAGATGCGTAATAACTAAATATGCATAGAAAGCAGAAAAATATTTTGATTTAATAGAAATAAATCCTGTCTATCCATTTTAATAGGTGAAAAAAATTATTCATACAATGCAAATTTTAGATTTTAAAAATTTTAAACTGTTTTAATAGTCTAGATTATTCAAGTGGAATATTCTAGAATGTTCCAATAATGTTATCAGTCATTATTTTTGCCTAAAAAATACAAACAGAACATTCTGTAATTGATATTCTTGCAAGAAGGTTATCATCATGGCAACAGCTGAAGAATTGATAAATTCGCAAAAAGAACTGATTTTTAAGCACTGGAAAGAAGGTAAAAGTTATAGGAAAATCTCAAACTGAATATTTCATTTACTACCATTAATTAATTCATTGCAAAGTACAAAAAACTCAAAACTGTTGAAAACCAAACTAGCAGTAGAAAGAGCTTTTGTGGTCAATTCATAGCAATATTTCAAAATTGACTCAGATTCAAACATATGAAGCTTTTGTAAAGGACAAAATTAAGCACTTGGAACATTGGCTCAATTTGGGAACGTCATGCATCTTTGCATCTTTTTGGCCAAGCCAGTTGTTTCTAATGCAACCTAAGCTGATTTAATGGTAATACCTCCATTTCTATCTAGTGTAATCCTCACAATTTTCTCTTGCTTCAATATTTTTACACTCAAAATCTAACCAAGATAATGCATTCACATGCGGAATCATTTTTCCTTTCATATATATGATGTCAAACTTGAATACCATAAGTTTAAACGCTCATCTTAATATCCTGTCAGATGTGACCTTTGGCAACTCTCTTCTGGTGTTGAATATAAATTCCAAAGACTTATGGTCAGATTTTAGTAGAAATTTCTTTCGCAGTAAAAAAAATGATATCTTTTCCATTCTACACACAATTACCAATGCTGCCTCCTCAATATTCAATTAATTAACCTTCACGGATGTTAGTTTTCTGGATAAGTACATTACTGTGTGATACTCCTGTAACAATATTGTGACTATAACACATTAACAGGCATCAGTAGTTAATATCAATTCTTTCCCTGGTTCGAAAATTTTAACAACTGTTTTGTTTATGAGTGCTTTTTAATTTATCTTATTAATCAGTTTGTCATCTGGCAATGTACCATCTTTGGATATTTGATACAAAATTTTTCACTATTAAACTTGAATTTATCACAACTGTTATACCCATGCTTTTTAATTTTGTCTGAACTTGTTCCATTTTACCTTTAAGCTCTTCTTTACGATGTCATCCAGTGCCAATGCCATCCTGATATGCAGTTATTTTTTTAATCCTCTCTAAAACTTTTTCAATGGCTTTTTGGAAAATGTGACTAAAGACATTTTTGCTTCAAATGGCAGATGAGCCTATCTTATTAATCCAAGAGGGATGTTCATTTTGGTGACGTCTTGAAACTTGCTATCAATTTTTATCTGATTATCTGCTGCCTTAAGGTCAACTTTAGCAAAGTATTTCATACCAGCAAATACATGGCATGCTGTTTCAGTGTTTGACAATGGAAATGAATCCAAACAGATCTGGTAAATTCACACCCACCTTATAATTGCCATAAATTCTTAAATCTCCATAAGGCTTGTGTAAGAAGGGAAAAGTTACAGGAAAATCTCAGACAAACTAAATATTCCTTTTATTACCATTAATTCATTCATTGCAATGTATAAATAACTCAAAACTTTTGAAAATGAAAGAATAGTTACTCCATAGAAGATTTGTTCAAAATCTTCAAGGAAATTAATGCATCAAATTAAACAAAATCCAATGGTTGCTCATCAAGAGTTGCAGGATAATGTGCTTTTATCAGGAAAATGTGTCATTAAACAGGCAACAAGCAATGAAATTCATAGTAACAATCAAAAGTTATGCTCCCCTTGGAAAACTCTACTGCTATTGAAAAGACACAGAGATGCCAGGTTGGAATTTGTTTGTGAACATAAGGATAAGGAAAAATTGTATTTGGAAAGTATTATGGACAGATAAAACCAAAATTGAGTTGTTTGGGTGTAACTCTAGAAATCATATATAGAGGAAAGATGGCAATGCCTTCAAACAAAAGAACACAGTTCCAACAGTGAAATTTGGTGGTGGCAGCCTCATGGTTTAGGGGTGTTTTCCTGAAAAAGGTTTTGGTAACATATCAGCAATAGATGGTAGAATGAATGCTGCAGCATATCAAAATATTTTGGAAGAAAATTTAATGATTTTGTTTGAAAAACTTGAACTTCCTCCTCATTGGATCTTCCAACAAGATAATGAAGCTAAGTACACTGCAAAATCAATGAAAAGATGCCTTGCTGAAAATGATGTAAATATCCTGAAATTACCCAGTCTGGAATCTGTGACATTATTTGAAAATTCAAATCCAATCAAGAGCTCCAACAGACATCCCAGATCTGAAGACCATATGCAAAGAAGAATGGAACAAAATACCAAATAAAATTTGCAAATCATTAATTGAGAACTACAAGAGATTTGTTGTTGTAGAAGTGAATAATGGCTATTCTACAAAGAATTAAATCAAGATTATGTATTCTTTTTTGTATTGTACAAATACTTTTTTCACCCATTAAAATGGGATTTATTTCTATTAAATCAGAATATATTGTTTTCTATGCATATTTTATTTTGTGCATATGTGTACAGTTAGTTATATGAAAACTATGTTTATTCATTAATTGGAAATACAATAAATTAAAAATTTGTCCACTCCCCCCACTGCATATATAGTGTCATTTAATTTTGTAGTAAGAAATCCTTGCAGATTTGGTAAGTTTTAGGTACTTTGGCTTTATAGCCTTACTTACAAAGATACTTGCTAAAGAAAGTTTAGAAAATTCCCAGTAAATTCAAGTAATTATTGTTCTTATTTTCTGATAATATCATGTATGGACACTTGTATTCATAAAAATCAGCATGTTTATACACATAAAATATTTTTTTGCATAATATATAATTAAATCAAGTGGAAAAATAGCACATTAATTGTGGAAATTATTTCATTATTCCTGTGTTTTTTTCCAATTTTTAACTATTATTTTAATAAATAGAATGTGATATTAACAAAAGATCTCCTTTTGTCCTGATGATTTGTTTTTATTGGGCAGATCAGTTATCAGTTTTTGTGTTGCTGACAGCCCAAAAAAGGGGTTCTAGCACTGATGAAAATGATGGATGGTTTTTATTAGGCAGATCAAATATCAGTTCCCATGTTTGATGTTGCTGACAGGCCAATGAAGGGGAACTTCAATGATCTCTACTTTCTGGCACTGATGAAAATGATGGTTTGTTTTTAGTGAGCAGAAATGTCTGCAATAGATAATCTTGCACCAGGTGGTACTGGCTATGGACCTGATCATATGGCTAGTGTCATTAGATCTAAAAAAAAAAATTTAAAAATCAACAGATATTTTTCAAGATTCATATTTGTATTGTTTCTAAACTGACAATGTTCGGATTTTAATTGCATGCATTTCATAAGATATGATGCTTTGGTGAATCAGTCTTGTTTCACTGGTTCACACACTGAAAATGTTTGATCTTCACCCATGGTTGCCGCTGCTGCATTATTGCAATAATAATTACATGTACCTCTCATAATATAGATTGCATTCATATATTATTCACTGCCACCATCAATATATCATGTTTTCTTTCTTTACAGATGCTTTGGCTGTACAAATCCACATTGGTTTTATTGAAAATTTCATTGAAGGAAAAGTCATTTCACTTTCCATGAAAACACTGACAAGTATAGGCTACATGGTTCATGTTTAATTCATGGATTGTCATTGTCAAATGCATGAAAATGAACTTTACCTAATAAGAAATAATGTACTTTGAAATGTATGGTTTATCTTTTTACAAAAACACATATAATGGTATGTATAAATAAAGAGGAAAAACAGGACATATTTATATGAAAGCTGCAAAACTGTTTTGAAGCCAGATATAATAGGCAAAATGGAAACACATATTACAAATAAATCACATTCTTGTGAATTTTGTGGATCTGCATTTTTACAAAAGTGTAATTTAGTGACACATATGCATACACACACTGGAGAGAAACCATATTCTTGTGATGTTTGTGGAACTGCATTTTCACAGAAGTCACACTTAGTGGCACATGTGCGTACACACACTGGAGAGAAACCATATTCTTGTGAAGTTTGTGGATCTGCATTATCACTCAAATCAAATATGGTTAGACATATGCATATACACACTGGAGAAAAACTGTATTCTTGTGAAGTTTGTGAATCTGCGTTTTCAACTAAGTCAAATTTAATGAGACATATGCGTACACACACTGGAGAGAAACCTTATTCTTGTGAAGATTGTGGATTTGCATTTTCAGTGAAGTCACATTTAGTTAGACATATGCGTACACATACTGGAGAGAAACCATATTCTTGTGAAGTTTGTGGATCTGCATTTTCACAGCAATCAACTATGATCAAACATATGCATACACATAGTGGAGAGAAACCATATTCTTGTGGAGTTTGTGGATCTGCATTTTCACGGAAGTCAACTATGGTCATACACATGCGTACACACACTGGAGAAAAACCATATTCTTGTGAAGTTTGTGGATCTGCATTTTCACACATGTCCAATTTGGTCAAACATATACGTACACACACTGGAGAGAAACCTTATTCTTGTGAAGTTTGTGGATTTGGATTTTCAAGGAAGTCACATTTAGTGACGCATATGCATGCACACACTTGACAGAAACTATATTTTGCGTGAAATATGAATCATATTCTTGTAAAAACTGTAATGCATTATTTTCAAATACTGAAAAATACAATAGACTTGCTGCAATGCTTGTATGTACATATCCTGCATCATTGTTGCATAAAAATCTAATGCATTATCTTCCCCATCTGTGCATCACAGAGACACGGTTACATGTTCCCATACGTTACACAGAATCAATGAAATAAAAGTCATTTCACTTTACATGAAAACACAGACAAATATATGTTACATGCTTGGTGTGAAAGTACATTTCAAGAAAAATCTTCACAATGAAATTACCTGGCAAGAAATAAAGTACTTTGAAATGTGTGGTCTATCTTTCTACCAAACACACAGTGGTATTTATGAATAAAGTGGAAAGATTGGCCATATTCAGGTGACACCTGCTAAACTATTGTGAAATCAGACATAATAGGCCAAATGGAAACACATATTACAAAATAACTCTGTTCTTTTCAAGTGTGTGGATTTACATTTTTATGGATGCCAGATTTGGTCAAATATATGCTTACACACACTGAAAATTTCATTAGAACTGTATGATTTGAACCTAATTTTTGGCAACTATCTTAAAAGTGTGCCAAATTTTTAATTTCATTGTGGGCAAAGTATCCACTTTGGTGGTACCTATAAAATATAAAGAAAAAATTTCCAAGTCTCTTAAAAAGATAATATTTCTGTTCAAAAGATTTGTTTCTAAGCAGATTTAAGGATTAATTAACTGGATTTTCTAAACATAATGATTACTTTTTCTCTCTAAAAAATTATAAATAGCCAATGAGTTCAGAGAGTGTTATGAATATTTCATTCAAGCCTTGTCTTCGGAATTGCATGAAAATAAAATATATCAACCATTATCTTTCTCATATGTCTTCATAAACTGCGCATTTTACTCCATAGCCCTCTATCTCATAAAAAAGAAAAGGTATTTTTTGTATAACTACAATAATTGGACGAAGCCCCTAAACCAAAATCAAGAAGTATACATTTGATATCTGAAAAGAGAGGTAGGAATCTTCTCGCCACCCCCAATAAAAAGAAATAGTTTCTCAGATTTTTTAACTGAATATGTCCTGAAAATTTGAATCAGATAATTCCCTGATTTTTAGCAAATATTTTAAAGCAGTATCAAATTTTTACTTTATTTGTGGAAAAAGTATCCATTTTGGTGGTACCTATAAAATGTAAACAACAAATTTCAAAATTCCTTAAAAATAAAATATTTATGCAAGAGACATGTTTCTAAATAAATTTAAGGATTAATTAACTGAATTTTCTAAATGTAATGATTAATTTTTCTCTCCAAAACAATATAAATATCCAATTAATGATTCCAAGCCATTACATCACCTGCACACCCAAGCTTGCAGTACCTGGTAGTATTCTCAAGGGGTCACCCATCTAGGGCCTTGACCATTGATCATATGGGAGCAGGGAATCAAAGAGAATGGAAAGACATTAGTGAGGAAAGGACAATAAAGGAAGAGGATTCAGGAAGACAGAAGATGGTGACTGATATTGCTTTTAAATTTTTGAAGATTTTAAATGTCAGAGAAGCAAGAAATCGGGAGTTCCACAGGCAAGAAGTGCAAGAAGAGAAACTATTAGAATAGAAGTGGCAGTTGCATCGAGCTAATTCAACAGTAAAATAGTTGTCACATAAATTCATATTGTTGAAGCAGTTGGGGAAACAAACCTCCTCAGAGCAGTTTCCATGAAAATATTTGTAGAAAAATACGGAGGGAAGCCATGTCACATTGGTATAAAAATGTCAGCTGTCGTGATGACAGGTCCTGATCAATTATATTACAGACCATTCTTTGGTGCTTCTGCTATCTATCTAGAGATTCTTGATAAAATACAAATCTGCAAAGTTTTTCATTCTGACCTGGCATCTTAGCATCAGTCACTTTCTCACCACTGTCATGTAGCTTCCTTTTTACTTTTCTATAAATATTTTCATGGTAATTTTTCTGATGAACTTCCTGTATGGTTTCTAGACTTGATGAATTTAAGCACAGATTGTCATCAATGTCTTACCATTTTACATTTGAAATGTGCAGAAGTAAGTGAACCTTTACATTTACACTCTGTATTTTTGTTTTACATGTTTGCTACTGCAAATAATTGTGCACATGTAAAAATCAACATGAAACATGTTCATTTTTTTGGTAAGCTGTAGTTAAACAATATAACTCATTATGCATGCAAAAGTGATCTGTTAGAGACTAAATACACATCTGCTAAGACAGCTTCAATTCAGCAAAGAATTTCTCAATTCATTTTGTTTATTATTGACACTATTTACATTCAGTCTATTGTCCTCATCTTTGTTGTTGTTATCACATTTTGGCTATAGTGCCCTCCAGCCTTCGTAAGGTATTGATCCGTGTAACCTGCAGGGAATTCTGAACTGAAACCTTTATTTAATCTACAGAGCTACACTGTTTTCATTCCACTGTCTGGTTCTTATACCTGCGCAGTACTAAATAAGAACAAGATGAGCCATCTCCAGACATGAATAGCAGAACTAGAATATTTTATGCCTGTAGATGAAGTGAACAGTTCAGTCCAAAATTTTACCTAGATACCTGGATCAACAGACACCTGAAAAAGGCTGGAGGGATAACAATAAAGATTAGGCAGTGATGCTAAACGATTTTCAATCTTATAGTTTCTGGAGGCCACAGGTGATAATTTGGACATCGTTCAAGGGAAATTCAATAAGACCTAACTAAAGTTATTTTAATAAGCTGTTGAGTAAACAGGTTTCATTTCTGGGGGTTGCTTTTTACCATCTTACCAAAAACAATTTTAATCAGGCCAAATTGCTTAAATTGACAGAACAACTTATTCATTTAATTAAAAAACTAATTTAAAAACAGTATTTTACACTTAATTACAATTGAATTAATCAATTGTATATTTTGAGTATAACAATAACAAAGAAGGGTACAATAGTAAATGATAACTCCTCATCACAGAAACTTACACAAACTATATATAAAGTCAGAATTGTCTGGAAAATAAGTAAATATGAAAAAAATAACATTTTAAAATTATAAGTTTTATTAAATTATAAATATCTTTATTTTAAAATTATTTCTCAATCTGATTTCATAGAATTAAATAGATGAGACTTTCTATCATTTTTAAAAAGTTCAGCAGCAGTCAGAATGACAAGGGGGGTTGAATGCTGAATACAACACTAACAAGGAGACCTTGAGACACGTGTTGAAATTAATGACAAGAATGGGTATTTTTCTTTTCATGATGTCAATTACAAAATTAGTATTGTCCATGTTAAAAATGTTCTCAATGTTATTGCCACTTGTTTCTTTAAAAGTTTGTGCTTCTTCCGAGAATTTCGTTGAGAATGTTAACTGTGGATTTTTACAGAGCAATGATAATACTTCTGTGTTGCTTCCTTTTGCTACTGCTACTCAACTCTTCTGACCTAATTGTCTTTGATTGTGGTGGAAGGGTCGTTTTTATGATGATGATGAAGTTTCAGATTTTACAATGATGAAATATCATCATCATCATTTATCATCACTGGTGGCCAGGTTGTTTCAGATGATGAAATTTTTATCTTTATTTCCAGGAAGATGGAATATCCTTATCATCAATCATCACTGGTTGAAAGGTTGTTATTAGAATAATGAAATATCCTCATTATTCAGGATTATAACAGCTACCTCTCTTATTTATGAAACTGTATGTTATATTAATTTTTACTATCTTAGATATGAAATTTTAAATGTATTGTTATATCGTATTTAAAATTTCATTATTAATTTTCCAGAAAGCATCTTCAAACACAAGACTATAAGGCTAAATTACCTAATAATTAATATTACATTGCTTAAAATATTTGTTAATTTGTAAAAAAATGCTGAGACGTTAAATAAGATCACATAAAATTTGTAGAATTTGTCATATTTGTTCAACCATCCAATGACTTTTGCTTACTTCAGCTGTCAATACCATCAATTGACACATGACAAACAAGTCCCCATAGTTAAGAAATGCTTTTCTTATTTTCTACTACGTTTTTCTAGCTAAAAAATGTAAGTACTGTTTGTTTCAAATTAGTTTAAGTAAACTTTACATTTTCTAATTATACTCAAATAACTTTTGAAAAATGTATATTTTTATAAGAGTTTTAAAATGGAGAATTTAACTTTTGTTTACAAATGTCTCAAAATGGCAGACATCATCAATTTTACTGAAAAAAAAAAAACTGTTTCCAATCAAATGAAATTCGGTTTTAACAAAGTATTTTGTTAACTTGGTATGGTAAATTTATTCCTTTACCTTTTAATTAAATCGAAAATGAAAGCTTCAAGAATGATTTTTCATTTTTAAAATTATACAAGTATTCCAGATCCGGAACACGTAGCCAACAGAATTTCTGAATACTCTAGAATCTTCTGGACTACCTTCACATAGACTGGAACTCAAGATGAGGTGCCTATAATGCTAACATGAAATCTGGACCCACCAAGACTTTACAACGGCACTAGACTGTTGGTTAAGTTGATGTCACATCAAATTGAGGCTTCGGTTCTTACTGAAAAAGGCAAAAATCTCTTTATTCCCAGGATTGCCCTTATTCCCTCAGGGTAGGATATTCCATTCACCAATATGAGTTTTAATTTTTGCTATGTTTATTAACAAAGCACAAGGCCAGACTCAGTCAGTGACTGGACTACAGTTAGAAGAATCCTGTTTCTCTTATGGGCAGCTGTATGTCGGTTGTTAACGTGTGGGAAGTAAAACCAATTTGTTTATTTATGCATCCATAAGAAAAGACAAATAATATTGTCTACCAAGATGTATTATAATTGTTTAAAGATATTTTTCTGTTTGAATAAATGAATTTGAAGTTATATTATTGCTATTAATTTAACTTTTTAAATCCCGGCTAATGATGAGTAGCTCTACTAGTAATTTATAAAGTTTTGAATCTTTTCAATTTCCAGATTACTTTCTCCTGTTAAGTGATATTGTTATTAAATGAAAGCTATATTTACTAATCATGAATCAAAAAGCTTAGTACAGATCATCAAACACATATGTTTCTAAATAATTTTGTTTATGTGCATAAATGTGAAATTTTTGTAAATATGGATCTTCATACATGACATCATCAGAAAATAAGAGTTATAACTATAGTGAATTTAAAATTCAATTAAACATTAGATTACAGAGAATATTTTCCTAAATTTTAAAGATTGCTGAGAACTTAAAACTTATATGAACAAATATGCTCACATTATATTCTGCATTATTTTTACAGCTATATCCACCACAGAAAAACATTAGATGAACTTCCATCTGCCACACAAGCTGCCAACACCTTGATAAACAGCTACCACCATGACAAAAAAGAAATTCTGCGATATTTTAAACTTAAAGTAATATTTGTTTCTAATCAGATTCATTAAACTTTAAATCAATTAATTTTAATAAAATAAAGATTACAAAAGTATATTTTATTTTTAGAACATTTTTTAATATCATTATATTGTGATACTGAATTATATTGTGATGAAAGATCGCTAAAAATGGCGCTAAAATAAAAACAATTTCAAAATGGAAACTCTTCGGGCACAATTTAGTTTTGAAATACAGCAAAGTATTTTGTTTAATCTATTGAAATTAAAAATAAAATAAAAGCTTCAAGAAAGATTTTCAATTTTTAAGAATTCATTTTAAATCATAGGTATCCTGATTCTGTGGAGGTAAGAACAAAGGGAAGAAAGAAGTGGAGAGAGAGAATCAGATTAAGCTGATAAGAACAGATACTACACTTTGATTTTAGTCAAAAGGCCTAGAAGATGAAAGAAAGATAGAAGTGAAGAGAGAGTATCAGATCTCCATCAGAACAAGATGGGGATTTACATTGAGGCTGGAACTTCCAGTAGGACAATGATCTGAAACATCAAAGCAAATCCTCAAAAGGATGAGTTCGTAAAAAATTTCAAGTCTTGGAATAGCCTTTTCAAAATCCTGATATAAACCCAATTACAAATCTGTGATTCAAGTGAAAGAAGGCAGTGCATGCATAAAACCAGGTAATATTGAACAACTGTGGGGTTTTTACCAAAGCAATGAAGCACTCACTACCAGTACCTTCTTAAAAATTATAGAAAAAAGGTTGTCATTGTAACCTCAAAAGGATCAGTGACCAAATATTAAATGGAAGGGTTCACTTACTTTTACACATCATAATTTTAAATTTTTAATTAATAATTTTATTCCAGCTTGATAAACATTTTTGAAAGTGAATTGATTTAATAAAGGTTTCTCTTTATGAATATAGCTTATAATTAATGAATATAGCTTAATTAAGATTTGTTGATCATCTATGAAAATGAGATAATTTTTGAAAATATGTTAGTGGTTCACTTACTTTTGTACAGCATTATATATATACAGCCATATTGCTTGTGCATAAAACACATCTGTTCACAACACATAGGACTACTATTCAATCCCATTCTCAATAGGAATTGCTCACTTACAATGACCAAAGAATCTATTAGCAAGGCTTCCAAACATGACAGAAACACTCTCCTTGCCTACGAAACTAAAACAATAATTCCAGAATTCCTATGTTCTTTTATTTTAATTATAATATCCACAAATTTTCCCGCAACTAATATTTCATCACTTGACTTAAGCACAAGACCTTATTTCACTGCTGACATTTCTAGATGCAACCATAAGTTGTATGCTGACAGTTTCTTCTCTCACATTTCTTGCCCATGAAACTCTCTTCAATCTTCTTACTTTCCTGTCAACAACGATGTTGCATTTAAATGCTATATCAATTATTAGCTTCTCTCAAGAATCTCTCTCTCTCTCATATAAATGTGCGTGTGTGTGGCAACAATGTCCCATGCTCAGAAGAATAGTACAAACTCACAAATGAGATGTGAAGGCAGAGCCAATCAGAAAGGATTTGGTCTTTTGCCACAAAGTAGAAAGTGTCAAAGTGAAACATCTTTCCTTTATTGTATCTTACCATAACATTTTGAAGTTCTCTTGACTTGCAGTCGCATCTGTGATACACATCTGCTAAGATAGCTTCAATTCATCATAGAACTTCACCTGGCTACCTGGATCAACAGATGCCTGAAAAAGGCTGCAGGTATAACAGTAAAGATGAAGCAGTGACGCTAAATGATTTTTAATGCTATAGTTCTCAGGGGGCCCACAGGTGTTGACTTGGGTGCATCCATGGGAAATTCAGTAGGTCTTAACTGCATCTTTTTTAATAAATTGTGTAAAAACTGTTGTTCTCCAGATTACATTTTTTTTTACCATTGTCCCAAAACACAATTTTAATCCTGCCAAATCTCTTGACAGAAAAATATTTTTTTTATTAAATAATTTTTACAAGATCAGTATTTTATACTTAATCCCAATTCAATAAAGAAAATATATTTTTTGAGAATTATGACAGAACTAAGTTTTTACATTGACAAAATAAAGTTTGTTTTTTTTTTAAATTAAATAAATAAATTGAAAACAAAAAGACAGTTTAATGAGGAAACTTTATTTATTTCAGAATTATGACAGGAAACAGTTTTTTTTATAAATTGACTGAACAAAACTTTAAAAAAAAATTAAATACAAAAGTTCAATACAAAACCAGTTCAATTAAGAAAATATATTTTGTGAGAATTATGGCAGCAAAGTTTATTTAATAAATTGCATGTGTTGACTTTGATTTCTTATAAAAAGCAAATCACATGATGCAAACTTTCCTTTAAAAGATTTAAGTAATCTCCTTTGAATCCACTTAAACATGTGGGACTAATTAATCTGTGATGCTCCCAACAATCTTTTCTATAACAACTTCAGTAGCACTAAAATAAGTTATCAAATAAAACAGAGGTGAGTATTGTATATGAACAAAACATTACACAAATCCAAATGAGAACAAAATGGTGATTGTTGAGCATAAGTACACCAAAGCAATAAGGGAATTGAATAAAGTATTCCCGTGAATAAAATATTCTTATTACATTGACAGAATCTACAAAATGTTAGTAAGATCTTTTAGTTTGAAAATAATCAATTATATCAACTGGGATTTTAATTGATGAGAAAATTAATCCACTCAATCACTATGAAAAATTTAGCATAGGTACATCCACCAATTTGCTAAAGAATTAGCAGACTGTGATGAAAAAATGGTCCAGAAGTAATAGAAACAAAGTTTTATTATCAAAATCTTTGTTATTATTAAGAGGAAAGACCAAAGGATCTTTTGATTATTAAATTATATTTGTAGAGTGAGTGAAATGTAAATAAATGGAAGAACAACACAGCAAACAGAACTGACAAAATTTGACATTAACAAGAAAAAAGAACAGGGTAAAAAAATTATATAAAGCAAGCAAACAATATCTGCAAGACATATTAACATTAATTAGGCAAAGCAACAGTATTATGGCAAAAAGTTCCCAAACTAAGAATTGGTCTTGACACACAAGTGGAAAGGTTAGTATGGGAAATGTTGGCATCTTTTTTGCAGGGAGAAAACATATTGATTTGGAAATTCTTACAAAAACCAAACAATTGTAGGTTTTTAATGAACCTTTGAGGACTTATTCACAAATGAATGAAATTATTTTAAAAATGTTTTTTTTTTTTTTAGAAAATCATGATAAATATATTTTTATAGATCTGTTACCCCACATATTCAATTTCAAAAAATTCGAGAAATTAAATTTTGTGTCAATATTTATATTTGACAAAAACTAGGAGAATATATATTTTTTTGTGTTTGAATAAATGAATTTGAAGTTATATTATTGCTATTAATTTAACTTATTAAATCCTGGGTAATGATGGGTAGCTCTACTAGTTTTGAATCTTTTCAATTTCCAGATGACTTTCTCCTGTTAAGTGATATTGTTATTAAATGAAAGCTATATTTACTAATCATGAATCAAAAAGCTTAGTACAGATCATCAAACACAAATCTTTTTAAATAATTTTGTTTATGTGCATAAATGTGAAACTTTTGTAAATATGGATGTTCATACAGGAC
This sequence comes from Acanthosepion esculentum, assembly GCA_964036315.1. Classification (NCBI taxonomy): domain Eukaryota; kingdom Metazoa; phylum Mollusca; class Cephalopoda; order Sepiida; family Sepiidae; genus Acanthosepion; species Acanthosepion esculentum. Next base: position 18,280,604 of record OZ038479.1, on the reverse strand, counting down.
ATCATCAGAAAATAAGAGTTATAACTATAGTGAATTTAAAATCCAATTAAACATTAGATTACACAGAATATTTTCCTAAATTTTAAAGATTTCTGAGAACTTAAAAATTATATAACAAAGATGCTCACATAATATTCTGCATTATTTTTACAGATATATCCACCACAGAAAAACATTAGAAAAACTTCCATCTGCCACACAAGATGTCAACACCTTGAATAAACAGCTACCACTGTGATAAAAAAGAGTTTCTGCGATATTTAAAACTGAAAGTAATATTTGTTTCTAATCAGATTCATTAAACTTTAATTCAGCTAATTTTAATAAAGTTTACAAAAGTATATTTTAATTTTAGAACATTTTTTAACATCATTAGATTGTGATACTGAATTATATTGTGATGAAAGATGGCTAAAAATGGTGCTAAAATAAAAAATTTCAGCAATTTCAAAATGGAAACTCTTCAGACACAATTTAGTTTTGAAATACAGCAAAGTATTTTGTATAATCTATTAGCTTGAAATTAAAAATAAAATAAAAGCTTCAAGAAAGATTTTCAATTTTTAAAAATTCATTTTAAATCATAGGTATCTTGATTCTGTAGAGGTAAGAACAAAGGGAAGAAAGAAGTGGACAAAGAGAATCAGATTAAGCTGATAAGAACAGATACTACACTTTGATTTTAGTCAAAAGTCCTAGAAGATGAAAGAAAGAAGGAAAGATAGAAGTGAAGAGAGAGAATCAGATTAAGTTGATGAGAAAAGATTATACACTTTGATCTTAGTCTTAGTTTGTCGACCACAATAAACGCACCATTTTCCAGATGCACAGTGTTGAGTGATGGAACCAAAGTGATGTAATCAACAAAAATACAGTTACCAGGAACAAAATAGTTTTGTCTGCTGAATTATTTTAATATTATTCTAAAGAGAAATGTTCATATGATGGGGATTTACGTAGAAAGAAAGAAGGGAAGATTGTAGTGTTTAACATCTTCTGACAGTACTTAAAAAAATAACTGACTATTCTGTTATAAGTGTGTATAAAAGCAAGACATGAAGCTCTAGATGTCAGAGCATTATGACTCCAATCTCAGTCAGAAAGCTGTGTAATGACATACTGATCAGAAAATAGGACTTCCCAGAAAAGATATATCCACAAACCTAACAATAATGTTTTCTTTTTATTTCTACAGGTTTTTACATGATGCACTAAAAAACAATTTTCTATTTATTCAGAAACTAAATGTGGTCCAAGATAGGGTTTCTATAAATACATATTGGCAAACATCTCAAGAATATTTTTTCTCTTCAGCGTATATAGACAGATGGTTCACCAAACTGCACATCGATGAAAATGGGGATCCACAAAATTCATATTATACTGTGTTGATGCATATGATCAACTAAATTAAGCTTACATGAAAATCCAGATCCACAAACTTCACAAAGTGTTTCTATCCAGTGTGTATATGCATATGTGTCACTAAATGCGACTTCTGTGAAAATGCAGATTCACAAACTTCACAAGAATATGGTTTCTCTCCAGTGTGTATACGCATATGTCTTGCTATATACCCCTTCCGTGTAAATGTAGATCCACAAATGTCACAGGAAAAAGGTTTCTCTCCTGTGTGTGAACGCATATGTGTCACTAAATGTGACTTCTCTGAAAATGCAGATCCACAAACATCACAAGGATAGGGTTTCTCTCCAGTGTGTGTACGCATATGTTTGACCAAATTGGACTTGTGTGAAAATGCAAACCAACAAATTTCACAAGAATATGGTTTCTCTTTAGTATGGATACGCATATGTATCACTAAAGGTGACTTCTGTGAAAATACAGCTCCACAAACTTCACAAGAATATGGTTTCTCTCCAGTGTGTGTACGCATATGTGTCACTAAAAGTGACTTCTGTGAAAATGCAGATTCACAAACTGCACAAGAATAGGGTTTCTCTCCAGTGTGTGTACGCATATGTCTCACAAGATCTAGCTTCCGTGAAAAAGTAGATCCACAAACTTCACAAGAATAAGGTTTCTCCCCAGTGTGTGTATACATGTGTCTCACTAAAAGAGACTTCTCTGAAAATGCAGAACCACAAACTTCACAAGAATAAGGTTTCTCTCCAGTGTGTGTCCGCATATGTTTGACCAAATTGGACTTGTGTGAAAATGCAGATCCACAATCGTCACAAGAATATGGTTTCTCTCCAGTATGGGTACGCATATGTATCACTAAATGCGACTTCCATGAAAATGCAGTTCCACAAACCTCACAAAAGTAAGGTTTCTCTTCAGTGTGTGTATGCTTATGTGTCATTGGAGGTGACCTCTCTGAAAATGCAGGCCCACCAGCTTCACAAGAATATGGTTTCTTTGTAATATGTGTTTCCATCTGGCCTATTATCTCCAATTTCTCAATAGTTTAGCAGATAGCACATGAATATGGCCTAATATTCCTGTTTATTCATACATAAATAAAAATGGGATTTTGTCGAAAGATAGACCACACATTTCAAAGTACATTATTTTTTACCAGGTAATGTTCATTATCATGCTTTTGACAATGTAAATCCATGGCTTTTACATGAACCATGTAGCATATATTTGTCTTTGTTTCATGAAAAGTGAAATGCCTTTTCCTTCATTGTAATTCTTAGGAATAACACGTGCGGTTTCTGTGCAGCAAAAAGATCTGTGAAGACAAAAGGCATAAATGATAAATTAATAGGAGCATTGAATAATATATAAAAGCAGTCAATATTATGATTATCTACATGTAAATATTATTTCAATAATGCAGAAGCAGGCTGTCATTTTCCAATGAAACAATATTGTTTCACCATGATGTTATATCTTATGAAATGTATGGAATTTAAATCAGAACATTGTCAATTTAGAAACAATTCAAACATGAATCTTGAAATATAACTCTTGATAATTAATTTTTCTTACCCCTTGCTTTTGAATACCATCATTGGTAACATGATCAAGTCAATAGATGCTGTGAGATTATCTGCAGCAGGCATCACTGCCCAGGGCCAAAAACTATCATTTTCATCACTGCCAAAGAGAAGATTTTTGTTAATACAACCTTCTGTTTATTAAACTAATAGTTAAAAATTAATCTATTAAACTAATAGTTAAAATTAGAAAAAAAAACAGTATCTCAACTCTTCAAGTTTATTCTTCACTCTGCTGTGGCCAGGAATTGAACTTATAATTCTTTCAGTCAAGTTACTTTTTAGATTAGCAACCAGTGCTTTTATCCACAGGGAAAGCAACCAATACTGAGATATCAAGAAAAGGCATGACACGTAGAAAACTAAAAACTGAGTACAGATGACGAAAACATAATCCAAACTTAACAAAAAAGAAAACTTTAATGTCAAAATTTATTATTATGATGAAAGACCAAAGAAATTTTTAACTATTATTTTTAAATTATGCTTTTTGACTAATATTTTGTTTTTCTTGCATCAAAGAGAGTCGATAAATTAGAATATAGGAAGTCTGAGTGTCTTTACTTGCATCAAATAGAGTCAATAAATTAGAATATAGGAAGTTTGAATGTCTTTGCTTGCATCAAAGAGAGTCTATAAATTAGAATATAGGAAGTCTGAGTGTCTTTACTTGCATCAAAGAGAGTCAATAAATAAGAATATAGGAAGTCTGAGTGTCTTTACTTGCATAAAAAAGAGTCAATAAATTAGAATATAGGAAGTCTGAGTGTCTTTACTTGCATCAAAGAGAGTCTATAAATTAGAATATAGGAAGTTTGAATGTCTTTACCCAGTGATTTTTCTTTTGGGGAAGAATGAAATTTTACATTTGTGCTCATTTTTCAAACATTTTGATTTTAATACTTTTTATAAAGATTTAAATCTCTTAAAATTCCAAATTCATTGGCATCAGTCCGGAGTAAAAACTGTATTTACTAATCATGAATCAAAAAGCTTAATTCAGCAAGAACAGTATTTTAAAAAGAATTTTGAATTTTTTTTTGTGCGGGTATAAACCTGCCAATTTCTGTAAATATGGCTATCCATACATCATATTATCAGAAAATAAGAGCAATAATTATTCAAAATTTATTGGGAATTTTCTAACATCTCATCAGCAAGCAAGTGTTTTTTTGTAAGTCTATAAAGCCAAAATACCTAAAACTTACCATGTCTACAAGGCTTTCTTACTCCAAGTCTTCACCGAATCATGACCACAATATATATATATATATATATAATCTGCATTGGCTCGGTGATATTGTTATTAAATAAAAACTCTACTTATCATAAATTGAAAAGCTTAGTACAATTCAGTGAGCACAGTATTTTAAAAATAATTCTGAATTCTTTTGTGCATGTATAAATGTGCCAATTTTTTTAAATATGGGCATCCATACGTGACATTATCAGAAAATAAGATCAATAACTATTTAAAATTCCTAAATACTGTAAACTGTAGGGAAACAGGAGGTAAGTGGATGTAAAACATTATCGACTTTATCCTTTGATGTCTCTTGGACTGATGAAAGGCAAAGAGTAACAAATTAAAATGGCAGCTGAAATCTGATTACTAGAAAAAAAACATCCATTCCAAAATCGTGATTTCCGTTTCAAGTTGGACATTTCTATGTATTATTTTATATTTCCGTCCATTAAGGAATAAAGTGGTTTCATTATAAAAACGCCTAAAATCTCACGATATATTAATAAATAAATAAAATCTCATTTTTTTATCTGGCTTTTTTCCAGCTTTTTATCCACATTATTTGGCTTTAAATAAAAATTTTAATTTGGCAACCCTGCTTCAGCCCTTAATATATATAAATTGATGAGGTTCTGTGATAATTCTTGCAAAGAATGCTACAATCCTAAGTAAGAATTAAGTGAAAAGCTTTCTTGGAGATTTCATTTTACCTTTAATTGAAAGCTAAAAGATTAAATTTGCTATTTCCAATAAGCAAAATAAATTATATTGATTGGAAATTTTTACCAAACTTTTTTTAAATAATTTCATTCATTTGTGAATAAGACCTGAAAGTTTCATTACAATCAGACAATTATTTGATTTTTGCAAGAATTTCCAAATCAACGGAAAAAAAAGAGCAGAGCATGAAAAAAACGGCCTTAAACTTGATGAAATTAACATTTATCGTCTAAATATTTATGTTATTATTAAGAGGAAAGACCAAATTATACTTTGAAAATTTTTAATCCCTCTTAGCATGTTCGAAATTTTAGTTAAAAATCTTTTTTTTTTTGAGTCAGCGAAATTAATAAAAAAAAATTGAGTTTCAGCCATTTTTTAGGATTTTGTGAACAATTTGAAGAAAATTTAAAGTTTATTTAATATATTCTGAAATAAACATTACTTACTTTCTTTGCAAAAAATGTCGTTTAAAATAAGAGAAAACGTGTCTTAACAACGATGTTGATTGAGAAGTGATGGTTTTATCACGTATTGACACCTAATAAGGCAAATTATCATACGGAAGGACAGAAGTGATGTCATCTTTTCTAGTTTTAAGTGAACCAGTTTATTTACCTCGTGATTTTAAAAGTAATTATAAATACTATAAAAAAATTAAAATAATAACTGCTGAGTGAGAAAAATTTCATAAGAAACATACATAAAAAAATTATAATTTATGTACATTTAAAAAAATTAGGGCATTATTTTAAAATCGTTGTTATTAAGAATCAAAGGATTTTTGGATTATTTTAAAAATTTTCACTTTTTCTTTTTTTGAATGTTCTAAAAAAGAACATTCAACATTTTGATTTAAAAATTTATTTTTCTTGCGTCGGCGGTTGTACTAAATTTATAGCATATTTTGCCTCTTTTTTGCAGTGACAGGCACATTAATTTTGAAATTTTTGCAAAAATCAAATAATTCTTGGAGCTTAATGAAATTTTCAGGACTTATTCACAAATGAATGAAATTATTTTTTTAAATCTTTTTCATTAGAAAAATCTAGGTAAATTTTTTTTTTTTTACTTGTGTTTCCCCCCCTTACTTAAATTTTTTTTTCTTGTGTCCCCCACCGACCTTAAATTTTATGGAAGCTTCAGAAAATCATCGAGATAATTCGTCATGCCTCAAAACCAGAATTTTTTGAAGAATTTAAATCACCGATTTTATTTTGTAAAATCGGAACCGGTCTTACCGAAAAATCTGTTCGGAATCAAAAAAAAAAAACGTAATTTAAACTAAAAGTAATACATTATTTAATTAGAGAAGCCTTTAATTACTTTTATGAATAATAAAGACAATATTTGTTTTCATTTTTATAATTTAAAATTGATTAATTTTTAAAGAATTTTCGTCTTTTAAAGAAAGTTCAGCTTCGATGAGATGTTTTTTAGGAAATATTGTTATTTAAGCAAAACTATATATTTACTATTTTAAAAAGTTACAATCTGAAGACCCCAACTATTTTTATTTTACTGTCGTTAATAAATCTATATATATATATATATATATATATATATATATATATATATATAACAGGTGAAGTTTTCATACCACTTTGGACGATCTGTACATTTGAAATAAACCGTTTTTAAGAACATACATACTGGTCATTTTCAGATTGTAAAGGCTAAAGCTGTCTAATTAATAACACCATAAAATAAACAGCTTTTCACTAATTTTAAAATATTTAACAACTAATGTAAAAAAAAAAAAAATAAGATATGACAAATAATTTTTGTAAAAATTTATTTTTCACCAAAAACATTTTTTACTTTCAGACAATATTGTCCATAAAAGCAACTAAAAGCTTTTGAAATTAAACATCTTTGTTTTATTTTTTTATGTTACAATTCAAAGCTGAATTTCGGTAACTGCTCGTTCTATTTTTTTTTTTTAAATCGATGATTGCTTTTTTTTAGTTTTAATTCATTAAAAAACAGCATCGAATTTCTAGTTATTTTGTTTGGGGGTGGGAGTAGATGTAAAAAAAAATATTTTTACCATGGAATTGTTTAATTGAGAAAAAAAAAAAGACAAAAATGCAATACTCTTTTTCTTTAGTACACTTAGTCTCTGAGACTATCGCAACCGAATTTTTATTACATTTTTTTGTTTGTTTTGCAAACCGCCCCCGATCCCCGAATAGTGAGAGAAATCAATTAATAAATTATTCTTCAACCAAAATTATCATTATTCCTTCACTTACCTTTAAGACGAGAAAATTCAATGAGAAAAACAAAATCGTCTGATTTGTTTGGGTTTTCAAATGATTTCCTTGAGATATCTCCTCCTTCCACCGACGACCCAAGTTTTGTATTGTTCGTTCAGTTGATATAATAATGTCGAAATTGTAACAAATGTGACAAGGAAAGAATTAAGAATTGGAAAAACACGAAATTACTTTGGTTTTTCAGACAATATTTCGCTTGATAATAACAGACGAACGTGATGTGACGGTGTTAGACAAGATGTGATTCCTCGTGTATAGAAATCCTTAGTTTTCTTGACATTAAAAAAATAAATACCTGAAGTTGTTTCTGGCAGCCGACAAATGAAAAGGATATGTCCGTGTTGATGCTGAGGCAAGACCTACGTCTTGGGTGGGCGAGAGCGAAAAAAAGTCTTCTTATAGGCCTAAACAGCACTACTTAACGGTGTTTGATGAAACCCAAGGAGTAATGAGTGATCACTTCAAACACCTTCATAATCACCATTAGACTCATCCTATACGAAATTTGTCACATGAAAGGGTTATGGTTAAAGGTGACAGAATTGATATAAGCAACAATGGCTTGAAAGTTTAGAGTGGACAATTCTCTCTTTTAGGTGGAAGAATAAAGACTCAAACTCCTGCCCTGAGTGTAACAATAGAAGAAGAAAATCTTTATTTACATACACAAAAAAGGTAAAGGGATATACACAAAGTATGAGAGAACGAAAGGGAGAAGAAAATTCCGTTTAACTTAAAGGAAGAAAAAGTGTTCATATAAAGGCTTGCTCAAAATATTTCTCTGCGTGCCTAAAAGTTCTTTAAACAAGTAAATTGTTCTTAAGGTGTTAACATTTGCATTAGGTTTTTAAGAGATCTTGTTGAGAGGGAAACAATCAGAAGATCCGTTTTGTGTAGTTGCTTGTGTTTTTAGTAGTGGTCGACGACAGGAATTTTAAGGTCCTATGAAGCAGATCTTGAGTAGTTTTAGTAGAAGGCCAACGTTCTTTATAGCCCAGCATGTAGATTTCTTCCTTGAAACAGGTTCCGAAGATGACTGGTGTTACTGTTGCCAACCTGATGTTATCGCAGATGATGTCAAATACTCACTGCCAAAGAGGCGCATATTCTCTGTATTTATTGAGATTAGAAGGCTCAGAAATATTGGGAAATTTTCCCTCCAAAATTGCTATGGACTTTCCTGGCCTTCTCATTCATGAGAAAAATCACCACAAGAATATTTATAGTAAAAGGATGGGGGAGAAGCTATATTATGATGGTGGGTAAGTAACTGAAGGTAGGTTTATTGATAACCAAAAGGACGGGGGAAGCTATATTATGATGGTGGGTAAGTAACTGAAGGCAGGTTTATTGACAACCGTAAAGGTAAAACTAAAATAGAAATAAATACATATAAATAAAACTAGTTGGTCTAAAAATACAAACTAACAAAGTTGACAAGCATAAAAAAAGGCAGATAGAGGGTTGAACATAAAACTGAGACGATTTATCTAATAAACAGATAAAGAAGGTAGTGAGTTCTTTCTATACATGAATATGTGTAATGTTTTCTATGAGAATGCATTCCAATGTTGCAGTGAGTTCACAGAAAGGAAAATTAAGAAGTTTACATTTTGCAAGAGTGTATGAGGATACGTATTGAATGGATTTTACATGGAGATACTAATGTAAAATAAATGTATGAAATAAGGTAACATTTTGCAACAGTGTATGAGGATACGTGTTGAATGGATTTTACATGGAGAGATACTAATGTAAAATAAATGTATGAAATAAGGTAACATTTTGCAACAGTGTATGAGGATACGTGTTGAATGGATTTTACATGGAGAGATACTAATGTAAAATAAATGTATGAAATAAGGTAACATTTTGCAACAGTGTATGAGGATACGTGTTGAATGGATTTTACATGGAGAGATACTAATGTAAAATAAATGTATGAAATAAGGTAACATTTTGCAACAGTGTATGAGGATACGTGTTGAATGGATTTTACATGGAGAGATACTAATGTAAAATAAATGTATGAAATAAGGTAACATTTTGCAACAGTGTATGAGGATACGTGTTGAATGGATTTTACATGGAGAGATACTAATGTAAAATAAATGTATGAAATAAGGTAACATTTTGCAACAGTGTATGAGGATACGTGTTGAATGGATTTTACATGGAGAGATACTAATGTAAAATAAATGTATGAAATAAGGTAACATTTTGCAACAGTGTATGAGGATACGTGTTGAATGGATTTTACATGGAGAGATACTAATGTAAAATAAATGTATGAAATAAGGTAACATTTTGCAACAGTGTATGAGGATACGTGTTGAATGGATTTTACATGGAGAGATACTAATGTAAAATAAATGTATGAAATAAGGTAACATTTTGCAACAGTGTATGAGGATACGTGTTGAATGGATTTTACATGGAGAGATACTAATGTAAAATAAATGTATGAAATAAGGTAACATTTTGCAACAGTGTATGAGGATACGTGTTGAATGGATTTTACATGGAGAGATACTAATGTAAAATAAATGTATGAAATAAGGTAACATTTTGCAACAGTGTATGAGGATACGTGTTGAATGGATTTTACATGGAGAGATACTAATGTAAAATAAATGTATGAAATAAGGTAACATTTTGCAACAGTGTATGAGGATACGTGTTGAATGGATTTTACATGGAGAGATACTAATGTAAAATAAATGTATGAAATAAGGTAACATTTTGCAACAGTGTATGAGGATACGTGTTGAATGGATTTTACATGGAGAGATACTAATGTAAAATAAATGTATGAAATAAGGTAACATTTTGCAACAGTGTATGAGGATACGTGTTGAATGGATTTTACATGGAGAGATACTAATGTAAAATAAATGTATGAAATAAGGTAACATTTTGCAACAGTGTATGAGGATACGTGTTGAATGGATTTTACATGGAGAGATACTAATGTAAAATAAATGTATGAAATAAGGTAACATTTTGCAACAGTGTATGAGGATACGTGTTGAATGGATTTTACATGGAGAGATACTAATGTAAAATAAATGTATGAAATAAGGTAACATTTTGCAACAGTGTATGAGGATACGTGTTGAATGGATTTTACATGGAGAGATACTAATGTAAAATAAATGTATGAAATAAGGTAACATTTTGCAACAGTGTATGAGGATACGTGTTGAATGGATTTTACATGGAGAGATACTAATGTAAAATAAATGTATGAAATAAGGTAACATTTTGCAACAGTGTATGAGGATACGTGTTGAATGGATTTTACATGGAGAGATACTAATGTAAAATAAATGTATGAAATAAGGTAACATTTTGCAACAGTGTATGAGGATACGTGTTGAATGGATTTTACATGGAGAGATACTAATGTAAAATAAATGTATGAAATAAGGTAACATTTTGCAACAGTGTATGAGGATACGTGTTGAATGGATTTTACATGGAGAGATACTAATGTAAAATAAATGTATGAAATAAGGTAACATTTTGCAACAGTGTATGAGGATACGTGTTGAATGGATTTTACATGGAGAGATACTAATGTAAAATAAATGTATGAAATAAGGTAACATTTTGCAACAGTGTATGAGGATACGTGTTGAATGGATTTTACATGGAGAGATACTAATGTAAAATAAATGTATGAAATAAGGTAACATTTTGCAACAGTGTATGAGGATACGTGTTGAATGGATTTTACATGGAGAGATACTAATGTAAAATAAATGTATGAAATAAGGTAACATTTTGCAACAGTGTATGAGGATACGTGTTGAATGGATTTTACATGGAGAGATACTAATGTAAAATAAATGTATGAAATAAGGTAACATTTTGCAACAGTGTATGAGGATACGTATTGAATGGATTTTACATGGAGAGATACTAATGTAAAATAAATGTATGAAATAAGGTAACATTTTGCAACAGTGTATGAGGATACGTATTGAATGGATTTTACATGTAGAGATACTAATGTAAAATAAATGTATGAAATAAGGTAACATTTTGCAACAGTGTATGAGGATACGTGTTGAATGGATTTTACATGGAGAGATACTAATGTAAAATAAATGTATGAAATAAGGTAACATTTTGCAACAGTGTATGAGGATACGTGTTGAATGGATTTTACATGGAGAGATACTAATGTAAAATAAATGTATGAAATAAGGTAACATTTTGCAACAGTGTATGAGGATACGTGTTGAATGGATTTTACATGGAGAGATACTAATGTAAAATAAATGTATGAAATAAGGTAACATTTTGCAACAGTGTATGAGGATACGTGTTGAATGGATTTTACATGGAGAGATACTAATGTAAAATAAATGTATGAAATAAGGTAACATTTTGCAACAGTGTATGAGGATACGTGTTGAATGGATTTTACATGGAGAGATACTAATGTAAAATAAATGTATGAAATAAGGTAACATTTTGCAACAGTGTATGAGGATACGTGTTGAATGGATTTTACATGGAGAGATACTAATGTAAAATAAATGTATGAAATAAGGTAACATTTTGCAACAGTGTATGAGGATACGTGTTGAATGGATTTTACATGGAGAGATACTAATGTAAAATAAATGTATGAAATAAGGTAACATTTTGCAACAGTGTATGAGGATACGTGTTGAATGGATTTTACATGGAGAGATACTAATGTAAAATAAATGTATGAAATAAGGTAACATTTTGCAACAGTGTATGAGGATACGTGTTGAATGGATTTTACATGGAGAGATACTAATGTAAAATAAATGTATGAAATAAGGTAACATTTTGCAACAGTGTATGAGGATACGTATTGAATGGATTTTACATGGAGAGATACTAATGTAAAATAAATGTATGAAATAAGGTAACATTTTGCAACAGTGTATGAGGATACGTATTGAATGGATTTTACATGTAGAGATACTAATGTAAAATAAATGTATGAAATAAGGTAACATTTTGCAACAGTGTATGAGGATACGTGTTGAATGGATTTTACATGGAGAGATACTAATGTAAAATAAATGTATGAAATAAGGTAACATTTTGCAACAGTGTATGAGGATACGTGTTGAATGGATTTTACATGGAGAGATACTAATGTAAAATAAATGTATGAAATAAGGTAACATTTTGCAACAGTGTATGAGGATACGTGTTGAATGGATTTTACATGGAGAGATACTAATGTAAAATAAATGTATGAAATAAGGTAACATTTTGCAACAGTGTATGAGGATACGTGTTGAATGGATTTTACATGGAGAGATACTAATGTAAAATAAATGTATGAAATAAGGTAACATTTTGCAACAGTGTATGAGGATACGTGTTGAATGGATTTTACATGGAGAGATACTAATGTAAAATAAATGTATGAAATAAGGTAACATTTTGCAACAGTGTATGAGGATACGTGTTGAATGGATTTTACATGGAGAGATACTAATGTAAAATAAATGTATGAAATAAGGTAACATTTTGCAACAGTGTATGAGGATACGTGTTGAATGGATTTTACATGGAGAGATACTAATGTAAAATAAATGTATGAAATAAGGTAACATTTTGCAACAGTGTATGAGGATACGTGTTGAATGGATTTTACATGGAGAGATACTAATGTAAAATAAATGTATGAAATAAGGTAACATTTTGCAACAGTGTATGAGGATACGTGTTGAATGGATTTTACATGGAGAGATACTAATGTAAAATAAATGTATGAAATAAGGTAACATTTTGCAACAGTGTATGAGGATACGTATTGAATGGATTTTACATGGAGAGATACTAATGTAAAATAAATGTATGAAATAAGGTAACATTTTGCAACAGTGTATGAGGATACGTGTTGAATGGATTTTACATGGAGAGATACTAATGTAAAATAAATGTATGAAATAAGGTAACATTTTGCAACAGTGTATGAGGATACGTATTGAATGGATTTTACATGGAGAGATACTAATGTAAAATAAATGTATGAAATAAGGTAACATTTTTCAACAGTGTATGAGGATACGTATTGAATGGATTTTACATGTAGAGATACTAATGTAAAATAAATGTATGAAATAAGGTAACATTTTGCAACAGTGTATGAGGATACGTATTGAATGGATTTTACATGGAGAGATACTAATGTAAAATAAATGTATGAAATAAGGTAACATTTTGCAACAGTGTATGAGGATACGTGTTGAATGGATTTTACATGGAGAGATACTAATGTAAAATAAATGTATGAAATAAGGTAACATTTTGCAACAGTGTATGAGGATACGTGTTGAATGGATTTTACATGGAGAGATACTAATGTAAAATAAATGTATGAAATAAGGTAACATTTTGCAACAGTGTATGAGGATACGTATTGAATGGATTTTACATGGAGAGATACTAATGTAAAATAAATGTATGAAATAAGGTAACATTTTGCAACAGTGTATGAGGATACGTGTTGAATGGATTTTACATGGAGAGATACTAATGTAAAATAAATGTATGAAATAAGGTAACATTTTGCAACAGTGTATGAGGATACGTGTTGAATGGATTTTACATGGAGAGATACTAATGTAAAATAAATGTATGAAATAAGGTAACATTTTGCAACAGTGTATGAGGATACGTGTTGAATGGATTTTACATGGAGAGATACTAATGTAAAATAAATGTATGAAATAAGGTAACATTTTGCAACAGTGTATGAGGATACGTGTTGAATGGATTTTACATGGAGAGATACTAATGTAAAATAAATGTATGAAATAAGGTAACATTTTGCAACAGTGTATGAGGATACGTGTTGAATGGATTTTACATGGAGAGATACTAATGTAAAATAAATGTATGAAATAAGGTAACATTTTGCAACAGTGTATGAGGATACGTATTGAATGGATTTTACATGGAGAGATACTAATGTAAAATAAATGTATGAAATAAGGTAACATTTTGCAACAGTGTATGAGGATACGTGTTGAATGGATTTTACATGGAGAGATACTAATGTAAAATAAATGTATGAAATAAGGTAACATTTTGCAACAGTGTATGAGGATACGTATTGAATGGATTTTACATGGAGAGATACTAATGTAAAATAAATGTATGAAATAAGGTAACATTTTGCAACAGTGTATGAGGATACGTGTTGAATGGATTTTACATGGAGAGATACTAATGTAAAATAAATGTATGAAATAAGGTAACATTTTGCAACAGTGTATGAGGATACGTATTGAATGGATTTTACATGGAGAGATACTAATGTAAAATAAATGTATGAAATAAGGTAACATTTTTCAACAGTGTATGAGGATACGTATTGAATGGATTTTACATGGAGAGATACTAATGTAAAATAAATGTATGAAATAAGGTAACATTTTGCAACAGTGTATGAGGATACGTGTTGAATGGATTTTACACGGAGAAATATAAATGTAAAAGAAACGTATGAAATAAGGCGACATTAAACAAATGTTCAAATAATAACAGAGAAAGAAAATAGACAAGTGTTAACAAAAGCTACAAGCCAATGGTGGTTAACATTGGCGATCTCTAAAACCTACCAATTGCATGTGGTGACTACATTTTTCATTTCCTCATGCCAAGGGAATCACCAGAAGGTGTCAAAATGATGACCAACATGAAAAAGCACATAAGCTAAAAATGGGACAAACAAAAGTGGAAATAAACAATGTAGTTTCTGCACATGTAACAGAATTATATATATATATATATATATATATATATATATATATATATATATATATATATATAATGCACAATAACAGGAACAAAGTTGACAAAATTATTAAACCAATTCATTACATATATAAAAAAGCGGAAAATTACAAACACTCTGTAAATATTTCCCTGAATAGATAAGTATGTCAATTCATTTCAATATAGCTTCATGAAAATGTTTTTACTCTTTGAAAAAAAATAATATTGGTTATGTAGTTTCAATGTGAATTGTATAAGGTAATATTTATCCTATAAAATTTTAAGATAATTCAATTTTAGAATTTAAGCCCAGTACTAGACTGTTGTGGAGATTTCATCAATTACACTTGAGCTGGTTAGATGCAGCCATAAATTCTATACTGACAGTTTCTTCTCTTGCACTTTGCACTTGTGGAACTCCCATCTAGCTCTATGCTTTCCAGCCAACTTTAATCTGCAAAATTTTAAATATAATGTCAATCACTATCTTCTGTCCACCCGGTTATCATTAATGTTTCTCTTCTTAATTCTTCCACACCCTCTAAATCCTTGCGGTGTTTCTGATTTAAAAAAAAAAACATTTATTTATGGCAATTGTTCTGATGAGCTTTCCTATTTGGTCACTTGACTTCATGAATTTAAGCAAATACAAGATCTTTACTTTTGAAATTACTAGATGTAACTGTAAGTTCTATGCTGATAGTTTCTTCTCTCACACTTCTTGCCCATGAAACTCTATTCCAGATTCTTGCTTTCCTGTGAACAATGGCTGACAAACCAAAATGCCAAAAGCAGAACATCCAACGTTGATACCATGACCAGATTCGTTGAAGTGAACACAGACCAGGAAATTGTTGTTGTTGTTCCTGATATTTTTGTGGTTATTGAACTGGAGACTGATCTCTGTTCCAGTTTCTCCTACATAGTTCCCCTTCTTGCACTTGTGACAGAAAAGTAAATATACAAGACTGGAACCATTAGATCTGAGCCAGCAGTTTGAATACCATGTGAGTTCCGAGTGGAGACGGGTGGTGGTTGTAAATTAGTGATGATGTGTTTGCAGATCAGGCACTGGAGTTTGTTGCAGGTGACATTCCCTTGAAAGGTGATGAATTGCATATGTAGGATGATGTTAAAATCTGAAGAGGTTTGGGGAGTTGTTGTCTCATATGTAGGGGGTTATCACTAAATATTATTCTAATTGTATTGTCTAGATTTAAATGCTGGAAATCTTTGGTTTAGTTGTGGGAAAATTTGTGTATGTTGAAATTAAAATAAAAGACCATAATAATTCTGGAATTATTTTATTTTTTTTAATTTCTTACGTAAGGAGAGTGTTTCTGTCATATTTGGAAGCCTTGCTAATAGATTCTTTGATCATTGTATGCGGGCAATTCCTATTGAGAAAGTGATTAAATAGTAGTCCTGTGTTGCATTCTTCCTTGTGTGAACAGATGCATTTTATGTACAAGCAATATGGTGGTATATATACAATGCTGTACAAAAGTAAGTAAACCACTAACATATTTTCAAAAATTATCTCATTTTCATAGATGATCAACAAATCTTAATTAAGCTATATTCATTAATTATAAGCTATATTCATAAAGAGAAACATTTATTAAATCAGTTCACTTTCAAAAATGTTTACCAAGCTGGAATTGAAAATTAAAAATTAGAATGTGCAATCATAAGTGAACCCTTACATTTAATATTTGGTCACTGCTCCTTTTGATGTTACAATGTCAGCCAGCCAGCCAGATTTTTGACCATTCTTTTGAGCAAAACTCCCACAATTGTTTGATATTACTTGGGTTTCATGTATAGACAGCCTTCTTTCACGTGTATCCCAAATTTATAATTGAGTTTAGATCAGGACTTTGACAAGGCCACTCCAAGACTTGAAATTTCTTTTTACCAACCCATCCTTTTGTGGATTTGCTTTGATGCTTCAGATCGTCCTATTGAAAGTTCCAGCCTCGCCATAAACCCAATGTTTGAACTGAGGACAAGACACTTTCATTCAAAATTGCTTGTTATCTTGCAAACTCTATTGTGCCATGCATATTATTTTGCTTGTTCCAGCTGCAAGCAAAGCACACCAACTCATAATTCTGTTACTGCCATATTTAATGGTTGCTATCAAATTCTTCTCTTCAAAAGCCATATTAAGAGCTCACCAGATATACCATCTATTGTTCCTCTCAAAACGCTCTAGTTTGGTCACATCTGACTATAAGACATTTTCCCAGAATGTTTCTAGCTTCTTGAGCTTTGGCATAGTTAAGGCAAGCATGCTTGTGCTATTTTATAAGCACTGACTTATGAATTGAAGAAGAAATTATATTATTATCTCCAATAATTTTTCCTTCAAAACTATAATTCTAGTAATAACTCTTTCTTCAAAAACTTACTGCTGGAAATAATTTTCCTCAACAATAATTAATTGTTAATAATTTTTCCTTCATAAAAGTAAATGTATTGTTGGAAATAATTTTTTTCCAAACTAGGCTATGAAAACAAGAAAGCAGATTTAGTAAACTGTATATACATGTTTATGATTTGGGTGAGCTTGTAAAACACTAGGGAATTTTTCCATATAATCAGACAAGTTAGAATTAATTTCAGAATATTTGGTAAGGTTTAGCAAATTCATAGGGTACTTCATTAACCAGGGAGGGTTTTTTGAGTTGGTGAATTTAAGTATTATGGTTGGATATAATTGTGCTTTGCTGACTAGATTTTTCATGTAAAGACCAAAAGTTTTGATAGCATTTTCTTTTTTATCAAACAGAAAATTGTAATTAGGGTTAAAGGTACAGTGATATGCAGGGTTAGATGGACATGATTTCAGTTTTAGATAATATTGTAGTGCCAGTTTTTCAGGTATCAATTTTAACGGGGGCTCATGAGCTTCCACATATAGACTTTCTATGGGTGATGTTTTGAAGATACCCTGAACCAGTCTTAATCATGCATGGTGTATGTGATCGAGGATTTTTACATAGAATTTCCGAGTTAACCCATATATGAGACATCCATTATGCAATCTGCTCCCCAGTCAGTGTTAGCCACAACCCATAATAATAGTAATGCTTTGAAGCATTTTTTGTTTTATGTATTTTAAGTGAGGTATAAATGTAAGTTTTTTTATCGGAAAAGATTCTCAGAAACTTATGTTGATCAGTCATTTCTATTTTGGTTCCTTCCAGTTTAAGGGTTTGATTGTTGTGCATTATTTTCTGATTACAGAAGTGAATACACATTGTTTTGGTTGGGGAGAATTTTCAATGGTACATTCATTTATCTAGGCACATTTGCAGTTGCCATTCTTCTGTATGCATGTTTTTGATCTGTAGCAAATCAGAAAGTCATCGACATATGGTGAACCGGCAACACAATGATTGACACAATTAACAATGTTGTTTATTTTTATATAAAAAAAGTTTTTACATGATGCACTACAAAAGATTTTTCTACCAATTCAGAAACTAAATATGGACTACGATAGGATTTCTCTCTATTGTGTATACACATGATGCAACAAAATTTCTCTGAAAATACATATCAGTAATCAAATTCTCTCCAGTGTATATACAAAAATGGCTCACCAGACATTTCCATGAAAATATAGCTTTTCTACAGTGTGTATACGCATATGATTGACCATATTTGACTTATGTGAAAATGCAGAACCATAAACTTCACAAAAATATAGCTTCTCACCAGTATGTGTGACATGTGTCCTTAAACGTGACTTCTGTGACAATACATACCCACAAACTTAACAAGTACTTGGTTTCTCTCCAGTGTGTGTACGCATATGTTTGACCAAATCTCGCTTCCATGAAAATGCAGATTCACAAACTTCACAAGAAAATGGTTTCTCTCCAGTGTGTGTACGCATATGATTCACTAGATTAGACTTCTTTGAAAACGCATATACACAAACTTCACAAGAATATGGTTTCTCTCCAGTGTGTGTACGCATATGTTCAACCATAGTTGAATTCTCTGAAAATGCAGATCCACAAAATTTACAAGAAAATGGTTTCTCTCCAGTGTGTGTACGCATATGCTTTACTAAATTAGACTTATGTGAAAATGCATATCCACAAACTTCACAAGAAAATGGTTTCTCTCCAGTGTGTGTACGCATATGTTCAACCATAGTTGAATTCTCTGAAAATGCAGATCCACAAAATTCACAAGAAAATGGTTTCTCTCCAGTGTGTGTACGCATATGCTTTACTAAATTAGACTTATGTGAAAATGCATATCCACAAACTTCACAAGAAAATGGTTTCTCTCCAGTGTGTGTACGCATATGATTCACTAAATCACACTTCTGTGAAAACGCATATCCACAAACTTCACAAGAATATGGTTTCTCTCCAGTGTGTGTACGCATATGTGTCACTAAGTGTGACTTCGTTGAAAATACATTTTCACAAACTTCACAAGAATGAGGTTTCTCTCCAGTGTGTGTACGCATATGTTTGACCATATTTGACTTCTCTGAAAATGCAGATCCACAAACTTCACAAGAAAATCGTTTCTCTCCAGTGTGTGTACGCATATGATTCACTAAATTAGACTTCTGTGAAAACGCATATCCACAAACTTCACAAGAATATGGTTTCTCTCCAGTGTGTGTACGCATATGTGTCACTAAGTGTGACTTCATTGAAAATACCTTTTCACAAACTTCACAAGAATGAGGTTTCTCTCCAGTGTGTGTACGCATATGTCTCGTTAAATCTGATTTCTTTGAAAATGCAGATCCGCAAACTTCACAAGAATATGGTTTCTCTCCAGTGTGTGTACGCATATGTGTCACTAAGTGTGACTTCCTTGAAAATACTTTTTCACAAACACCACAAGAAAATGGTTTCTCTCCAGTGTGTGTACGCATATGTTTGACCATATTTGACTTCTCTGAAAATGCAGATCCACAAACTTCACAAGAAAATCGTTTCTCTCCAGTGTGTGTACGCATATGATTCACTAAATTAGACTTCTGTGAAAACGCATATCCACAAACTTCACAAGAATATGGTTTCTCTCCAGTGTGTGTACACATATGTTCAGCCATAGTTGACTTCTGTGAAAATGCAGATCCACAAACTTCACAAGAATATAGTTTCTCTCAAGTGTGTATATGTATATGTCTCACTAAAAGTGACTTCTGTAAAATTCAGATTAACAAACTTCACAGGAATATGTCTTCTTTGTAATATGTATTTCCATCTTGTCTATTATGTCTGACTTCACAACAGTTTAGCAGTTGTCAGATGAATATGTTCTATATTTCCAGTTTATTCATGCATAACACTGTGTACTTGTAGAAAGATAAACCACACATTTCAAATACATTTTTTCTTGCCAGTTAAAGTTCATTGCCATGCCATGACTAACTCAAATCATGTAGCATATATTTATCTGTTTTCATGGAAAGTGAAATGTCTTTTCCTTCAACAAAATTCTCAATTATCAATCACTGCCATTTTTTCTACAGCCAAAACATCTGTAAAGAAAGAAGGCATAAATTATATATTAAAGGCGGCAGTGAATAATATATGAAATCAGTCTATATTATGAGAGATACACGCAATTATTATTTCAATAATGAAGCAGCAACAGCAGCCACCAGTGACGATCAAACATTTTCAGTGTGTGAACCAGTGAAACAAGATTGCTTCACCATAACATCATATCTTATGAAATGTATGCAATTAAAATCAGAACAGTGTCAATTCAGAAACAATACAAACCTGAATCTTGAAAAATATCTGTTGATTTTTAAAGTTTTTTTAGACCTTGTTTTGGACTAATGACATTAGCTTAGGTACTTCCACTAGATCACCTAAAAAACAGCATAGCATGATGAAAAATCCCCTAAACTCAATAAAAACAAAGTTATTAAGAGGAAAGACCAAAGTATTTTTCATGACTTTTGGAAATTTTTTATTCTTTTCTACCATGTTTGAAATTCTGGTTAAAAATTTAGTTTTTTTTTACAACAACGCAAACTAGGGAAAAAAGGCTCATTTTATTTTGCACTTTTTCCAAGGAAATGCACATTGATTTGAAAATTCTTGCAAAATTCAAATAATTGTTGGATTTTTATGAAACTTTCAAAAATGAATGAAGTTTGTTTTTTATATTCTTTTTTTTTTTTTTAGAAAATCTTGGTAAAAAATTTTTTTTTTTACCTATGTTATCACCCACATCATAATTTCATGAAATTTTGCAAAATTAAATTTTTAAGGGGAGGGATTTTTTATTAGTTAAAAACAGGACTCTTTGGAGAAAGAAATCAATTTTTTTTTGTAAAACAGTTGTTTCATTAAAAATCTAGTCTGAATTGTAAAATAAAAAATGCAATAAAACTATGACATCATTTAATTAGAAATGCTTTTAATTGCTTTTGTAAATAAGTTATATTAAAGAAACTATTGTCTAAAGAAATAACATTTTATTCAATGAATAATGAATTTTTACAAGAATTTTTTCAATTTTTAATAATTTTAATTATAATAATATAATAATTCAAAAATTGTTTAAAATTCTACATTGCTTTCAAGAATGCAATTTGGTGATAGCATTAAGTGAAAAGTAAATTTATGAATCAAAAGTTGAAAAGCTCATAACTCGTTTGCACCTGATTATTTTTAAAATAATTTTTAGTGAAACAAATGTTCATAATTTCTATCTATGGGAAGCTATACATGACACAATCCTGAAAAAGGTCACATGATTTAAGTGTTGTCTAATGCACTGCAATTATTTCACTTTTAATTCAGTTCTGTTTCATCATTAATATCTTTGCAAATCATCCCTTCAAAATATCAAAAAAGTTTTACTTTTCTTAATTGCTATTTCACTAAATATTTTTATTTTATACATTTATTTTAGTTTGGGTCATACTTCATTTTACTTTTTGGTTAAGGTAGTAAACTTAAGAACGTAGAGACGAAATGCAAATTTCATAAAGCTTCTTAAAACCTAACTAAAAGTCAATAAAATCTTAAATAATTGCTGCAAATATGTTAATTTGTAAAAAATTACTAGGTAGTTAAAAACTAAAAAAAATGCATTCTTATTTTTCGTAAATATGTCATTTCTGGTCATCCATAAGAGATGTCATCACCTTAAGAACTTCACAATGAATCAATAAAGATCAAAAAAGGGGAACTCATTGTTAAGAAATGCTTGTATATTGGTTTTTTATGCTATCTAATTTTACTCAAATAACATGTCACAAATCTATTATTTTGAATTTTAAACCCAATAAATTTTTTGTCTACAAATATCTGAGAAGTTAAGAAAATGGCCGTTTTAAGAACATTTAAAAAAAAAGATAAAAAAAAATAATCGAGCAATTATTTGACATTCCAATCTATATAATTTCTATCTGAAAAACACCAGAATATTTTACTTACTTGAAATAATAAATTTAATTATTTAGCTTTCAATTAAAACTAGAATGAAATCTTCAAGAATGATTTTTCATTTTTAAAATCTAATTTTAAAATTTAGGTATCGAAAATTCAGTGGAGGTACCTACACTAGCCATATGATTATGTCTATAGCTGGCACCACCTGGTGCGAGATTATCTGCTGCAAGTAACTCTACTCAATAAAAACAAATGATCACATTCATCAGAGCTTAGGAAAAGAGAAGATCCTTTGACAAGTCTCCCTACATGGGACAGTAAGCAATGGCACAAACTGGAGAGATAGAAGTTGATCTGGGAAAGAAACAGACGCATTTATTAAACTAATAGTTAACAATTAGAATATAAAAACCATAATAAAAATGAAATCATTTTCATAATTGTCTCCTTGAATTAATTATATATTATGGGAAAAATGTTTTTATTTAAACTGAGGAAATTATAAATAAGTGTATGAAAATTTTGATGAGAAGATTTATTTCAACTTCAAAATGTTAATGTTACATACAGTAGCGGCCATAATATAAGGAAAAGAAACAACAAAGACATAAATATGTGTATTACTTAAAAAGTAATGCATGATTAGCAATTAAATTTTACCGAATAAAGATTAGGGTGTAATGCATAAATATTATACAAAGTTACAAAAATTTACATAATAGATTTTTTTTAAATAAAGATTAAATGGAACAAAACAAATAAGCTACTGGACAAAGTTAAGGAACAATGTTTATAATTTGCATAAACTTTTAATTTACATTGTTAAAAAACTCAATGGAACTTTTCAGCAATAAGTAAAAGTTAATTTATCATTAGGACTTTATTTTTAAACAATATGCCAAATTCTACATGCAAAACGTTCTCTTTTGAAGAAAAAAACTCATTATCGCTAACTATCAAGAAAAAAAAAAGTCAATTTCAGAAATTTGAGATATTATTCATAGTTCTAAAAGTGTCGTCCATCGTGTAATTAGCAGGTATAAAACCAATAAAACGTTAGATGCAAAACCAAAAACCGGCAGACCTCCAAAAACATCACAAAGAGAAGATAGAAGAATTGTTAGAATATCTACAAAAATACATCAATTGCCTGTAAATTTAATGAAGAGACAGATAATAAAATCTCAAGGAAAACAGTTGCTCGCAGGTTAAAAAATGCAGGATTGCATTCCCGTATTCCAGCTTCGAAGCCTCTCATTTCAAAGCGAAACCAAAGGGCACGCCTGGAGTATACGAGAGAACATGTTGTTTGGACTAACGCACAATGGGATACAGTTCATTTCAGTGATGAATCCAAGTCTACTATGTTTGGTTCTGAGGGCAAAACTTACGTACGCCGTAGAACAGGTGAAAGACTGTCTTCTCAATGTGTCAAGAAAACCATTAAGTTTGGTGGTGGCAGTGTGGGGAATGTTTTCACCTGCAGGAGTTGGCCCTATCATCCGCGTACATGGCAATATCAATGCTGAGATTTACAAAAGGCTTCTTCAGCAGCATGTGGTACCAAGATTACACCATAATCTTTATGAATCTCCTATTTTCATGGAGGACAATGCACCTTGCCACAAGGCTTGGAAGGTTATGGCTACTTTTGAAGAAGAAGGAATCACCCTAATGAAGTGGCCAGCCCAGAGCCCCGACCTAAATCCAATAGAAAATGGTTGGAAGATAATTGGAGAAAGGGCTCAGAAAAGAAACCCGAAAAATCAGGATCACCTATGTGAGTTATTGACAGACAAATGGGAGGGAATTACTGCAAGATCACATGGTTGACGATGCAGAGAAGTCATTGAAAATAAGGGGATGTTTACCAAATATTAAATTTTGTTGATATTTTGTTCATAATCAAGTATTAACAAGATCGTTCCTTAACTTTTGTCCAGTAGCTTATTTTTTTTGTTCTATTTAATCTTTATTTAAGAAAATACTATCATGTAAATTTTTGTAACTTTGTATAATATTTATGAATTGACCTCAAAAGCTCTTTCTTCCACTAGTTTGGAATGGCAAAATGTTTCATTAGTTTTTTAAAATTTTCACCAATTCATTATTCAGGGATTGATGACATTAGGGAAACAGAAATGTCTTCATAACTTTGCAAAAGTTGCAGAATACATAAAACATATTTTATACTTGGTGTACAATACTGAATGTAAAAACACAATATAAAGGTTGGCGACTTAACAATAAATAGGCTAATCCATTTGAAGTAAATGATGACAATTATACATTTCTCAATGTATTCTGAAACTGGTTAGAATCTTGGAATAGCATTTTTGGAAAGAATGGGAAGCTAACAAATGAAACCTTCAGAGCTTTCCATCATACTACTCATGTAATTCTAGAACTGACCAAATATTACATAGAAGAAGTTAAAGTTATGTATTACCTGATAAATGTCCATCAAATCACCTTGAAGATAGATTTGGCAAGTACAGGCAATTTGGTGGAGATCAATATATTTCTATACATCAATTGTCTGAGTGAAAAAATCAGAATGAACCTGCCACTTAATAAGTACTGAGCTTAAGAATTTACAAACTAATTGCGATTAAGTGGCAGGAGAGCAAAATTTAGATGTTTATATATTTAACATAGATGTAAAAAATGAGGATGTTAGTAAATGCAGAGAAATTGTTCCTGTTTTATTACACATAGCAGGTTATTGCTGTTATGCAGTTTTTAAGAAAATGAAATGCAACAGTTGCAATAATTCAATATCTGGAATTGATAAGGAGGACAAAACACCTGAAATAAACAGTTATATCCTAATGATGCTACTACAAAGGCTGTTCTCTAGACTTATATAGTTACTGGTAAAATGACAAAAAAGTTCTTCTCCTCATCATTCAGTAAATCAAAGGAAATTAGCCATGCACATAACCTTGAATGTTTTTGCAGAATAATGATCATCTTTTTATGTGGACTTGACCCTTGACACAATATTGAAAAATTAGACAGAATGCTTGTCTGGAGCTCTTCAAATTTTCTTCTGAATAATTTTTGTTCAAGGGAAAATATTACTAGAAACAAGTTAACCAAAAAAAAAAAAAAACTTCAAATGTTCAGCTGAATTTCCCAGATGCTTATGTATAGTTTTTTTGTTTTTTTTACAATTATTTAAAATTTGTATTTTATTTTTTTACACAACAAAAATGTCACTATTGTTACTTTACTACTACAGGATAAATAAAATAAAACATGCAAATTAAAAGAAACTATAAACATCAATTATAAAATCCAGTTAATCAATTTACTAAATAAAGTCAATCAAATCTCTAGGATAATTATTGAATTTTTAAGAGTATTTTTTTAAAAATCTTTAGTTTCTACTTCTTTGTCTATAAAGTTTGTTCAATTTAATTTAACATTGAAATAACGTAATTCAGTCAATTTTTAGTCAGGTGGAGCAGACATTCTTCTTTTTCAATACAAAAATGACTTTGTTAATAACTATTCACAATTATAAAATTAATTCTAAATGGAAGTAAAATAAACTTTAAAAATATAAATTAAACATTAAAATTTAAAAAAAATGATTGAGTTTCAAACTTTCAACAAAATATGAAACTTACGAAAAGGATAAACATAAGAAATAAAAACTGTTTTTTATAAAATAGTTAAAAGTAAAAAAAAAAGGATTTTAAAAGGAGATAGAAATTAAAAGTAAAAATAAGAAGTATTTAAAATTTTAAAAAGAAGTTTCAAAATGAAAGGCAAATAAAAAAAAAGTAAGAAGTTCAAATGGAAATTCAATAAAGAAACGGAAAGTAAAAGAAATTCATTGAAATAAAAATCACACTGAAAAAGAAATGGAAAAAAAAACTTACTTTAAACTGTTGGATGCATTTTTATATTTTGCTATCTATCGATTTATTTATGAATAAGAACGATATAAAACAATGTGTTAAAAAAATAAACACGTGTGAACAATGCGAATTCTTTATTGAAAGTGATATTTTTGCTTAATGTTATTAGGAGGGAGGAGGTAGTGGCGATGGTGAGTGTTAGTAAGAGGTAATGTTTAAGGTGAGTGTTAGTAAGAGGTAATGGCAGTATACGACAAAAGATGGTTGCCTTTGGACGAGACCACAATTAGTATTATCAGATTGGCTTTATTTGACGTCCAATTTCTGAAATCTGGCATTTTTCAGGTTGGTTTGGTGCCAGAGAATTGATCTGGCATCTTTGACATTGTTCTTTACATGCTAAAATATAAACAGTATATTACAGCTGCTATTCTACGATCTTTTTTCGTTTAATTTGCAGTAAAAACAGATTGCGCTACAAAAATGCTTTGGTAAGTTGTCTGACTATTTTCGAGCAAGGAACAAATTCTTCTTTTACACCGGTTAGTGTAATTCCTTTGTTCAGTTGGTTTTCTATGAAAAGGTTTTTATTCGTCCTGAAAAGGTAAGTTAAATGTTACTATCACGGACTTAACAAAAGCACCACAAAAAATGCATTTCTTTCAAACATGAGGAACCACATCTTGTCTAACACCGTCTGATCGCGTTCGTCTGTTATCAAGCGAAATATTGTCTGAAAACCCAAAGAAATTTCGTGTTTTTCCATTTCTTAATTCTTTCCTTGTCACATTTTTTACAACTTCGACATTATTATATCAACTGAACGAACAATACAAAACTTGGGTCGTCGGTTGAAGGAGGAGAAATCTCAAGGAAATCATTTGAAAACACAAAGAAATCAGACGATTTTGTTTTTCTCATTGAATTTTCTCGTCTTAATGGTAAGTGAAAGAATACTGATAATTTTGATTGCAGAAGAATTCATTACTTAATAATTGATTTCTCTTGCTATTCGGGGGTCGGGGGCTTTTATTCAAAAATGCAAATAAAAATTCAGTTACGATCGTCTCAAAAACTCTACTTACTTTTTCATTTTTTTTAAAAAACTATATAAATTATTTTAAAGAAGAAAAATGACAACATAAAAATATATAATTTATTTTGATGTCATTAAAACATTTGGACCAAATTGATGCAGCCCTATTGAACAAATAATTTATCAGTTTCACACTTTGGACTTTCTTTGACAGACTAAAAAAGATTTAAAAATATATGTACCTCCACTTTTTCTCTTCATGGTGAAAAAAAGAAAGGCCATCAAAATCTTCTTTTTTTGCCTTATTTGTCAATGTAATATTTACAATTAGTTTTTTTTTATTTGGGGGGAACTCTTGCAAACGTCAAAGAATTAATTATTAATAATTTAAATGAAACTTTAAGGACGTATTCACAAATGAATGATTCTTTTTTTTTAATTTTTTGTTTTAGAAAATCTTGGTAGATTGTAAAATAAATCATAAATTTCTTTTTTCTTTTCAAACTACTAAATTCCTAAAAACCTGCTCTGAATCGTAAAATAAAAAATTGCAATAAAGCTATGATATAATTAGAAAAGCTTTTAATTGTTTTTAGATTTATTAAGAATAAAATAAAAATTCACTTGCGATCGTCTCAGAAACTCTAATAAAGAAACTTGGAAGAGTTTATACATTTATTATATTTTATTTCATGGTATTATTTGTATTTCCCTTCATTTTATTAATTTTGAAATGAAAAGGCTAACTGACAGTGGAGAACAACATTTAGTCATGCAAACCACGTGGCTTTCTTTTGTTTTCATGATGTTTCGTTTCCGGTCTTCCGTATATTTGAATTTAAGCTATTTTTGACACAAAAAAAAACATGTTATATTAGATTTTTACCTAAAAGCAACTTTCTGATTGTAACCAGGTTTATTTTATAATCTGTAAATGATATTTATCTACTTAATAATACATTGACTAACTGCAACACCATTTTGATCAATTTTAAAATATTTAACAACTTTAAGCAATAAACATACATTTAACAATAAGAAATAACAAATAATTGTTGTAAAAATTTATTTTTCATCGAAAATGTTTTTTGCTTTCAGGAAATGTTATCCATAGTCATACAAATAAGTAAAAGCAACTAAAAGTTTTTGAAATTAAATAATATCTTTGTTTTATTGAGTTTTGTATGTTACAATTCAGAGCTGATTTTAAGGTAGACGGGTCCGAAATAAAAAAAAAAGTAAAATGGATTTGCTTTGGTCAAAGCCTTGTGCTTTTAACTAATTAGTCGCTAAATCAGAACACCTTAGAATTTCATGAGTTTTCATGAAATTACTTATGGGGGGGGTGTAATAAATAAAATAAAAAAATTACCATGATTTAAAAAAAAAAAAATAAACACATTTATAATAATTTCCATCATTTGTGAATAGTTTCTGAAAGTTTCATGAAAATCCGACAATTATTTTTATTTTTACAAGATTTTCAAAATTAACGGCTCCCATTAAAAAGAAAATTCAAAAAAGAAATACACGCGCTCATGAAGGTACCTAGTTTATTGCATTTTGTTTTTATCAGTTAAAAACTTCTCTGTTACTATTTTAATGCTGAATTATTTTAAAGACGAGAAAAGTGACGACAGAAAAAAAATTAGTTTGATGTCATTAAGATGATTTGAACCAAATTGGTGCTTCCCCATTGAACAAATAATTTGGTCATAATGCATCATCAATTTTTCAGATTCACACTTTGGACTTTGACAGACAAAAAGATTAACATAGACACCATCTCCTTTTCGCTGAAAAATCAGCATAACATGATGAAAAAGGACACCAAACTTAATAAAAACAAAGTGATATCATCAAAATGTTTATAAGAGGAAAGACCCCCAAAGTATTTGTGGGTAATTTGCAGTGTAAATCCCCGCGTTCAGTTTCTAATTAAAAAAAATTCCCCAATAGTCACATTTAGGTGTAAATTTACAAATTTTACATGCTTAATTCGAAAATAAATAAAAAGTTGAGATTCCAACCTATATAATTTTTATTTGAAATACAATAGAATATTTTACTTCTTGGAAATTGTAAATTTAATCATTTAGCTTTCAATTAAAGTTAAAAAATGAAATCTTCAAGAATGCTTATTTCATTTTAAAAAATTCATTTTATGCAAGTTTTTATAAAAAATGGATGGGTTTTAGGTCAAAATAATAAAAAAAAAATGGATATTAATAATAACCCTCATTTAAAAAAGATGAGAAATTGGAATATTAGCAGTGAAATAATCAAGACATTGGTATTTAAAAAAAAAAAAACTTTATTAGAGTCTGTCTATATTTCTGAGATGAGGTATTATGTACAGTATTTACATTAGTCGGACTATTGTCCTCATCTTTGTCGCCATATTTGTCACAACGTTTTGGCCGTTGTACGCTCCAGCCTTCTTCAGGTGGTTGGAATTTCGAACTGAACCCTTTATTTTGATCACTGGGGTAGACTGTTCTAGTTCCACGTGCTATCAGTTATCTCCTGCTAATTTTCCCTCTAAAAGTTCTCCACTGCCTTAACCAGGTATTGAACTCACACTCTTTGGGTCTGTCACTGGATCTAACCAACGCCTTTATCCACTGTGCCTTGAGGACATCTGGGTATGAATTTCTGGGTATTATAAACCTAATGTTTTCAGCAACCTTTTTTACCAGTGCTCATATTGCAATTTTTGCTGTTATCATTGCATGTTTTTACCAGAGCTCATATTCCAACTTTCTTATCATTGCTTTTCTCTGGCACTCCTTATTACTGGTTCCCATATTGTATTTATTTCTATGCTTGGTCGGCTCAGGAGATTTTTGTGACCTAGCATATGTGCAGATTCCTTAAGTTTACAAATTTTCCAATGGTGTTCCCTGTCTATGATCTCAACATGATCCCACAGGGGACGGTGATCTCCCTTCTCTCTCCATATGTGGTCAGCCACGCCTGATTTTTCTACTTCCCCTCGCGTTAGAGCTTTCTGGTGTTCTTGAAGCCTTACCTTGAGGGGGCAGCCTGTCTCTCCTTTATATTCCTTTCCGCAGCTTCACGGGATAGCGTACACACAGTCTTTAATCATGTTCTCCTCTATGGGGGGTCTCAGTCGAAAGAGATATGTTGTCACACTTTTGAAGGTTGTCCTGATGTTATATGGACCGCAGATCCTTTGTATTTTCTCTGATAACCCCTTCACATAAGGCAGGCAGACTGTTTTCTGAGTGTTGTTGTCCTCCGCCTCCTCTTGTACCCGCCTATCCCAGTTTTTGGGGGCTGCTGCCATGTATCCAGGGTAGTTGTTACCTTGTACGGTACTACTTATACTGACCAATTCCTTATCTAACGTCTCTGGGTTGCCACTTATGACTTTTGCTTAGTGTTGTAAGCAACGGACGATCCCTTTCTTTACGCTGTATGGATGGTGGGAGTTGTAATTGAGGTACTGTCTGGTGAATGTCGGTTTACGGTATACGGATGTCTTGAACCCATGCTCTGTTCGAGATATTAGTACATCCAGGAATGGGAGTGTGTTGTTACTCTCTTTCTCCATTGTGAACTGTATCGAAGGTCTTATTGAGTTCACATGGTCCAGTAGAACCTGGACATCCTCCCGGTGTGGCCAGAGTATGAAGGTGTCATCTACGTACCATAACCATATAGTTGGCTTTAGAGATATAGATTCTAATGCCATTTCTTCAAAGTATTCCATGTATATATTCGCCATTGCTGGTGATAATGGCGAGCCCATTGCTAAGCCCTCATCCTGTCGATATATGTGTGATCCCATTCCGAAGTGTGTTGTTTGTGTACAGAAAGTCAACATCTCCATCAGATTATCTATTGGAATACTGGTCCGTTCTTCTAGGGAAGAGTCAGAGGTCAATCTGTCTCTGACTACTGAGAGTGCCTCCTCCGTGGGTACCTTGGTGAACAAACTCACCACGTCCAAGCTCACCATCTGGTTGGATAGAATGGGAGCATCTTTGATTATTTCCACGAAGTGGGCAGAGTTTCGGACATATGAAGGAGATTTTCCGATCAATGGGTCAATTATATCTACAAGGAAGTGACTCAGAGGGTGGCACACAGAGCCTTGGCAACTAACAATCAGCCTGAGCGGAAAACTGTCTTTGTGAATCTTAGGGCGACCGTATATGTGAGGTAGCTTGCTGTAACGCTGCGATAACTGCCTATACATTTTGGGTGCAAAGTGATCCTTGTTCTTGATTAGGATCTGTGACAGTTTGTGTTCCGTTTTCATGGTAGGATCCTTTTTCACTTTGCTGTAGCTACCATTGCTAATGAGGTCTTCCAGTTTTCTTGTATACTCTAATTTGTCCATCACTACAGTCGCATTACCTTTGTCAGCAGGTAGTATGATGATGTTTTCGTTCCTCTGTAGGGATCCAATCGCCAGTCTCTCCGGTTTTGTTATGTTAGACCTGGGCAGCTTGGCTCTCTCCAAGGTCTGTCTCACTTTCCATCTCAGTTCATCCGCCTGAGCCTGAGGGATGTTCAAGGCCACCTCCTCGACTCTGGCAATGATATCCAAGTATGGCACCTGCCTGATGCAATGATAACAGCAAAAATTGCAATATGAGCACTGGTAAAAAATGGTTGCTGAAAAAAATTAGGTTTATAATACCCAGAAATTCATACCCAGATGTCCTCAAGGACACATGGCACAGTGGATAAAGGCGTTGGTTAGATCCAGTGACAGACCCAAAGAGTGTGAGTTCAATACCCGGTTTTCAGAGGGAAAATTAGCAGGAGATAACTGATAACTGACATCCATCAAACATGGCACATGGAACTAGAACAGTCTGCCCCAGTGATCGAAATAAAGGGTTAAGTTCAAAATTCCAACCACCTGAAGAAGGCCGGAGCGTACAACGGCCGAAACGTTGTTACAAATATGGCGATAACTTTATTAGCCAGCAATACTCTAAGAAAATCTTTTTTCATACGATTTTTTATGCAGTTCAGTAGAATAAATAATTTTATTTTTTAAAATGAAAATAATTTTTTCTCATTTTCTTTTAATTAAATGATGCTTTTGAGTTTAAATACATTTCTTTTATTTTTTTTTATTTTTGTGCAATATGAAGTGTGAACATATGGAATATTTTCGACCAAATCTTGCCAATAATTGTTCTGTACAACTAAAAATATATTTGTTGAGAAATTGTGTTTACCCAATTTAATAAAACCTGTTATTTTCTTTCAAATTCGACAGAAAAAATAAACTTTATATTTATTTTAAAAACTTGTAATTTTTCAGTGCAGTTTTACTAGGTACCATGAGATTGCTAAAAAGAGTATAGTCTGATGAAAAAGACGCCAAACTTGAAAACAAAATTTTATTGTCTAAATGTTTGTTATTATTGAGAGGAAAGACCAAAGTATTAATTTATTATTTTTTTAAAATTTTTTCTTTCTTTTTTAGAACATTCTAAATTTTGATTAAAAAATCCTTTTTTCTCTTTGTATCAACGGAACTAGTAAAATAACATATACAATTTTTAGCACGTTTTTTTTTTTTGTATGGCAGACATTAATTTGGAAAATCTCTCAAAAATAAAAATAATTGTCGGATGTTAATGAAACTTTCAGAAACTATTCACAAATGCACATTATTGTAAATATGTTTTCTTTTTTTAACGTCATGGCAAAAATATTTTTTATATTTAATATCCCCCCATAACTAATTTTATAAAACTCTATAAATTCAATAGCATTCAGTTTAGTGATTATATTAGTTGAAAGCACAAGGTTTTGAGGAAAGCAAATCATGTATTTTTTTAATTGAACGCCCCTCCTACCTGAAAATCAGCTCTGAGTTGTAACATACAAAACTCAATAAAACAAAGATATTATTTAATTTCAAATGCTTTTATTTGCTTATAGTTGTTTTTATGAATATGGACAATATTTTCTGAAAACAAAAAACTTTTTTGATGAAAAATGAATTCTTAATACAATTATTTGTTATTTCTTTAATTATTTTAGATTTTTACATTTAAGTTTTTAAAATATTTCAAAATTAATTGAAAGCCACATTCAGTTTCATAAATGTCCTTATGAGATAGATTTATTTTAACTGCATTGTAAATTGTATCGTTTCGACCAATCGAAAGACTTGCAGTAATTAAGAAATGTAATTTTGTGTTCATAATACGGCTGTAATTATGAGGTATGGAAAGCCAGCAAGAATACAATAAATTCATGTTATTTGAATTAAGCATTGTTCTCTGCTGTTATGGCCTTTATTATTGCAGCACATGTGAAGGTAATTTGATTTTTCAATTTCAACTGAGAAGGGTACCTACAAGTATCAGTATCATCTTATGAAATTTACATGATCTTATTTTTATATTAATCTCAGTTATGACATTTTTCTATAAATAAAATATCAAAATTAATAATAAAATAAATGGAAATACAAATAACACAGTAAAATGTAATAAATGTACATAAAATTATAGTATTTTATGTACACTTCTGATAAAATTTCATCATGTTGCCAGTGAAGTTACTCCAAGATGAAGTCTTCAACAACTTAGAAATCAAGAGATATTTTTCAAGATTCATATTTGAATTGTTTCTGAAATTAAAATATTCTGATTTTAAGTGCATACATTTCATAAAATATGATGTGAAGGTGAAGCAATCTTGTTCACTGTAAAATGTTTGCTCTTCACTGGTGGCTACTGCTGCTACATTACTGAAATAGTAATTACATGTATATCTCATAATAAAGTATGCTTTCATATATTATTCACTGCCCCTATTAATATATCATTTGTCTTTTTTTCACAGATGTATTGGCTGTACAAAAACTGCAGGGATTATAATTGAGAATTCCATTGAAGGAAAAGACGTTTCACTTTCCATGAAAACACAGACAAATATATGCTACATGATTCATGTGAAAATGATGGATTGACAATGTCAAAAGCCTGACACATGTTCATACACAGACGAGAGAGAAACCATATTCTTGTGAAGTTTGTGGAACTGCATTTTTACAGAAGTTACATTTATTGAAACATACATATAGACACTGGAGAGAAATGATATTCCTGTGGAGTTTGTCAATCAGCATTTTCACTGAAGTCAATTATGGTCAGCCATATGCATACGCACACTTGAAAGAAGCCTTATTCTTGTAAAGTTTGTTTATCTGCATTTTCATCTCAGTCGGATTTCGTGAGACATATGCATAGGCACACTGGAGAGAAACCTTTTTCTTGTGAAGTTTGTCAAATTGCATTTTCACAGAATTCAAGTATGGTCAGACATATGCGTACACATGCTGTTGAGAAACCATATTCATGCAAAGTTTGTGCATCTGCATTTTCACATAAGTCGCATTTACTGATACATATGCATAGACATGGTGGAGAGAAAACTTATTCTTGTGAAGTTTGTGGATTTGCATTTTCAGGAAAGATTGATTTAGTGAGGCATATACGTACACATACTGGAGAAAAACCATATTTTTGTGGGGTTTGTGGATCAGCATTTGCGCAGAAGGCAAATTTATTAAGACATATGCGTACACACACTGGAGAGAAACCTTATGCCTGTGCAGATTGTGGATCTGCATTTTCAGCAAAGTCAGATATGGTAAGACATATGCGTACACAGTCTGGAGATAAATCTTATTCTTGTGAAGTTTGTGGATCTACATTTTCGAAAAAGTTGTGTTTAGTTAGTCATATGCGTACACACAGTGGGGAGAAACCTTACACTTGTGAAGTTTGTGGATCTGTATTTTCATGGAAGTCACGTTTAGTGAGTCATATGCGTAAACACACTGGAGAAAAACCATATTCTTGTGAAGTTTGTGGATCTGCATTTTCACATAGTTGCAATTTAGTGAGACATATCCATACACACACTGGAGAAAAACCTTTTTCTTGTGAAGTTTGTGGATCTTCGTTTTCAATCAAGGCAAATTTAGTGAGACATATGCATACACACACTGATCAAAAACCATTTTCTTGTTAGGCTTGTGAATGTGCATTTTCACAGAAGTTGGATTTAGTTAGACATATGCGTACCCACACTGGAGAGAAACCTTATTCTTGTGAAGTTTGTGGATCTGCATTTTCACGGAAGACACAAATGTTCAAACATATGCGTACTCACACTGGAGAGAAAACTGTGTTCTTATGAAGTTTGTGGCACTGCTTTTTCAGAGAAGTCATGCTTAGTATCCCATATGCATACACACACTTGATAGAAGCCATGTTCTAGTGAAATTTATGGATCTGCATTGTCATTCAAGATAGCGTCATAAAAAACAAATAATTTAAAAAAAAATATTCACAATATTTCATCCATTGTACGCTCCAGCTTTCTTCTGTTGTTTGGAATTCTGAACCAAACTCTTTATTTCAGCCACTGGTGTAATTTATTCTAGCTCTACTTGCCATACCTCTTCCGTCTGTCTCAGTTATTTCCCTTGAACCAACATCTTTAACCACTGGGCCTTGAGAACATCTGTGTATGAATTTTTGGGAATTATAAACCTAATGTCTCAGCAATATTTTTACCACTGCTCATGTTGCAATGTTTTCTGTTATTATTGTAATTTTTGTTGTTTTTATTACTTTTCGCGAGCACTCCTTATTACTGGTTCCCATATTGTATTCATTTCTATGCTTGGTAAGCTCAGGAGATTTTAGTGGCCTAGCATATGTGCTGATTGCTTAAGTTTTCATATTTTCCAATAATGTTGTCTATTATTTCAGCCTCATCCCACCGCAGTGGTCATTTCTCTTTTCCCTTCATATGTGATCAGCTGAACCTGATTTTTCTATTTCTCCTTGTGTTACCATTTTATGATGTTCTTGTAGTCTTACCTTAAAGGGGTAGCCTTTTATTCTTTTGTATTTCTTACCACACCTGCACAGAATCATATACACACAGTCCTTAATCAGGTTCTCCTCTGGTACGTGGGTCTTACTCAGAAGAGGTGTCTGCGAAGTGTTAAACCAATTTCGGAGGTCATCTTGATGCTATATAGCCCACAGATCCTATGTATTTTCTCTGATAATCCCTTCACATAAGAGATGAAGACCGCAGTTATCCTCTTGTACTCTTCTATCCCAGTTTGTTGGAGCTGCTGCCATGTACCCAGGGTAGTTGTCACATTGTAGGGTTCGGATAATACTAACCATATCTGGTTTCTGTTTCTGATCAGCACTTACGCCTTTTGCTTGATGTTGTAAGCAGCGAACGATCCCTTTCTTTCACTGTATGGATGGTAGGATTTGAAGTCAAGGTATTTTTTGCTGAATGTTGGCTTGTGGCATATGGATGTCTTGAACCCCTGCTCAAATTAAGATGTTAGAACATCTTGGAAGGCGAGTTTGTTGTCGTTTTCTTGTTCTTTTGTGAACTCTATTGATGATCTTATTGAGTTCTCATTGTCCAATAGTAGCTGGACATCTTCTTGGTGTGGCCTGAGTATGAAGGTGTCATCTACATATCTCAGCCATAGGCTTGGCTTTATTGTGTTAATTTTAATGCCATTTCCTCAAAGTATTCCATATATAGATTTGCCATTGCTGGTGATAATCGTGAGCCCATTGCTAAGCCCCCATCCAGTTGATATATGTCTGATCCCATTCTGAAGTATGTTGTTTGCATACAGAATGTCAGCATCTCCATCAGATTATCTATTAGTATACTGGTCCGTTCTCCTAGTGTGGGCTTGTGTAGGCATATGTTGCACCATTATCAGCTGAAGCATAACTCTCAAGACCAACCGATGCCACATGTATACTTATATGCCTATGTTAAAGTTTATTTACTTATATGCTTATATTAAAGCTTATATATATGTCTGTTTTAAATTCTTATATACTTGTTTTATAAACTGAGACCAAAAAGAAGAGGACTTAGGTGGTGGCATCTCATCCACCAACATACCATTGTCCAGTAGTTGTAGTGGTTGAAGCTGCTGCTGCTGCTGATCATCATCATCATGTTGCTGCAGTGTCTTTTATCCATAAAGTCTAAGTTAAAGGTTTCTTCTCTCGCACTTCTCACTTGTGGAACTCCCATCTTAGCTCCATGCATTCCAGCCAAGTTTAATCTGCAAAAATTTAAATGCAATGTGAATCACTATCTACTGTCCACCTGATTATTCTCTTCTCACAGATTTCTTTTTCTTTTCATTTTTACTATCATCACAATAAACAATTTAAATTAGACCAAATCACTTAAATTGACAGAACAACTTTGTTTTTTTAATTAATAATTTAATTAAAAAACAGTATCCTACACATAATCACATTTCAATTAAGAAATGTTTTTCCATTGACGAAACAAAAGTATTTTTTTTTAACTAAATTGAAAAGAAAACACAGTTCTGTTAAGAAAATTTATTTTTTGAGAATTATGACAGGAAAAATTTTATTAATAAATTAACTGATCAAACCTTTTTAAATATTACATGCAAAGCTTCAATACAAAAACAGTTCAATTAAGAAACTATATTTTTGAGAATTTTTTCAAGTATTTAAATAAATAAATTCATTTAATCACATTTCAGTTATATTTTTTGGCGAATTATTACAGAACAGTTTTTTTTTCAATTGATTCAATAAATTTAAAACAAAAACAGTCTTTAACTTTAATCTCAGTAGAGGTGATCTACTGCATTGCACAAATCTAAGTAAGAAAGAAATGGTTATTCTCAATTAGACACAAAATAATAAGAGAATTCGACTCTCATGAATAAAATATTCTCATTAATGTGACAGTCTACAAGCGGTTACTAAGATCATTTTAGTCTGAAACTAATCAATTACATCAAATGTGGTTTAAACTGATGAGAAAATTAATCCACTCAGTCACTCTGAAACATTTAGCATAGGTATGTCCACTGATTGGTTAAAAAAATTAGCAGACTGTGATGAAAAACATGACCCAAATGTAATAAAAACAAAGTTTTATTGTCAAAATCTTTTTTATTATTAAGAGAAAAAAACAAAGTTTCTTTTGATTATTATATTTGTAGAGTAGCTGTGGTTAAATGTAAATAAATGGCAAAATTGCCTACAAAACATAATTGACAATGTTTGCAATAAACAATAACAAGTAAAAGAAAAGAACTGGGCAAATAAAAATTATGTGAAGCAAGCAAACAATATATGCAAGGCAAATTAACAGTCATAAGGCAAAGTGACAGAGATATGGCAAAAAGTTCCCAAACTCAGAGTTAGGGTTAACACATGAGCAAATTTAGATAAGCAAAGATAGCATTCTGACTTCAAGACAAGACAGAGCAGGACTGAGTCAAATAAAACAAAGGACTGGTCTATTCTATCAGAAGAAGTCCCAGTATGCATTTGTGTGCCTACAAATTAGGGAAAAATATTTTGCAATCATTCTAATATAGATTGGAATCAACCACTCACATCATTCCACCCCTAATATTGCCCAGTTTCTGTGGGGGCCAATAAATACAAAAAAGATACATATAAACATTTACAATTGTTATATATATTTTCATTGAAAGCTGCATGTAAGACTAAAAAATAAAGAGATTTACAAATTTGTTTACACTTTACATTCTATAATTAAATGCCAATGGCAGTTGGATTTGTCGATGAAGGACTAGAAAAGGTGTCAGTGATATAAAATGCCTGGAATCTTTATTTATATACAGAAATTAAATTTTTAATTTGAATTAATTTTAGGCTACTACCTTACAAATAAAACTGAACTCTAAGTTCGAAGGAGGCTATTTCAAATGAACTTTTCGTTTTCTTTTGAAGGCTTGTCTAACTTACCTTTACAGGAAGAATCTCAGTTTTTTGTACAAAAACAAACAAGATGAAGTTGATGTTGTTGGACTTAATATTTCTTCCCAACCCCGAGAATAATTTTGTAATCAATAATATTTCCTATTTTCAAAGTAATCAAGAAAAGTTAATTTTTTTAAAAATAGAACACACCAAACAACAAAAAAAATTACAGTAACCACTGAAAAAGAATTTGTCCCTTGCTCAAAAATAGTTTGTATCACAATCTCAATCTGTTTTTTTTTCATAAGATTTCATTGACAAAAAGTAAAAGCAATAAAGTTATAAACCTAATTTTTATTTGTTATATATCAGTATATAATTCATAAAGCAAAGAATATGTTCATGTTGAGACTGAGGCAAGTCCGATACATCTTGGGTAGGACGATGAGAGAGAGAGAAAAATCTGTCTTTTTTTTTTACCTAAACTGCACCACACAACAGTAAAGAAACCAAGGGATTAATAAGTGATCACTTCAAACACCTCCGTAATCACCATTAAACTCATCGTATAGGAAATTTGTCACATGAAAAGTTTATCGTTAAAGATGACAGAATTGATAAACGCAACGACTTGAAAGTTTAGAGTGGATATTTATTTACATAAATAAAAATGTAAAGCGATATACAGAAATCGAAGAGAAAGAAAGGGAGAAGAAACTTCCTTGAACTTAAAGGAAGAAAAAATGTTCATATAAAGACTTGCTCAAAATATTTCTCTGACTGCCTGAAAGTTCTTTAAGCAAGTAAATTGTTCTTAATACTTGCATAAGGTTTTTCAGATCTCTTGTTGAGAAGGAAATGATCAGAAGATTTGTAGTTGAGTGTGTTTGTCATAGTAGTGGCTGACAACAGGAATTTCAAGGTTGTATGAAGCAGATCTTGAGTAGTTTTAGTAGAAGGCCAACATTCTTTACAGCCCAGCATGTAGATTTCTTCCTTGAAACAGGTTCTGGAGAACTGGTGTTACTGTCGCCAACCTGATGTCATCACTGATGATGTCAAAAAATCACTGCCAAAGAAAATATTTTAATAAAATAATGAAAAACAGGTAGGAAAATCATGTACATACATAGAGGCATATGTGCACAGAACTGTATGTACATACACACAAGCCCACAAACATATGTACCTACACACAAGCCCACACACAACCATATGTACTTGCTGTATTTATATCTATCCATGTACAAAATCAATATGTATCTTCACTGTCCCCTCTGTTTACATAAGCTTTATTTTATATTATTTTAAGCATTTCACCCCAAGAAAGGCAGGAGTGACACTAGAATGCAAAGGGTTACAGAGAGTGGGAGCAAGAGTAAGGAGGCATGACAGAGGAAAGGAT
This sequence comes from Acanthosepion esculentum, assembly GCA_964036315.1. Classification (NCBI taxonomy): domain Eukaryota; kingdom Metazoa; phylum Mollusca; class Cephalopoda; order Sepiida; family Sepiidae; genus Acanthosepion; species Acanthosepion esculentum. The sequence goes on along the minus strand of OZ038479.1, from coordinate 18,240,106 downwards.
GAAGAGAAAAACCGGGTCTTAGCTCAAGACATCTGAAGATGACGATTGACATTGCATTTGACTAATTGAAGGTTATAGCTATCAGGGAAGCAAGTAAGAGGAAGGAAGTTCCACAGATTGGAAGTGTGAGACATGAATCTATTGGCATAGAAGATACGGCTACATTTAACTGCTTCAAAAGTGAAAGGGTGGGACTGAGATTCGAACCTAGTAGCACGTTAAATTCCTGCAGTTTGGGAACCAGTGAAAGTAGCTCATTAGAGCAATTACCATGAAAGCATTTGTAGAACAGACAGAGGGAAGAGACAGCACATCTGTGAGAAAGTGATGAAAACATGCTGCCATGTTGGGACCAATCACACTGCATACCCGTCTCATGTAAAGGAGCATTACTCATAGATTCTATGATGGTATAAATTCAGTGATTCCAATTAAGATGGTGAGAAATTTAAAGCATAGGTGGAACATAAAATATGGTAAGTAGGTGGGGTGATGGCTATTAAGATTAAGGGAATAGAGGGGTGTAGGACTCACTCATCCAAGGAATAATATTGTTGATTACAGTTCTCCCTGTGGAAATTGTACTCTCTGAGTAAACTTAAATCCCTGTATAGTCTTTCAATTTAAAAATTTACTTTTAGGATGGACTTCAAATCCAACCTGAATTTTTCCCCTGGCTTTCGAACCAAAACACCAAATGCATATATCTGACATTCTCAATACCATGACCAGATTGATTTAAGTGCACACAAACCGGGAAATTGTTGTTGTCCCTGAATTTTTTGTGGTTATTGAACCGGAGATGGAACTCTGTTCTGGTTTCTCCTACATAATTCCTCTTCTCGCATCAGTGACAGAAAAGTAAATATACAAGATTGTGTATTACCTGGATTTCATGCATGCACTGCCTTCTTTCACATGTATCACAGATTTTTAATTGAGTTTAGATCAGGAATTTGACAAGGCCGTTCCAAGACTTGAAATTTTACTTTTTATGAACCCATCCTTTTGTGGTTTTGTGTTATTGTTTCAGATCATTTTCCTATTGGAAGTTCCAGCCTCGACATAAACCCAACGTTTGAACTGAGGACAAGACACTTTCATTCAAAATTGCTTGTTATCTTGCAAACTCTATTGTCCCATGCATATATTTTGCCTGTTCCAGCTGAAGTAAAGCACACCAAATCATAATGCTGTTACTGCCACAATTAATGGTTGGTATCAAATTCTTCCCTTCAAAAGCCGTATTAGGAGCTCACCAGATATGCCATCTGTTGTTCCTCCCAATAAACTGTACTTTGGTCTCATCTGACCATAAAACTTTTTGCCAGAATGTTTCTAACTTATTGATATGAGCTTTATCATAATTAAGGCAAGCATGCTTGTGCTATTTCTTAATCAGTGACTTTTTCTAGGCATTCTGCCACGATGAACATCATTGTTCACATTTCTTTGCACTGTAGGTGTATGCAAATTCCGACATTGGCCAATGTGTATTGGAAAACTGCTGTCATAGCAGGATTTGCTAAAGTAGATGTCTACTTGCTCCTGTTGTTATTGTGGACAGCCAATAGATTTTTATAGCCTTCTCCATCATTATAAATTTTAACTATGTGATTTCTTAAAGCCTCAAGTTCTTTTGATGTTTGCATTTATTTAGTCTCTAACTGAACACTTTTTCATACACAATGAGTTATATTGTTTAACTACCATATATAAACAGCTTACCAAAAAAATGAATGTGTCTCATTTTGATTTTTACATGTGCACAAAAAAAAATGTAAATATAAGGGTCCACTTACTTTTGCACATCCTAATTTTTAATTAATATTTTTATTCCAGATTTATAAATATCCTTGAAAGTGGTTGTAATTCATTTAATAAATGTCTTTCTTAATTGATAAATTGTTTGATAATTTGTCTGCTGGACCTGATCCAAATTTTCACATTTGTAGAGGAGAAAAAGGTGGAAAAAGTGAGTGTGATCAGTTCAATAAGGTCAAATTGGGAGTTGTTTTAAAAAAATGACATAAAATCTGTTGTCAAATGGGACAAAATTAATGTGACAAATCGTATCAATGTTAATTTTAACTCCTCCAAAACAAAACTACTGTCTTTTAATCATCTGAGAGAACCCTTTTAAGCTTCCATCATTATCAAGTTAACTGGAAAGCATGAACCCGGAAAAGAACTCCACAAGCAAGAAATGAGTGAGAAAAACTGCTAGCATAGAACTTACAGTTACACCGAGCCATTTCAACTGTAGAATGGTAAGATCTTGCTGACAATCTAGTACTGTGCTTAAATTCATAAAGTCTAGGTACCATAGAAGAAGTTCATCAGAACAATTACCATGAAAATATTTATAGAAAAGGAAAAGGGCAGCTATGTCACAATGGTGTGAAAGTGACTTAAGATGTCTGGTCAGGACCCAAAACTTTGCATTTTATCAAGAATCCTTAAATACATAGCAAAAGCACCAAAAAATGTTCTGTAACATTTTTACACAGATGGGATGTGTCTTGCCCCTGGATTATGGAGACATACGGAAAAGATACTGGTTGATATATTTAATTATTTTCATGCAATTCTGACGACAAGGCTTGAACAAAATATGAAAATATCTCTGACCCCGCTGGTTATTTATATTCTTTTAGAGAGAAGAAGTGATCATTAGGTTTAGAAAATCCAGTTAATTAATCCTTAAATTTATTCAGAAACTTATCTTGAGCACAAATATATTTTTAAAAGATTCTGAAATTTTTGTTTACATTTTACAAATATCATGTCACATGAATATGTCCTATATTTTTGGTGATTTGTACATGACATTAAATAAGTTTTTGCAAAAAAATAAACATTTCAAAGTACATTATTTCTTGTCAGGTGAAGTTCATTGCCAATGCTTTTGTCAATGTAGCTCCATGATGTCCACATGAACCATGTAGCATATATTTGTCATGCTTTTGACAATGCAGATGCTTGACTTTCACATGTAACATAGATTTGTGTTTTCATGGAAAGTGAAGTGTCTTTTCTTTCAATGGGTCTGTGTAATATATTGCTTTTTATGGGAAGATGTAACTACGTCTCTGATGCACAGATAATGCATTAGATTTTCGCAGGATATGCACATACAAGAATTGCAGAAAGTTTATTGTATTTTGCAGTATTTGAAAATAATGCATTACATTTTTTACAATGATTCATATTTCACACAAAAATATGAAAATATACATTTTCTCAGAAAATATATATCCACAATTTTTCATTTCTACATGTTTTTACATGATGCACTACAGAAGAATTTTCTGCTGATTCAGAAACTAAATGTGGACTACACATGATGCAGCAAAATTTCTCTGGAAATATGTATCAGCAAACAACATGATAACATTGTTTGTTTCTAGTGTGTATACAAAAATGGCTCAACAATATTTCCATGAAAATGGAGATCCACAAATTACAAGAAACTATAGCTTATCTATAATGTGTGTACGCATATGGTTGACCATATTTGACTTCCGTGAAAATGCAGAACCACAAACTTCACAAAAATGTAGCTTCTCTCCAGTGTGTGTACGTATATGTTGGACCAAACTTGACTTCACTGAAAATGCAGATCGACAAACATCACAAGAATAGGGTTTCTCTCCAGTGTGTGTACGCATATGTCGCACTAAATGTGACTTCACTGAAAATGCAGATCCACAAACTTCACAAGAATATGGTTTCTCTCCAGTATGTGTACGCATATGTTGGACCAAACTTGACTTCACTGAAAATGCAGATCCACAAATTTCACAAGAATATGGTTTCTCTCCAGTGTGTGTACGCATATGTAGCACTAAAAGTGACTTGTGTGAAAATGCAGATCCGCAAACTTCACAAGAATAGGGTTTCTCTTTTGTGTGTGTACGCATGTGTCTCACTAAATGCAACTTCTGTGAAAATGCAGAGCCACAAAGTTCACAAGAATATGGTTTCTCTCCAATGTGTGTACGCATATGTGGCACTAAATGCGACTTCTGTGAAAATGCAGATCCACAAACTTCACAAGAATATGGTTTCTCTCCAGTATGTGTACGCATATGTTTCACCATATCTGACTTACGTGAGGATGCAGATCCACAAACTTCACAAGAATATGGTTTCTTTGGAATATGTGTTTCCATTTTGCCTCTTATGTCCTTCTTCACAACAGTTTAGCAGATGTCATTTAAATATGTCCTATGTTTGCTGTTTATTCAAACATAACATAAAATGATTTTTTGTTAAAATTAAATCATACATTTCAAAGTACATTATTTCTTGTCACATATATTTGTTAGTGTTTTCATGGAAAGTGTAATATCTTTTCCTTCAATGAAGTTCTCAGTAATACCCAATGCGGATTTGTACAACATCTGTAAAGAAAGAAGGCATAAGTTATATATTAATTGTGGCAGTGAATAATATATGAAAGCAGTCTATATTATGAGTGATACATGTAATTATTATTTCAATAATGCAGCAAAGATCAAACATTTCAGTGTGTGAACCAGTGAAAAAGATTGATTCACACCATATATTATGAAATGTATACAATTAAAATCAGAATGTTGTCAGTTCAGAAACAATACAAATATGAACCTTGAAAAATATCTGTTGATGTTTAAAGTTTTTTAGACCTCGTCTTGGACTAATGACACTAGCCATATGATCATGTCCATAGCCAGCAACACCTGGTGTGAGATTATCTGCTGCAGGCATCTCTGCCCAATAAAAAACAATGCATCACATACATCAGTGCCTCTCCAGTGTGTGTACACTTATATTTCACTAAGTGTGACTTCTGTGAAAATGCAGATCCACAAACTTCACAAGAATATGGTTTCTCTCCAGTGTGTGTATGCATATGTCTTACTAAATGCAACTTCCTTGAAAATGCAGATACACAAACTTTACAAGAATATGATTTCTATGTAACATGTGTTTCCATCTTGTATAATATGTCTGACTTCACAACAGTTTAGCAGCTTTTATATGAATGTCCTGTCTTTCTTGTTTATTCATATATAACATTAAATGTTTTTATGAAAAGATAAGCGACACATTTTAAAGTACATTATTTCTTGTCAAGTAAATTCATTGTCAGGCTTTTGACATTGTAGATCCATCACTTTCCCATGAGCCATGTACCTTATATTTGTCTGTGTTTTCAGGGAAAGAAATGTCTTTTCCTTCAATGAAATTTCCATTAATAATCAATGCAGATTTGTACAGCCAGAACATCTGTAAAGAAAGAAGGCATGACTGATATATTAATGGTGGCAGTGAATAATATATGAAAGCAGTCTATGAGAGATGCATGCAATTATCCTTTATTAGTACAGCAGAAGCATCCACTGGTGAAGATCAAACATTTCAGTGTGTGAACCAGTGAAACTAGAATGCTTCACCATAACATCATCTTACAAAATGTATGTGATTAAAATCAAAGCACTGCCAATTCACAAACAACACAGATATTAATCTTAAAAACACAGATATTAATCTTGAAAAACATTTGTTGATTTTTAAAGTTTTTTGTTAGACCTTATCTTGAATGAATGACACTAGCCATATGACCATGTCCATAGCCAGCATCTCCTGATGCAATCTTATCTGCTGCAGGAACCTCACCCCAATAAAAACAAACCATTTTATTTATCAGAGCCTAGGAAAAGAAAAGATCCTTTGATAAGTTTCCCTACATGGGACAGTAAGCAACGGTATAAACCTGAGAAATAAAAGTTGATCTGAGAAAGAAAATGAAGTATTTATTAAACTAATACTTAAAAATCAGAATATAAAATCCATAGTAAAAATGGAGTAATTTTCATAAATTGTCCCCTCAAATTATATATTATGGGAAAAATGTTTTTATTTAAACTGAGGAAATTATAAATAAGTGTATGAAAATTTTGATGAGAAGACTTATTTCAACTTCAAAATGCCTAATAATGTTACATATATTTTTACAAAAGGAGAAACAAAAAAAATATCTACAGTGTAAAATATCAACCACAAACTTTAAAACTGAGTACAATACCATGGTTCCAAAAACTACCAGCCCTAATGATAAAGTTTATAGCAAACTGCTTTGGGTTTATCTGTTGCAGGTATTTCTGTCTAGTAAAAACAAACCATCATTTTCATCAGTGACAAAGAGATCATTCATTAAGTTCTCCTTTTTTGGGCCTGTCAGCAACATCAAACATGGGAAATGATATTTGATCTGCCTATTAAAAAACCATCCATCATTTTCATCAGTGCCAAGGAAGAGATTTTTTGCTAGGACCCTTTTCTTGGGCTGATCAGCAACACAAACACAAGAACTGATAGCTGAACAATCCAATAAAAAAATCATTAGGACAAGTGGAGATATTTCATTAATATCACATTCTATTTATTAAACCAATAGTTAACAATGGAAAAAAAATAAGAGAAATAATGAAATAATTTCTACATTTAATGTGCTATTGTCCACTTAATTTATTAGGTGACGAAATGTTACTTTTTAAAAATATTTTGTGTGCATAAACATGCTGATTTTTGTAAATATGGGTGTCCATACATGACATTAACAGAAAATAAAAGTAATAACTATTCAATATTTTCAGGGGATTTTCTCACATTTCATCAGCAAGTGTCTTTGTAAGTAAGACTATAAAGCCAAAGTACCTAAAACTTAAGTCTGCAAGGATTTCTTACTGCACAATCACAATGACACTATACATGCAGGGAAGGGGAAACAAGTATTCATACACAGACAATTTTTTTAATTTATTGTACTTCCAATTCATGAATAAACATATAACTGTACACAGATGCATAATAAGTAAATATGCATAGAAAATAAAATATTCTGATTTAACAGAAAGAAATCAAATTTTAATGGGTGAAAGATTATTTTTACAATACAAAAAAGATAACATATTCTTGATTTAATACTTTGTAGAATAGCCATTATTCACTTCTACAGCAACTAATCTCTTGTAGTTCCCAGTTAATGATTTGCAAATTTTAGTTGGGATTTTGTTCCATTCTTCTTTGCATATGGTCTTCAGATCTGGGATGTCTGTTGGAGTTCTTGATTGACTTTGAATTTTCAAATAACGCCAGAGATTCTCGATTGGGTTTAAGTCTAGGGATTGATTTGGCCATTTCAGGATATTTACATCATTTTCAACAAACCATTTCTTTGTAGATTTTGCAGTGTGCTTAGATCCAATCTGGAGGAAGTTCAAGATTTTCAACTGAAATCATTAAATTTGCTTCCAAAATATTTTGATATGCTGCAGCATTCATTCTATCATCTATTACTGATAGGAATCTAAATTTTTTGGTCGATTTAAGAAAATTTTCTTAAAAGTGGCCATTTTCTTAATTCTAAGAAATTTATAAACAAATTATCGATTTTAAAAATCTTCCAAAAATAAAATATATATTTATGACACGTTATTTGAGTAAAATTAGCAAATTTAAAGTTAAATTAATCTGATTTGAAACAAATACTTACTTATAGCATAAAAATTAAGCATTTAACAACGGGTCCTCTTTTTCATATATCTTTATTGACGTTATCTGATGAGTTATGAGGTGATGAAAGCTTATATAGATGACCAGAATTGACATAAATTTACGAAATCTAAGTGAACTCATTTTTTTAAATTTTTAACTACCTAGTAATTTTTAGCAATTATCTTATATTTTATACACTTTAAGAAAAATAAAATTTAAAATAATATAAAATTTTCTTAGATTAATTTTAAAAATAGTTTTATTGCATTTTTTATTTCACAATTCAGAGCAGATTTTTGGTGAAAGGGACAACTGTTTTACAAAAAAAAATAAAGAAAAAAAAAAGATGATTTACTTTCTTCAATGAGTTCTGCTTTTAACTAAAGAAAAAAAATCCCCGCCCAGCAAATTTAATTTCTCTAAATTTTATGAAATTAAGTAAGTGGGTGGTAACATACGCCAAAAAAAAAAAAAATTTTTACCAAGATTTTCTCAAAAAAATAAATAAAAACATAATTGCATTTATTTCTGAATATGTCCTGAAAATTTCAATAAAATCCAACAATTTTTTGATTTTTGCAAGAATTACCAAATTAATGTGTGTTTCACCGGAAAAAGCGCAAAAAAACCCTTTATCTTTCGTTCGGTCACTGTTGTAAACAAAACAAGATTTTTAACCAAAATTTCGAACGTGCTAGAAAGGATTAAAATTTAAAAATTTCAAAAAAATATTCTGGTCTTTCTTCTTAATAATAACATAGATATTTTTATTTTTATTAAGTCTGGGGCATTTTTTCATCATGCTATGCTGTTTTTGAGAAGATTTTTTTTTTATTACCAACAGTATTTTCAAAAGAAAGGTGTCAAGGGTTTTTTAATGCTTTAAAAATCTTATTTATAAAAGAAATTTAATTTTTCTTTTAATTCACATTAGCTTCAGGTTTTTATTTTCGAATTTAAATTTCGGTTTTATTTCAAAGAAAGGATTTAAATTATTTATGCCTTTTTTGTAGGACTTTTAAGAAATCAGTGATGATACGTAACAACTTACCTTTACTTACAGGGCGAATGTCTAAAAACCTTTTCATCGAAAAACAAACAGGATTTGCTGTTGTTATTGGATTTGATATTTCTTTCTCAAGATCGACAATATTTTGTATTCAATAAAACTTCCTATTTTGAAAGAAATTGTAATTAAAAAAACATTAATTGTTTAAAAATAAAAAGCACGTAGTTTCTGAGTAAAACAAACAAATTACACTAACCGGTGTAAATGAAAAATTGTTCTTTGCTCAAAAATTGTCAGACAATATATCAAAGCATTAATTAATTTCTATCGCAATCTGTTTTTTTCTGATTTTTTATCAAATTTATTGTTGACGAAAAGTAAACAACAAAATTAAAAACCTCTTAGTCTTATAAATCCAATATTTGTCCAAAAAATTTCTTTCAAAGGAAATTATTAAATTTAAGAATTGATCAACAAAATTATGGTGTGGTCATTTTACCATTCTTTACTATGAATGGCACTGATCTATTCATGATATATCGTCCTGCGTAATTGTCTAGAGAGAAAAAGCATATATGATTGCAGTGACTTGTCTAGCTGAATATTGTTTACTACTACTTTACGACTGACTCGGTCGAGTTAAGAGTTGTTTGACAGACCCCACATAATGATGTTTAATTTTTGCTTATAAAACAATAAAGAAAATAAGGTAGATTTACGTAATTTTTACTAAGCTTTTCGATTTATGATTATTAGCAAATATAGCTTATAATTAATAACGATATCACCTAACAGGGAAAAAGTAACGTAGAAATTTAAAAGATTCGAAACTTTATGAATTATTCTAAATTCAGTGATTTAAAAATGAAAACAATTCTTGTAAAAGTTCATTATTGATCAAAAAAAGTTTTCTTAAAACAATAGTGTCTAAAATCAAAGCAATTAAAGGCTTTTCTTAAGTGAATTGATTTTGTATTGCATTTTTATATGTACTTTTTAAAAAGTTTTGTTCGGTCAATTAATAAGAAACTTTTTTTTCCTGTCATAATTGACAATATGGCAGAACAATGCATCGCTCAAACTTCAAAGTTCTTCCATCTGTCTTTTCTGAGTTTTCATAAAATTTATTAACGGAAAATAGAAAAAATAACAAAATTAAGAACCTTTTAAAACTTCAATATTTCTCCAAGAGATTTGCTTCAATGAAAATTATGACATCTAAGTATTAATTGACACTGATTTGATGCGGTCATTTGCAATCGTCCCACTACGCAAATGTTTTTCGGTCATTTGCATGATTGATTGTCCGCTCTCATCTTTCAAGCCATTTTTACATTAATTAATTCTGTCACATTTAACCTTAACCCTTCCATGTGGGAAACCCGGTACAAATTTCCCACACCATGTGGTTTTTTACAAAATAATAATTTAAGTTAATATTTTTTAATTTCAGTACCACAAAATCTTTCTCAAAATGGTAAAATATGTACTGTGTTGTTGTTGTATCTATGATTAACAAAAATAAGGTCTGTTTATTTTATCTTCTCTAAAATCAGAATGAGTGAGAACGAGGCTTAGGTAATACCTCAAGACAACACCCCTCACAAACCAAACGCTGTTGTTTGTGAAAAGCATTTTCCATCTGATTATGAAACTGGTAAAGAAGAGTACGAACCAGAAATCCACCATCAATATTTGATCATTTGCCATAAGTATATTACCTCAATCAAAACACTTTTTTTCTTCAGAAAATTCGGTTTGTCGGGAATGTTTTTTTCATGTGTTATGTTGGAAGTTTTGTGAAACTTTTTTTTTCACCTGAGATGTGTCAGCGATTAATCTTTTTGGAAATGTAAACGTATGTGACTTAAACATTTTTTCGAGTAAAATTGAATCATGAAAATATTGGTGGTTATTGCAAAAAGAATAATATTTTCTCTGATTTTTTAAAAAATACCAAAAACCTATTCATTATAAAAGTAAATAATTAATGAATATGTACTGAAATTTTCATTAAAATTGGATAATTCCCTGATTTTCTATTAAAAATAAACATTCCGTTGTAGAAATCCAAGTTATTGTTCTTTATCTTTGTTTATGGTTAAAAATATTTTTTTATTTCTCTGTGACAGCGAAGTCGCCATAGATTAGCATTGTAAATCTTAGCGTATTTTTTGCGGTAAAACATTAATTTGGAAATTTTTCTTCCCTGTGGTATTCAACCAAGGCGATACTTTTACTAGGTCTGGCAAACATGCGACTGGGGTCCACGACTGGGAACGGATATGTGGAGACATAAATTACTGCTAAATAACAATTACTGAGAACATTTTCAGCAAGGAACTTGTTAGTAATGTCAAGTAATTAGTTAATTAGTAACTATATATAATAATAGGCTGCATCTTACAATTATTGACTTATTTCCATAAATGCAAATGTACAAAGAAAGAACAAAAATACCATAAAGTAAGTAAATGCACAAAAATCACTTTATTCATCATAATTTAGAAATTTTTAGATAATATTGCATAACACTGAGTTAATTTATTTATGCTAAGTGATTGCAGAAAATATAATTGTAAAATCAGAAAGCATTTTCTGTATTTTACAAAATGGTGTATGAACAAAGTGTGAAAATTAAATTGTAATTTTCTTTCTGAACAGTTCTTTTTAATCAATTTATGCATTTATTTATCTATGGATCGTATTAGAGGAAACATTTTTTGAGTTTTTTTGGTGTGAAAATGCGTGACAGGAGCTGGTGAAAGTGACGCTAGTAAGAGACGCTAAAACATGTATCAATGCAAATTTCGGATTATCTCATTCGTCAAACGTTTACGGAAAAGTTCTACCCTGGCCTTCAACTAGTCCTAAAAAACCCTATTTTTTTTCCGTCAAACTATCAGCAAAATAGTAAATTCGTCAAGTCCTGTCATATTAGGACCGATTTCTTTTTTTTACAATTAAAAAAATAAGCGCTACTGAAATTAACAGTTTTGCTCCCCACTAGAAAGCATGCGGCCCCTATGCGGTTGAGAGGTTTGGTATATTAGGCACCGGCCCTATCGATTATTATAGTTGATGATTGACAATATAACTTTAAAAAAGTAAAAAAAAAAACCGCTGCTGAAACTAGGATTTCCCACAATATTCCTTCGTGGGTCTGTGGAACTCAGGTTAGGAAACGTTGAACTCGGCAGGGAATAAATAGGGGTGACTCGTATCAAAGTTGAGGGGGTGAGATCCTAGCGCCATCCCCGAATGTAATACTTAAAATCAATTTATTGTTGACCTTTTTAATTAATAATAAATGTGTATTCGAAAATAAGATTCCAAGCTTTCTGTTCATAATGAAAGGATGCATTTTGAAATATTTGTTAAGATATTTGTTAAAGGCTTTGTGCAAGCCTTTAATAACTAGACCCTGAAAACTATAGTTGTTATTCCCTTAAACCATTTATGAGTGTACTCGATGTTGTCAATTAGGTCCTGCCAAGGACTTACTAGAAACCCCGAAAATCTTATTGCATAGATCGAAATTTACTGGTCTTGAAAGTAATTTCTGTGCAATGGGAAAACGTCTGTTTTTGAGATAAATTATCGGGGTGAGCGCGTACGCAGACCCCACACTTAGAAATAACGTGTCCGAGTCGCCCACATTTGGGGCGATCGCAGAGGTCAACCCTACCGCAGTGCAATGGAAGTGCCTCACTCTGGGAGAACGGCCTAGATGATCACCGTTTCTCGGGATTTACTTGACCTCCCACAGGGCCAAGTTGTGACACAAGGTCGAGTTTAACGTGGGAAGCGGAGGGGGAATGGACCCGAGTTTTCACCCGGGTCGCAGTGCTTTGGCTTTAGCTCGTCATAGCTGGTCTCGGCTGGTCTTAGCTTGTCAGAGCTGGTCATAGATAGTCAGACGTAGCCACGATACTACCAGCGCAGGGACGAATCCCTGCCGCCGGTCCGTATCGGAGAAGGAATCCCGGCCCCATAGGCGATCATTCAGTGAGCAATCCGCGAACAGATACTACACTTTGATCTTAGCCTTGGGGCCGTGATCACCGTTTCTCGGGATTTACTTGACCTCCCACAGGGCCAGGTTGTGACACAAGGTCGGAGTTTAACGTGGGAAGGGATGGGGAATGGACCCGAGTTTTCACCCGGGTCGCAGTGCTTTCGCTTTAGCTAGTCATAGCTGGTCTTGGCTGGTCTTAGCTGGTCATAGCTTGTCCAAGCTGGTCATACGTAGCCACGATACTACCAGCGCAGGGACGAATCCCTGCCGCCGGCCTGTTGATTTACTTGACCTCCCACAGGGTCAGGTTGTGACACAAGGTCAGGGTTTAATGTGGGAAGGGAGGGGGAATGGACCCGAGTTTTCACCCGGGCCGCAGTGCTTTGGCTTTAGCTGGTCTTAGCTTGTCCAAGCTGGTCTTTAGCTGGTCATAGCTAGTCTTAGCTGCGATACTACCAGCGCAGGGACGAATCCCTGCCGCCGGCCCGTATCGGAGAAGGAATCCCGGCCCCATAGGCGATCATTCAGAGAGTAATCTGCGAACAGATACTACACTTTGATCTTAGCCTTGGGGCCGCCGTGATCACCGTTTCTCGGGATTTACTTGACCTCCCACAGGGCCAGGTTGTGACACAAGGTCGGGGTTTAACGTGGGAAGGGAGGGGGAATGGACCCGAGTTTTCACCCGTGTCGCAGTGCTTTGGCTTTAGCTGGTCTTAGCTTGTCCAAGCTGGTCTTTAGCTGGTCATAGCTAGTCTTAGCTGCGATACTACCAGCGCAGGGACGAATCCCTGCCGCCGGCCTGTATCGGAGAAGGAAACCCGGCCCCATAGGCGATCATTCAGTGAGTAATCTGCGAACAGATACTACACTTTGATCTTAGCCTTGGGGCCGTGATCACCGTTTCTCGGGATTTACTTGACCTCCCACAGGGCCAGGTTGTGACACAAGGTCGAGTTTAACGTGGGAAGGGAGGGGGAATGGACCCGAGTTTTCACCCGGGCCGCAGTGCTTTGGCTTTAGCTGGTCTAAGCTTGTCCAAGCTGGTCTTTAGCTGGTCATAGCTAGTCTTAGCTGCGATACTACCAGCGCAGGGACGAATCCCTGCCGCCGGCCTGTATCGGAGAAGGAAACCCGGCCCCATAGGCGATCATTCAGTGAGTAATCTGCGAACAGATACTACACTTTGATCTTAGCCTTGGGGCCGTGATCACCGTTTCTCGGGATTTACTTGACCTCCCACAGGGCCAGGTTGTGACACAAGGTCGAGTTTAACGTGGGAAGGGAGGGGGAATGGACCCGAGTTTTCACCCGGGCCGCAGTGCTTTGGCTTTAGCTGGTCTAAGCTTGTCCAAGCTGGTCTTTAGCTGGTCATAGCTAGTCTTAGCTGCGATACTACCAGCGCAGGGACGAATCCCTGCCGCCGGCCTGTATCGGAGAAGGAAACCCGGCCCCATAGGCGATCATTCAGTGAGTAATCTGCGAACAGATACTACACGGGATTTACTTGACCTCCCACACGGTCAGGTTGTGACACAAGGTCGGAGTTTAACGTGGGACGGGAGGGGGAATGGACCCGAGTTTTCACCCGGGTCGCAGTGCTTTGGCTTTAGCTAGTCATAGCTGGTCTTTGGCTGGTCTTAGCTGGTCATAGCTTGTCCAAGCTGGTCATAGCTAGTCAGACGTAGCCACGATACCACCAGCGCAGGGACGAATCCCCGCTGCCGGCCCGTATCGGAGAGGGAATCCCGGCCCCATAGGCGATCATTCAGTGAGTAATCCGCGAACAGATACTACACTTTGATCTTAGCCTTGGGATTTACTTGACCTCCCACAGGGCCAGGTTGTGACACAAGGTCGGAGTTTAACGTGGGAAGGGGAGGGGGAATGGACCCGAGTTTTCACCGGGGTCGCAGTGCTTTGGCTTTAGCTAGTCATAGCTGGTCTTGGCTGGTCTTAGCTGGTCATAGCTTGTCCAAGCTGGTCAGACATAGCCACGATACCACCAGCGCAGGGACGAATCCCTGCCGCCGGCCCGTATCGGAGAAGGAATCCCGGCCCCATAGGCGATCATTCAGTGAGTAATCCGCGAACAGATACTACACTTTGATCTTAGCCTTGGGATTTACTTGACCTCCCACATGGCCAGGTTGTGACACAAGGTCGGAGTTTAACGTGGGGAGGGAGGGGGAATGGACCCGAGTTTTCACCCGGGTCGCAGTGCTTTGGCTTTAGCTAGTCATAGCTGGTCTTGGCTGGTCATAGCTTGTCCAAGCTGGTCAGAGCTGGTCATAGCTGGTCATAGCTAGTCAGACATAGCCACGATACCACCAGCGGAGGGACGAATCCCTGCCGCCGGCCCGTATCGGAGAAGGAATCCCGGCCCCATAGGCGATCATTCAGTGAGTAATCTGCGAACAGATACTACACGGGATTTACTTGACCTCCCACACGGTCAGGTTGTGACACAAGGTCGAGTTTAACGTGGGAAGGGAGGGGGAATGGACCCAAGTTTTCACCCGGGTCGCAGTGCTTTGGCTTTAGCTAGTCATAGCTGGTCTTGGCTGGTCTTAGCTGGTCATAGCTTGTCCAAGCTGGTCAGAGCTGGTCATAGCTAGTCAGACGTAGCCACGATACTACCAGCGCAGGGACGAATCCCTGCCGCCGGCCTGTATCGGAGAAGGAATCCCGGCCCCATAGGCGATCATTCAGTGAGCAATCCGCGAACAGATACTACACTTTGATCTTAGCCTTGGGATTTACTTGACCTCCCACATGGCCAGGTTGTGACACAAGGTCGGAGTTTAACGTGGGAAGGGAGGGGGAATGGACCCGAGTTTTCACCCGGGTCGCAGTGCTTTCGCTTTAGCTAGTCATAGCTGGTCTTGGCTGGTCTTAGCTGGTCATAGCTTGTCCAAGCTGGTCAGAGCTGGTCATAGCTGGTCAGACATAGCCACGATACCACCAGCGCAGGGACGAATCCCTGCCGCCGGCCTGCATCGGAGAAGGAATCCCGGCCCCATAGGCGATCATTCAGCGAGCAATCCGCGAACAGATACTACACGGGATTTACTTGACCTCCCACACGGTCAGGTTGTGACACAAGGTCGGAGTTTAACGTGGGAAGGGAGGGGGAATGGACCCGAGTTTTCACCCGGGTCGCAGTGCTTTGGCTTTAGCTAGTCATAGCTGGTCTTGGCTGGTCATAGCTTGTCCAAGCTGGTCAGAGCTGGTCATAGCTAGTCAGACTTAGCCACGATACTACCAGCGCAGGGACGAATCCCTGCCGCCGGCCTGTATCGGAGAAGGAATCCCGGCCCCATAGGCGATCATTCAGAGAGTAATCTGCGAACAGATACTACACTTTGATCTTAGCCTTGGGATTTACTTGACCTCCCACATGGCCAGGTTGTGACACAAGGTCGAGTTTAACGTGGGAAGGGGAGGGGGAATGGACCCGAGTTTTCACCCGGGTCGCAGTGCTTTGGCTTTAGCTAGTCATAGCTGGTCTTTGGCTGGTCTTAGCTGGTCATAGCTTGTCCAAGCTGGTCAGAGCCGGTCCCAGCCAGTCAGACGTAGACACGATACTACCAGCGCAGGGACGAATCCCCGCCGCCGGCCCGTATCGGAGAAGGAATCCCGGCCCCATAGGCGATCATTCAGCGAGCAATCTGCGAACAGATACTACACTTTGATCTTAGCCTTGGGATTTACTTGACCTCCCACATGGCCAGGTTGTGACACAAGGTCGGAGTTTAACGTGGGAAGGGAGGGGGAATGGACCCGAGTTTTCACCCGGGTCGCAGTGCTTTGGCTTTAGCTAGTCATAGCTGGTCTTTGGCTGGTCATAGCTTGTCCAAGCTGGTCATAGCTAGTCAGACTTAGCCACGATACTACCAGCGCAGGGACGAATCCCTGCCGCCGGCCCGTATCGGAGAAGGAATCCCGGCCCCATAGGCGATCATTCAGAGAGTAATCTGCGAACAGATACTACACTTTGATCTTAGCCTTGGGATTTACTTGACCTCCCACATGGCCAGGTTGTGACACAAGGTCGGAGTTTAACGTGGGAAGGGAGGGGGAATGGACCCGAGTTTTCACCCGGGTCGCAGTGCTTTGGCTTTAGCTAGTCATAGCTGGTCTTTGGCTGGTCTTAGCTGGTCATAGCTTGTCCAAGCTGGTCAGAGCTGGTCTTAGCTAGTCAGACGTAGCCACGATACTACCAGCGCAGGGACCAATCCCCGCCGCCGGCCTGTATCGGAGAAGGAAACCCGGCCCCATAGGCGATCATTCAGCGAGTAATCTGCGAACAGATACTACACTTTGATCTTAGCCTTGGGATTTACTTGACCTCCCACATGGCCAGGTTGTGACACAAGGTCGGAGTTTAACGTGGGAAGGGAGGGGGAATGGACCCGAGTTTTCACCCGGGTCGCAGTGCTTTGGCTTTAGCTAGTCATAGCTGGTCTTTGGCTGGTCTTAGCTGGTCATAGCTTGTCCAAGCTGGTCAGAGCTGGTCTTAGCTAGTCAGACGTAGCCACGATACTACCAGCGCAGGGACCAATCCCCGCCGCCGGCCTGTATCGGAGAAGGAAACCCGGCCCCATAGGCGATCATTCAGCGAGTAATCTGCGAACAGATACTACACTTTGATCTTAGCCTTGGGATTTACTTGACCTCCCACATGGCCAGGTTGTGACACAAGGTCGGAGTTTAACGTGGGAAGGGAGGGGGAATGGACCCGAGTTTTCACCCGGGTCGCAGTGCTTTGGCTTTAGCTAGTCATAGCTGGTCTTTGGCTGGTCTTAGCTGGTCATAGCTTGTCCAAGCTGGTCATAGCTAGTCAGACTTAGCCACGATACTACCAGCGCAGGGACGAATCCCTGCCGCCGGCCTGTATCGGAGAAGGAATCCCGGCCCCATAGGCGATCATTCAGAGAGTAATCTGCGAACAGATACTACACTTTGATCTTAGCCTTGGGATTTACTTGACCTCCCACATGGCCAGGTTGTGACACAAGGTCGAGTTTAACGTGGGAAGGGGAGGGGGAATGGACCCGAGTTTTCACCCGGGTCGCAGTGCTTTGGCTTTAGCTAGTCATAGCTGGTCTTGGCTGGTCTTAGCTGGTCATAGCTTGTCCAAGCTGGTCAGAGCTGGTCATAGCTAGTCAGACATAGCCACGATACTACCAGCGCAGGGACGAATCCCTGCCGCCGGCCTGTATCGGAGAAGGAATCCCGGCCCCATAGGCGATCATTCAGAGAGTAATCTGCGAACAGATACTACACTTTGATCTTAGCCTTGGGGCCGGGATCACCGTTCCTCCTACACAAGGTAAGTATAATTTTTTGGGGGCCAAAATGCCCGGTTTATATATGGCGGATCTGAATTCACTACATCAGGTGATTTTTCGACCAGTGTAATATGAACAAAGAAAAATCCTCTGAAAGGACGAACTACAAGCTCATAGGTTTATCAACAGGATAAATTAATTAGAAAAGTCTACATTTATGTCTATTAATGAAAATTCATATTTTAATAAAGTAATTCATTGTAAATTATAATTTGATATTAATTAATAATGTCAAGGTCGTCAAGTGGAAGTAACTCGTCGAGCTGTTTTGGAACTTATGTTGTTTGACATGTAAGGACGGGTAACCTTTTCATTAAATAAACATTAATGATTTATCCTAAGTATTTTTTAGAGGAAAATGATTACATATTTTTTTAATATGTTTATTTAATATTTATTTAATATTCAGTGTTGAAAATGAGTCTGGTTTCAAGAAAAACTTTAGAACCCTCTCATATGCTTTTTGTTTTCTTTTGTTCAATGAAATAAAGTCAAAGAAAAAAGGTACTGTCTGTCCATAAATAAATAAAAATTTATTATATTGTTAAAATATTATAAAAATATAATTATAACAGTTATCATTATCATTTAATTCACTTATTCTAAACCAATGAGAATCGATTAAGAAAAGCATTAATCCCAGAATCGTCTACTGTTTTTTCCAATTTCTTTTTTTTTTTTTTTTTGATTTTCGAAGAAAAGTCAGCGTCGTTCCAAGCATCATTTGCTCTTCGATATAAAAGATATGATAAATATGAAATATGTTTTTCCATTTTCAAAAAGAATTAGTGCGAGAATCTGGAGAAAATTCAGCGTTTTTGTTTCTAACCGAGTTCATTATCATCATCATCATCAAAACTGTATCGATTTGTATCGAACTGTATCGAACTAACATGTTCTCTCATCTTCAGTGACATTGTAGACTGATTCGACAATATTTTGCCAGCCTTTTCTGTCCTCTGCGAGTTTGTGGGTTCGTTGCAGATCTTCCTTGATTGTAAACTTCTCCAAAGGAAAAGTGGGATCTTTCGGCTTCGTTCTTTGAATGTCTCGATTCAGCGTTGTGACTATGGTGGTTTTTGGATGACCTCTGAACGTTTTGAAGTCAGTTTCACTTTCCATTTTGAGTTGATCTTTATGACGTCATAATTGGATGAAGATTTCTCATCCGATAAGAAGTTGGAAACAGCGTCGCAAAAAGTTAAGGCTTTCTCCATCATTGTGGCTGGCAGGATAGCAAAAAAATAAAATAAAATAACGAAAAACATACAAATTGTTTGTTGTTTATATATTCTTTGTTTTTGAAGGAAGTAAAACAGACATAACATTAACGTCACTTGTTTATAGATACTTTGTTTTAAATAAATGTGTTTTTATGTCGCAAGTACTGGAAAATTTAAAAACGGAAATGTATTTAGAAAAAGTTTAATTTGTAAAATAAATATCATCAAACATTTATTAAATTTCCGAACAATGGAATTGTGTTTTAAATTATAATTTAATTCATGACATATTCCCATTAATTTTACAAGTTTTCAACTATTAAACATTTAACTGAAAAATGAATACAGTTAAATTAGGTACCTATAAAATGTTTCTAAAATCAAACATAGCATGATGAAAAAGGCCCCAAACTTGATGAAAACAAAGTTTTATCGTCAAAATATATTTGCTATTATTAAGCGGAAAGGCCAAACTATTTTTTGATAATTTTATATATTTATGCAGTCCTTTCTATCACGTTGAAAATTTTGGTTAAATATTTTGTTATCCTTTCGTCAGCGATAGGACAAAGATTAGTATGGGAAATTTATCGTCCTTGTTGTTAAAATCACATTCATTTTGAAATTCTTGTAAAAATCGAATAATTGTCAGATTATATCATCAAAAGTTTATTAACTGTTCGAAAATCGGCCTTGTTTTGTAAATTGTAGTTGAATTAGTGACATTTGTGAATATTTCTTTTAAACATCTGTTATCCTCAATTACGTAAAGAAGTTTCTAAACAATAATTTTCGTTGATATTCTTCAATCTTCATAATAAAGAAGAAAGGAAAAAAGACGAATAAAGTAAAACAGACATAAAAATAATGTCATTTGTTTTGTTTTTATTTCTGAATTCCAAATAAAATTCAGTGACGCTTCCCTGCATCTTTTCCTCTTCGGAACAAAGGCTATTTACTTCAAGAAAACTTATTTCATTTTCAATGTCTGCAATGAATGGTGGTATCTGTAAGAGAGGAAATGCTGTCGCCATTTTGTGACTCGCGTTTGCCATTTCATTATTCGGACCAGGCATGAAAACAAATGATAAATACTTACGTGTTTCCAAGTGGAAAACTCATTGATGTATGGCTCGTCAACTGTTTATTTTACATTTCTTCAATTATAATATCTACAATGCATGGTGGTATCCGTAACAGACGAAATGCTGTTACGAATTTGTGACTCGGGCCTTCAGTTTTGTGACTCGACGCTGGCATTTCATTTATTTTGTTTTTTCGTTTTAATATACTCAAATTGAAGAAGGTTATTACTCAGATTAATTTCAATAACGCTTATATAATCTTCTAAATCTAAAATACGTGGTCGTATCCCTAAGAGAGGAAATGCTTTGGCCATTTTGTGACTAACGCCTTCCATGTCATAACTCGGACCTCGCGTGAAATAAAATGAATATTTACATGTGTCTTTTCAAGTGGCAAACGCATTCATATGAGAATCGTCAGTTGTTTATTTTACATTTTTGATTTTTGGAAAAAGTCAGCGTCGTCTGATATCATGGTGATATGCCTAAAAGAGGAAATGCTATTACCATTTTGTGATTCACGTCTGCCATGTCGTTACTCGGGATACGCTTGGAATGGAATTAAAAATATTTACATAAGTGTTTCCAAGTAGTATCGCATTAATGTGAGAATCGTCACGTGTTTATTTTCCTTTTCTTCTTTTTGATTTCCAGAGAAATATCAGTGTCGTCTTCTTGCACCATTTCCTCTTCGCTATAAAGGATAATTTCCTAAACAACGCTTATTGCACCTTCAAACTATTCTACAATGAATGATGGTAACCGTAAGAGAAGCAATGCTTTTACCGTTTTAGAAAAGCATTAGTACGAGTTTCCCTGCATTATTTCCTTGTTATGGTATCTCTAAAAGAGGAAATGCTGCTGCCATTTTGTGACTCTGGCCTTCCATTTCGTGACTCGAGCCTAGCATTTCTTTTCTTTTTTTCTTTTCATCTTAATATACTCAAATTGGAGAAGGTTATTACTCAGATTTAATTTTAAGAATAGTTGAATTATTTGGCAAGAAACAAAATGTTTTTGCTTCTAACCCAGTTGATTTAAATGTTCAACGTAAATGTAGCGTTTCACTTTTTCTTTGATCTTTATGACGTCATAATTGAATGACATAATAACTAGATGACATTTCCTAATCCGACAAGAAGTTGAAAAAAAATCACAAAAACGTAAGGTTTTATTTATAGATACTTTGTTTAAAATAAATAAATAAACGTGTTCTTTACGTCGCAAATGTATCTAGAAAGTGCTTAAATTAATTAATTACATGAAAAGAAAAACAAATTTAATTTAGCTAATTAACATTCCGAAAAACGACATTGTTTTTTGAATTATAGATTAATTAGTGTAATTTTTTCAATATTTCTTTGTGACATCTGTTATCCCCAATTAAATAATTATATGAAATTTCTAAAAATAAATTTCGTTGAAAATGTCCACGATAAAAAGAAAGGGTAATGCTGGCATTGCCATTGATGGCCCGCGAGCAAGCCACTAGTGTCTTGCATATAGTGACATTGCAGTAAAGATAAAAGAGGAAGAGGGGAAAGGATAAGTAGAGAATATATTTTTATTGTCTAGGAGATAGTCAAACATGAAAAATCACTCATTTGGAAAAGTAACTTGTTTTAGATAAAATTTATATTTTACTGACACACTATTTTGACTGAAAAAGCACATTCACACACTTTACAAGAATGTTTTATCTCCAGTGTGTTTACAAGTAACTTCAAATAACATTTGCAGTGTTTATTAAAATGTTAACAACAAAAATACAAACTGCTTAAAAAAATAAAATATTTATGTACTAATTGCCATCAATATCTTGTCAATCTGACAAAGGATTCGGATTTGGTTAAAGAAAGAATAAGTTACATTTGAAAGTGAATCGATGGCATTCACTTAGTATCAACTAACAACAAGTTCCTTTAACTATGTTATAATTGTTATGGGTTGGTTTTGTACAATGTATCAATATAGTTATGTCCCTGGGATGCACATACGGGGAAGTTACTGCATTAATGTTTTTATGTAACTGTGATGAAAGATGTGCACCTATCAGTATTGTAGCATGTGTATTGCGTTTTGCAATATTTGAAAAAAAATTTCATTTCTACAGGTTTTCACATGGTGCACTGAAAAAAGGAACTGTCTACTGACTCAGAAACTAAATGTGCACTAAGATAGGTTTTCTGCCCATTGTATATTCACATGATGCACAAATGGTAGTCTGAAAATACATACAGCCAAAAATCACAGAAATATATTTTTGTTTCCAATGTGTATATGCATATGATTGACAAGATTTTATTCATGTGAAACCTCAAAAAATATGATTTATCTCCAGTGTATATATACGGATGGCTCACCAAACGTCAATACCATGAAAATTGAGAAACAAAATTATAGTCTTTCTCCAGTGTGTGTATGCATATGATTGACAACATCTGGGTTACATAAAAATGTAGATCCACAAACTTCAAAATAATATGGTTTATCTCCAGTGCTTGTATGCATTTGTGTAGGTAATTGTGTGAAAACGCATAAACACAAAATTTATGAGAATAAGGTTACTCTGCAGTGTGTATATGCATGTTTGATCATATTTGACTTGTGTTTAAATGCAGTTCCACAAACTTCACAAGAGTAAGGTTTCTCTCCATTGTGTGTAAGCATGTGATTGACCAAATCTGCTTTTTATGAAAATGCAGATCCACAAAATTCGAAGTTTATGGTTTCTCTTCATTGTGTGTACGCATATGTCTCACGAAAGCCGACTTCTGTGAAAATGCATATCCACAAACTTCACAAGAACAAGGTTTCTGTCCAGTGTGTGTACGCATATGTCTGACCATATTTGACTTGCGTGAAAATGCATATTCACAAACTTCACAAGAGAAAGGTTTGTCTCCAGTGTGTGTACGCATGTGATTGACCAAATCTCCTTTTTGTGAAAATGCAGATCCACAAACTTCACAAGTGTATGGCTTCTCTCCAGTGTGTGCATGCATATGAGTCACTAAATTTGACTTAATTGAAAATGCACATTCACAAACTTCACAAGAATATGGTTTATCTCCAGTGTGTGTACGCATATGGCTCACTAAAGCCGACTTCTGTGTACATGCTGTTCCACAAACTTCACAAGAATAAGGTTTCTCTCCAGTGTGCGTACGCATGTGTTTCACTAAATGTGACTTATCTGAAAATGCAGATCCACAAATGTCACAAGAATAAGGTTTCTCTCCATTGTGTGTACGCATATGTACCACTAAGTGCGACTTCTGTGAAAATGCAGATCCACAAACTTTGCAATAATATGGTTTCTCTCCAGTGTGTTTACGCATATGACTGACCATATTTGACTTCTGTGAAAATGAAGTTTGACAAACTTCACAAGAATAGGGTTTCTCTCCTGTGTGTGTACGCAAATGTGTTACTAAGTTGCACTTCCATGAAAATGTAGATCCACAAATTTTACATGAATATGGTTTCTTTGTAGTATGTGTTTCCATCTGGCCTATTCTCTCTAACTTCACAACAGTTTAGCAGATGTTACATGAATATGGCCTATGTTTGCTGTTTATTCATGCATATCATTAAATGCGTTTCTGTAGAAAAATAAACCACATATTTCAAAGTACTTTATTTCTTGCCAGGTAAAGTTCATTGTCAGGCTTTTGGCATTGGATATCCATGACTTTCACATGAAACATGTAGCATATATTTGTCTGTGTTTTCATGGAAAATGAAATGTCTTTTCCTTGATTCGAATTCTCAGTAATAATCACTGTGGTTTTTGTACAGCCAAACATCTGTGAAGAAAAAAGGCATAAATGATATATTAATAGGAGCCGTGAATAATCTATGAAAGCAGTCTATATTATGTCACATAAAGACTTTATTCAGAAAATAATTCAGATGTTGTTCCCTAAATTTTTAAAATCAAACAAAGATCCATATCTTTCTGGAATTTTAAGCTTTACAATAGTTATTATTTCATAACATGTATATCTTAATTTCTAGAAAGTTTGCCAGACGAATTATCTCCCTTGCTTAAACACAATGATAAACATCATTTCGTGTAAGATCAAGCAGTGATCTGTGATCTAGTATCCATACTAGTCCCATTACTGATTAAAAAAAAAAAATTAGCCTACTAACAATCTGGATCATCAAAGTTTCATTAGTTTGATTCATGCCTTTAGGTGGTAACTTGCTTCAGATAAACAGACAGAAATTGCAATTAATATATATAGATACAGTTTTAATTATCACTTGACTACTACAAAATTCTACAGAATTTAAAAGTTTATTATTTTAACTAAAAGTATAAAAAGTAACATTTCTTGTAAAAACTTATTATTCAAAGAAATATCAAACAAAAATATGATAATTGAAAAATTTGACTTTTTTCATGGACAAACTGAAACTGACTTGGTATCACAAAATAATTTTGGGAATAAAAAATAATTGCTATCCCCTATATTTAAACATTAGTTAACAATCTGAATTATTTTATTCAAATAGCAGTTTCAGTACTTATTCAGCAACTATAATCTATACTGAATAGATTGTTTTATTAGAAAACTTTGTGGAAATATATTCATGATATCTGTTTCCCCTCTTTGATAACTTGTGAGTACTTTTTATTTTGGGGAAGTATTCTTCAACTTTTTTGACAGTTATATAAAGAAAAATCCCTTCCTTTTGCTCATGTTTTTTGTCTCTTTCACAAAATATCAACCCCCTTCTAATATATTTTAATATTTGAATGACAAATGACCATTCCACAATGCATACATGATCTTTTAGAGTTAAGGGTGTTTTGAGCCATGTGTCAATGGTAATTTCTACACATCTTGCAACACAGTTGCATAAACACCTGAATGCAGTAACTTCTCCTTATGTGCATCCCAGGGACATAACAGGGACATTTTCCCATGAAAAGTGATACATTGTAGAAAACCAACCCATAACAATTATAACATAATTAAAGGAACTTATTGTTGGTTGATACTAAATAAATGCCATTGATTTAATTTCAAATGTAACTTATTCCTTCTTTAACCAAATCCAAATCCTTTGTCAGATGTACAAGATATTGATGGTAATTTTTATTGTAAAAGTTACCCCATTCACTGAAAATCTTCTCTGAATTGTAAAATAAAAAAATGCAATAAAACTATGACATTTAATCAGAAAAATTTCAATTGCTTTTATAAATAATATTTATAAAGGACACTATTGTCTTATTAAGAACATTTTTTCAAAGAATAATGAATTTTTACAAGAATTGTTTTCGTTTTTAAAATTTTAATGACATATTTTATAATATTAAAAATGATTTAAAATTCTTCATAATTTCAAGGTGGTTAGGTGATATTCTTATTAAATGAAAACTACATTTGCAAATGAAAAATCAAAATGTCCTTAACATTTGTTTGTACCCAAAATCTAAAAAAAAAATTTTTTAATTTTTTTCTTGAAACTATTTCAAACTATGATAAGCCACACATGACATAATCCTTAAAAGGTCACATGATTTATGAGTCGCCTAGCGCTCTGCAATTCTTTCATTTTCCTTATTCAGTTCTGTTTCATTGTTAATGTCTTTAAAAAGCATTCCTTCAAAATTTTAAAGTAAGTTTTACTTTTTTAAATTACTATTTCACTAAATATTTTTATTTTATGTATTTATTTTAGTTTTGGTCATACTTCAATTAAGTAATTTTTTAAGTTAGTAATTTACTAAATAACAACCTAAAAATGAAATGCAGATTCTGCAAAAATAATTTTTACTTTTTTAAATTAAATTTTTCTCATTCAATTTTTATTTGAATTTCTTATTATCATTCTTTCATTCACATTTAAAATTAGTTTTCTCTTTCTAATTCATTTAGAATAGTTTTCTTTGCAAACGATACAAAAAATTGTTGTTGAAAATTTTTCAACACTGATTTAAAAATGTATGCTTCATGTGGAAAAATTGACTGAATATTAATTATTTAAAAAATTGTTAAATATTTTAGCAATTGTTTAGTAGTTAGTATTAAGATTGCAGTATATTTTAATGATTATAAACATTTTTCTAAATCAATGTGTTTTTCTTGCTTAACATTATTTGAATATTTTAACTTTTAGATGATGACAACAGAAAATATATTTAAAAATGACAACTGCATAAACCGTGGAGAACAGATTCTGTGTGGCCATATTTTTTAATCAGATATTCATGTTTTCATCTCCACAGAGGATTTCTTTGGAAATACATTACCAAAGAAACTGAGAAAGTCCCGACTGATTGCCCCTAAAAATGAACTTATATTTCAGCAAATTATAACTGCCTGTTTAAAAGGGATTGTGGAAGTTTTAAGCAGGGAGTATGCAAAACCATTCACCCTGACAGAGGCTTTTTACAAGTCAATTTTAACATCAGTTAGGCAGCACACCATGCTAGTCAGCATCATTAGTGAATTTTCGGAAAGACAGACGCTTGCACCTAATGCTTATGTATCCAGTATAAGCGATGTCATCAAGGTCAAGTGGAATCAAGTAAGGAAATTCATCAATGATCTGGATGCTGAGCAGTTCCAGGAACATCAACAGCTGGCACATATGTATGGCAGACAGAAGCCTGGGATGAAGAAGATGCAGTACCAAGAAATCAAAGAAGAAATTGGTAGAAGGATCAAGGTTAAGGATTTCCAGTTAGAAAAAAAGAGAAGAGCTTTGATCCCAAAAATACTCACTGGGCTCATAGTTGGATGTACAATCAGATAACTCTGAACAACTGATGGTGTCAACTGTGAATATGTCGGCTACATCATTAGTTTTGCAAATCCATTTTATATGATTTCATATCTCAATGCTGTAGCTGACTGCTATCAAGTGAACACATACAAAGTTTGTGCTAAGTTATGCAGGACTTGGATTTGAAAATCAGCCCAGCAATAGTGACGAACAAAGAAGTAATGGAAGACAAAATGCAAAATGACCCCATCAACACAATGAACATTGTCAAATGGGACAATGACAATGTGAAAGTACTCACTGAAGACCCCATGTCTATTTTCGCCTGTATGATAGTCTCCAATGATTGCCCCCACAAATGAACTCATCTTTCCTCAAATGATGACTGCCTGTTTAAAAGTGATTGTGGAGGTGTTAATCAGGCAGTATGAAAAATCATTCACCATGGTAAAGGTTTCTTCTCAGTACCTGTTAAGATCAGTGAGGCAGCACCTCATGCTAGCTGAAAACATCACCGGTGAATTTTGTGACATGAAGAAGCTTGTCTATGTAACCAGCGTAAGTGGAAGTTTTAAGCAGGGTGTATGCAAAATCATTCACCACAGTAGAGGTTTCTTCCAAGTCAATCGTAACATTGGTGAGGCAGTACACCATGCTAGCTGAAAGCATCATCAGTGAATTTTGTGACAGAAAGAATCTTGTAACCAGCATAAGTGATGTCATCAACACCAAGTGGAAATCAAGTAAGAAAATTGATCATTGATCTGGATGCTGAGCAGTTCAACAAATTCGTCCAGTTATCAATAAATGACAGTAGACAGAAGACTTGGCTGAAGAAGATGCAGCACCAAAAAGTTGAAGAAGAAATTGGTAAAAGGATCAAGGGTAAGAAGGACCAGCTTGAAAGGAGGAGGAGAGCCTTGATCCAGAAAAAAATAATGCAAAAGAAATCTGTATTAGTTTCTACTTTGTTTGATAAGTATCATCCACAGTCTGCACGAGCCCTGCATGAAATACTCACTGGGCAGATAGTTGGACGTACAATAAAACACATTTGGACAGTTGATGGTGTCAACTGTGAATAGGTTGGCTATATCATGAGTTATGCAAATCATTTTTATATGATTTCATATGATGCAGTTATTATCAATTGAACAAATGTGAAGTTGGTGCTATCTCATGTAGGACTTGTATTTCGAAAATCAGCCCAGCAATGATGATTGAAGAGGCAATGGAAGGCAAAAGCATCCCTTTTCAGAGTCACAAAATATTTCTGAAAATCTTTTCACCATTATGCATAGCAACAATTTCTTTTAAATATTGTTTAGGATATTAGGTAGGTAGGTATAATAAAAGTTTAAACAATTATGTAATTAATATGTAATTAATAATAAAATACAAAGTACTATAAAAATAATCATCATGATAACAATAATAAAGAATAAAATGAAAAAATATATATTAAAAAATATAAATTAAAAATAAATAAAATACCACAACGTTTCATAAATTATTGAGTTACCTCTATCATTGTATTTCATCACGGTTATTAAATTTTAATATTAATCTAGGAAAATTTTATTTTATTTTAAATTTCATCATTTTTTATAAAGCATCTTCAAACGTAACTAAAAGCCAATAAAATATTAGATAATTGCTGAAAATATGTTAATTTGTAAAAATTACAAGGTAGTTAAAAAAAAAAAAAAGAGCAATGACTTAGATTTAGTAAATTTATGTCAATTCTGATCATCCATAGTAGCTGTAGTCAGCACCTCGTAACTTAACTTCAATAAAGACATGAGAAAAAAAACAGGACCCGTCGTTAAGAAATGCTTGTATATTACTGTTTTTATGCTATAACCAAGTAATGTTTACTTCAAATCAGATTAAGTGAACTTTAAATTTGCAAATTTTTACTCAAACAACGTCTCACTTATTTTAAGAAATGACGACGAAAATTTTTTACAGGTAAATTATATGAAATTAATTTTTCTTTTTAATTCTCATTCACTTTAGGCTTTTATCTTTAATACCGAAATGTAACCAAATTTTTTTCAAAGAGGACGTTTAAATAATTTAAAATCCCTTTTGTTGGGGCTTACTTACCTTTTCAGGTCGAATCTAGTCTAAACCTTTTCATAAAACAACAGAAGTTGTTGTTGGACTTGATATTTCTTTCTCAAGATCGACAATATTTTGTAATCAAATAAAACTTGTTATTTTGAAAGAAACTGAAGTTATAGAAGATTAATTATTTGGAAGTAGAAGTCATGTAGTTTGTAAACAGAAACAACAAAAAGGACAAAGGAATTCCGATAACCGGTGTCAGTGTAAAATTGGTTCCTTCTCAAAAATAGTCTAGGTACAAACGCAGTAACTGAATCATAATGTCCTACGAAGCGAAATGCCATAAACTTACCTTTTTAGGCTGAATCCGAAAGTTTTTCACAGAAAAACAAACAAAATTAAGTTGTTGCTGGACTTGATGTTTCCTTCTCAATCTCGGGATGATTTCATAATCAATAAAACTTACTTTTCAAAGAAATTTAAATTAAGAAAGGATTGAAAATTGAACGCATCTGCTTTCTGAAAAGAATAACAAATTATATAGTAACCGGTGTAAAAGAACAATTTGTTCCTTGCTCAAAAATAGTCTGGCTACAGACAATATGGCAGAACATTGCATCGGCAGTTCTTCAATCAGTTTTTTAACATTTTTCATAAAATTTATTGACTGTAAGTAAAAAATAACAAAATTATAAACCTCTTAAAAATCAAATATTTTATCATAGATTTGTTTCAAAGAAAATTAATAAATTTTGTATCAATTAACCATGATTTGGTATTTTTACTTTAAAAAATAACAAAATTTGCAGCCCACGAGTTTTTTTTTTTTACTGTCACCCACAATTGACGCCTTTTTAATTTAAAAAAATACCATGGTTCAAATATGTAATGTTCTAACTTATTATTTGTTTCTGGATTCACAAAACGGTAACTAAGACATTAAGTCTCCAAAATTCATTCACTGATGTCCTGACTTATAAACTTAATGTCTACAAACAGCTTCCTCTTACCTCTTATATGGAGGTCTTTATCATAATGGACGAGTTCATATAGTCACCGGGGGCATGAGGAGGAGGTGTGCTATTTACACCACAACACTTATAAAAGCCAGTTCTGATTCATCATAATATGAAAAGGAGGATGCACATTTTCTAGCAAACTTCTGTTCATTTTATGTTACAAACAGTATCTTCATATGTTTAGCCCAGATTAGCTGACATCAAATTGGATAAATATGAATAATTGAAGCCCAAAATGGTTTCTGATTCCTATTATCACCACTCCTGCAACATATCAAAATTTTGAATTAAACTTTAGTATTCTGTATGTAGGTGACTTCATCTGTCAAACAAAATGTTTGTATAGCCACTGTATACAACTCTGATCATTAGTGTGGTTGAATTTTGTGCTAGTGTTGTCATATCCTTCTATGGCAACAGGAAAATGACTAACCAAAATCAAAGATAATGCTACTGCAATTGACTGGCTAATTATACCTATGGGATGAAATACTTATCAATATTGCAGAGTGCTAAAGATTAAATGAGTGCTCTTCTCATTAAAATCATGACAAATACATGCACACACAAATGGGGTACTTTCAAAATCTATACTTACTAAAACTTATTTCATAAGGGGGTTCATTATACAACAGAAATACCTTCCAAACAATGGTAAGACATTAGTGGCAATGGTGTCTTCATCGAGCTAATGTCTTATCATTATGTGAGAGGTACCTCTGGCACACCATGGACAAACAGATTTGTTCTCTCAAGCCCAGAAACACAAGATTCAGGCAAGTTGCTTCTAGAATTCAAGACACACTACAAAGATCTCATGACTTTTTTTATCCATTCACCCCAAGCAAAGCGATAATGGCATTAAGTTTCAGGAGGCTACAGGGTGTGAAAGAGAATAAAAAATTTAAGAAGGGACCGAAACCCAATCCTAAAAAGGAAACAAGGGATAAACCTCTTCTCCTGTTCAAATGACTGGGTAGGACAATAGCAGTGGCATGTAGAAGTTTGGTGATTCCCAGGGACAACTCCTTGATTGGGGATGTGGTACTTATCAAGACACAGACACATCACCCTGCTTGTGTCACTATAGTGTACTTGTACAATAATGTTAACAATTTCAAAAACTATATTTTATTTCACTGCATGTTTGGATGCTTGGGACAATCACACCCGCATGCTACTGGATGATAGGCAAATATTCTACTGCAATGGAAGAAAAGTAAATAAACAGACAAATTTTTTTTAAATAGAAATAATTTTTTATTTAATTCAAAATTTTTTCTAATAATACAAATATTATTTTTAGTGGGTAGACATGCTTGAAGTCAGTGTAATGATTTTTTTATTACCCTGATGGAAAAGTGTTATACAGGTAGAATTTAGTTGAGAAAAACTTTTTTTTTAGAAGGATGTCTCAATCTAGGCCAGTTGACATTTATCTCCTTGTTAAATTCCCAAAAATAAATATAACAATAATTGCAAACACCTCATAAAAACATGAATCTCCAAGTAAAAACAATGCTTTTCTGCAATATTTTAAACATTAAATCAGCTAATCTTCATCAAATAAAGTTTCAGAAAAGTACATTTTATTTTAGAAAAAGTTTTAATAAAGAGAATTATGTTTTGTTCAGAAAATTGTAAATATGGCTAGAGACATAAAAAGAAAAAAAAATGAGAACAGATATGAAAATAACAAATCTACAACTATCAGAGAACAAAAGACTTGTATTTCAAATATCTCTGCAGAAATAAATGAATTTGAATCAGATACCCATCATGAATAAATGGATAACTCAGAAATTCATACTCCTGTGCTTACAGACTTTGAGAATCCACCTTCTACTTTGGTTCCCAAAGATGCAAGAACATTGAGATGATCTCCAAGGAATTGTTGAAAACTGTCTTCATATCGGATACAAAAGAAAAGAAAAGAGAGGGAAGTGACAGTTACCATATGCATTACTTCCCTTCATTAGAACTATTCATATAATTATTACCTCCCTGCTTAGTACTCTGTTCAGTACATATTTCTAACAATTGCTTATCAAAGCCTTTGTTAAGTATCTGCTGGTCCTGTTGTTATAAGGTTTGTTAAATTTACTTTTTTTCATTTAAATAAATTTTATTTTTTCTGTTCAGTCTTGAAAAATGAATAAAACCTTGATGAAAATATTTGAAAAATAATTTCCTAGTTTAATCTGAATGAAGTCATTCCACAACAGTAAATTCTATAGTTTATAAATATATTTTCTCCTAAAGTTAAAGAATTGAACCAAACAGTTGAACATTTTAAAACTGGTTGTGAATAGTTGAATGTATTGACATGCTCACAATTATTAACTGATCACTGGATGGAAACCAAGAAAGGGTTTACCTGAAATCAGTATTCAATGTTTTCATTCTATGAAGTTCACTAAAGAGAATCAACAATGACTTTGCATTGAGGAAAGATCCTGTTGTGTTTATATAGAGAAACAGTCATTCAGTACACATTACAACATAATCATATTTGGGGAATTCAAATCGAAAATTAGGCTTGGAGAAAGAAAAAAATCAAATTTAACTTTATTCATTTAAAATGCATTTTACTGCAATGAAAAAAGCCTGTAGAGATTTAAAATTGCTTCAGTGGAACTGAAAATTAGAAGTAATGAAGTCTACTGATATCAAAAAATTACTGAGAAGAAAATATTTATTTTCACAATATTATTGTTAAACCCCTGTCTAATGAAGGAAAAAATAACTATTTTTTCATTGGAACATTTGTACTGATTTTACTATGGATTTTTCTTTTTAAATTCAGTTGCTGTGATTGTCCCCAGTTAGAAACTGATCCAAAATTATTTCAGTATACTCCATGAATATCTATATATATGTATATAATAATTAAAGATATTTATTTAAAATGGTACATACATGTACATTGACATTTCCACTTGATCAGAAATCCTCTTAATACTAGTCAACTGTCCGTTGTCCAAAGAGTAAGATTTTCTAAATTATCCACCAATGTGGAAATGACATAGGGCTGGCATTGGTTCATTTATTGACCAATCAGATAACTCATTACATGCTGATTACAGCAATACTGTTAAAGAGAACTATGGATTGGCCATTTATTTTCTGAAGAGGAGAGATTGGAGGTCTCCCCACCAAACCATTGAGTAGAATGTGCTAATCACAAAAACAATCATTCCATTTCTTCCAAAAACGGTATAGTCTGATTTAGTTTTAGGTTGACTGGAACTGTGATCTACGTTCTCTTCTTCGTTTGGTGTAGGGTGGATTTGTTGGTTATCATGTTTCTCTCGAACATGCTTCCCTGGTATTTAGTGTTTTGCTTCTGTTTTTAAGCAAATGCTTTTAATCTATGAATGGATATTTGGGTTTGCATGTCATCATTCATTTTTTTCAGATAATGTTTTGGCATCCATCCAAGATCTTTAAAACGACCCGTATATGGTGCTTCTAATAGCTTATGGATTCTGTACACTCAAATCTAAATTTTACTCTAAGTTTCAAGCTTGTCTCAAATATACGCATGTTGTCGATTTATATAATAATTAGTAAAATTTTCTAAATTAATCTGTGATATTGTATTGTGTAGCTCTCTGGTGAACTACTGCATTACATTTCTGTCACTAGTATTCTCTCCACATGTGTTGTCTGAGACAAGGATTTGGGGGAAATTTAAATCCACAGAATTCACAGTGGAATGGTTTCTCTGCAATGAGTGTCAACTTATGTGTGCTGACATTTGACTTTTGGGAAAATTTCAGTCTAAAAACGTCAGAGTGGAAAAGCTTCTCTTCAGTGTTTGTCGACGTGTATCTTTTGATGCTTCCAGTGTCAAAAATATTCAATCCACATATTTTCACAGTGGAAAGGTTTCTCTTTAGGTTGTGTTAATGTATGTGCTTTTTGATTTCCACTGTGGGAAAATTTAAATCCACAGATTTCACAGTAGAAATGTTTCTCACTCATGTGAATTTTCATGTTCATTTGGAGATATAAATTCTCGGAAAATGTAAATCCACAGATTTCATACAAAGTGGTTTATACCATAAATGTGTTCTGTTGTGTTTCTTCTGTGTGGACTTAACCACCAATCCATAAATTTCACAGTGTGAGAATGCCTTCTTTCTCATGCATGTTCAACTTGGTTTCAGAAAATCTCAAGGATGGAAACTGAAAATAAAAAATATAACTGAGCACTGCCAAAAAATTCTCCATTATATAGAGTTATGAAATACGTTTACAAAAAATCATTTACAAATATTTTCTTTGATAATCACAAAATATTAAAAATTCACCTCTATACTATCTGTTAAACAAACAAATATGTTTTATCAATTAGAGTTTAAATCTTACATATGATACAGTTTCTTTTGTATCAGTGGACATGGATGCATGGGTGTTGGGATGGGCAGTAGAACAGAAAAACAAAACCAGCAGCTGAGTTCTAGAATTGTGTCGCTGTAGTTTTGCAGAAATTATTTAATATGACAAAAAATGCTTTTAAAAATACTAACACTTTTCAGATTTTAATAAGCTTTCAAATTTAAGATCTGTAAAAAGAAATCATTTTAATAATAGCATATACAAAAAGACTCATATTAAAATTTACTTTTAAAATATTTAACAACTTTATCACATTTAGTATTTAAAATTTAAAAAAGAAAACAATTATTGGGAAAATATTTTGGCTTCAGACAATATTGTCCTTTATATATATTATTTATAAAAGCCATTAAAAGCTTTTTTAATTAAATAATGTCTTATAAAAGCCATTAAAAGCTTTTTTAATTAAATAATGTCTTAGTTTTATTGTTTTGTATTTTACAATTCAGAGCTGAATTATAGGTAGCTGTGCATTTCAATTTTAGAAAAGAATAAACTGATTTACATTTTTCAAAATCTGCTGCTTTTAACTAATAAAATAACTAAAGTGAATGCCATCAAATTTCTTGAGTTCCCATAACATTTAAGTATGAGTAATAGATGTAAAAAAAACATTACCATGACTTTCTAAACATACAAAATGTCTAAAATAATTTAATTCATTTGTGAATAAGTTCTGAAAGTTTCATTAAAATCTGACAATTATTTGATTTTTACAAGAATTTCAAAATCAATGCTTTCACCTGAAATAAGGTGTTATAATCTAATAGTAATTAAATTTTACAATTTCATATGAACCAAAGCATTATTTTCTAATCTGAAAATGAATCTTATTTTTTAAGCATTTCTGTTGTTATTTTCTCAAAGATTCTTTTTAGAAAACGCATACACTGAATATTAATCCAAATATCACACAGAAATGGCAAATAAGAATCAAAAAATATATTAGCAAAGACTGAAGGAAAAAATTCTATGATTAAAACAATCATTAAGAGAAGATCAATCATTCTCAATTTTTTCTTTGCCTATTTGGAGAGACAGCAACATTTTTCAGTTGAGCAGTTTTTCTATATATGAATTATTAGAGATCAACTCTTGCTTTATGAAGTGAATAAATTCAATCCATCAAAATTTCTGGTAAATTCACAAAGTGCAACTTTATTAATAAATGTAATTTCTAAAATATTAACAGGAACATGGGTAGAAGCAAAATCAGATTCCTAGACACAGAAGTAGAGATAATCTATTTTAAAAAGGTTTGACCTTTTTTTTTATGTAAATATTCATTTCCTGAATTTTCCCAGATGCAAATGATAATTATATTAAAAATTGTAGAAGAGGAGGAAGAAATAAAAAAGAAAGTTTTTCTCATTTGAAACATTCCTTGATTTATAGTGAAATCTCAATTTAGTTTTTTCTTTTTTTACACTAAATGAGATCAAAAGTGGTTTTATTGCATGGGTTCATTTTATATTTTTCCCCCCACTTTTATCTTTTGGAAATCATAATATCTCACTAAAATAATTTTCTCTTTTATAGTTTATATAAACATGAATAAAAATAACTAAGTTTTTCCAGCAATTATTGATGTTATTTCTTTCAGGTTTGAACATTAAAAAAAAAATGAAAATCTTTTTTGGGGGGTGGGGATACAGTATTATTGGTCATTTTGGATTTTACAAGTTAGAGAAAGACCAGCTACTGCCTAACTAAATATTTGGTCATGAGTTAAAGCACTTTCACAATTCTGATCATGTCACAAAGATTGATGGACAATGATAGAAGCCCATGTCTGGTTTCAAATGTCAGTAGTTCCTCTTGGCAAGTGAAGTTAAATTGCCAAGTGAGAAATAACAGCAGTTTAAATAGTATCTAATGGCCCAATCCAACCTGGACTGAAGGAGATGCAAGTCTTTGCCAATGCTGATGGGAACAGTCCATAAAGATGGGGAGCTGGAGATAACTGGTTATTCCAGTTACAATAAACAATAGTTAACAATCTAATTCCTTTTTTATTTAAAAGAAACATTATTCTGTCATCTTTCCATTATTCAGTCTATCATGTATTAAGGTGAGGCACCTCTTTTAGTGAGCAATTTGATCATTAGACTTCACCCATGTTATTGAACAGATTTCTTCCTTATCTGACATTTCCTTGATACTTGCTATTTCTATTCTCAGTCTCTTTTCTGTAACAAGTTTAGTTGATTTGATTTGCTTCAACCAAATCACTGGTATCTACAAAACACTTGATAGGAATTATATTTTGGTGATTATTATTTAACAACTCGCCTAAGAGCATTGGGTGAATCTAAGGAAGATTACATATCTTCTGTTCAACTGCAGTGTAAAGAGCTGAAGCAAAAGTCTAAGAGGTTTTCAATTGGAATTAGAAAACCAGATACTGAGACTTTTCTAGATACATATGCAAACTGTGACAGGTTATTCTCAGATCGGATGAATAAATTATGTAAAATTGCCTGTTTGACAAATTAAAGGGAAAAAACACCTGCCCCAGACTTTCTTCTCCCACTAACAGGGGGAATATAGTCATTTTCCTTCTCTACTGGAATACCCTTTAAACGGAAGTTGTATTGCTGTTGAAAGAATTTGGATGATTTCACTACATTTGACATTGTCCAAAACATAGCAGGTTTAATGGTAACTTTCAACATTATCTTTATTTTCTTTTGCCAAAATCAGTAAAAATATGCAATAGGTTGTTATGGACACAATTACAAGTGTGCATAAAATGAGGGTCCAGTTCTAATAATGCACCACAACAAAAACTAAAAAGGAAAATTTGAAATAACATGAAATATCAGATACAGGGTGCGATGGGTAAATTGTAACCATTTCATACTTTTAATTTCACTTAAGCACTTTGTTTTGGGCTTTGTCAACTGCACAGTATAGAAAGGTCATTTTGGCACTGTCTGTGAGAAAAAGAGCACCATGATGCAAAACACTCTTCCATAAATTTGGAAATGCTATGCTGTATCGTATGGAATTTTCACCAGAAACTCTAATCTAATCTGCTCTGGGTCAAAAGGATCACAGCTGAAGGACACTGTCTGGAACAGGACTCCATAGCATGCTATGCAAGCAAGAGAACCCAGTCTTGGTTGTCAGACATTTTCTTGACCTCATCACTCTTTACATCTGGCTGCCTAACTCCCCAGACTGCAGGGCCCTAGATTATTCAGTGTGGGGTTGCAGTTGAGTCAGAGATTAACAAAACTCTTTGTGACACAAAAATTGAACTGTAGGCAAGGTTTACAGTAGCATTTACCAATATAACCATACAAAAGTTTTGAAAAAAATCTAGAGGCTGTGGTTGAAGTCAACGGCTATTTTACTGAATAAATTTACTCTTTAGCATTTCAAGATATTTTATTTTTGCATAATTTTGATAAATATATCTGTTAACAATGGATGTCAGTGTTATTTCAATTTAAACATAAATTAAAAAAAACATTTATCCATCACACAATGTATATACAGATATGTATGCATGTATGTAGATATATCTAATACTTAGAGATAGTCAAAATGATACATATATCTTCATTGATGTTTCCACTTGATGATAGATCCAAAAGTATCTCAATACATTTTAATGGTCATCTGTCCATTGTCAAAAGAGGAAGATTTTCTAAATTGTCTGCCAAGGTGGCAATGAGGCAGAGCAGTCATTGATTCCTCTATTGACATATCACATTCTAAGATTTTCTAAGTTGATTTTGATATTGTTTGTATAGCTCTCTGTCGAACTATTGGGTTGCATTTGTGCTACTAGCAATTTCCAGAGTGTGAGTTAACATATGTTGTTTAAGAAGTGAATTTTGTGAACATTTAAATTCACAAATATCACAGTGAAATGGTTTATCACAAGTGTGTATTATCATGTGTTTTTTGAGATTTCCATTGTGGGAATATTTCATTCCACAGAATTCACAGCAGAATGTTTTCTCTCCAGTGTGTGTCATCATATGTGTTTTGAGATTTGAATTTTGAGAACACTTATATCCGCAGATTTCACAGTGGAATGGTTTATCTCCTGTGTGCATTAGCATGTGTATTTTGAGACTTGAATTTTGAGAACATTTATATCCACAGATTTCACAATGGAATGGTTTCTCTCCAGTGTGTGTCATCATATGTCTTTTGAGATTTGAATTTTGAGAACACTTATATCTGCAAATTTCACAGTGGAATGCTTTATCTCCAGTGTGTGTTAACATGTGTGTTTTGAGAGCTGAATTTTGAGAACACTTATATCCACAGATTTTACAGTGGAATGGCTTCTCTCCAGTGTGTGTTAACATGTGTGTTTTGAGATTAGAATTACGCAAACATGTATATCCACATATTTCACAGTGGAATGTTTTCTCTCCAGTGTGTGTCATCATATGTCTTTTGCAATTTGAATTTTGAGAACACTTATATCCGCAGATTTCACAGTGGAATGGTTTCTCTCCAATGTGTGTCATCATATGTGTTTTGAGATTTGAATTTTGAGAACACTTATATCCGCAGATTTCACAGTCGAATGGTTTACCTCCTGTGTGTGTTAACATGTGTATTTTCAGATTTTTATTTTCAGAACATTTATATCCACAGATTTCACAGTGGAACGGTTTCTCTCCAGTGTGTGTCATCATATGTCTTTTGCGATTTGAATTTTGAGAACACTTATATCCACAGATTTCACAGTGGAATGGTTTATGTCCAGTGTGTGTTAATACATGTCTTGTGAGAGATGATTTAGTGGGAAATCTTTGTCCACAGATTGCACATTGGAAATGTTTATTGCACGTGGGAATTTTCCTGTTCATTTTGATATTTAAATTCACTGAAAATCTAACACCATAGATTTCATATAATGTGGTTTATTCTCTATGCACCTTCTATTAAGTCCATTGTGTGTGGGCTTAACCACCAATCCACATATTTCACACTGTGAGAATGCCTTCTTTCTCATGAATGTTTATTTTTTCAGATACTCTCAAAGATGGAAACTGAAAGAAAAAATATAATAACTGATCACTGCGGTGATAAAACACATTAGATTTGTGAAATGCACTTATAAAAATGTATTCACTAATATTTTCTTAAAGCTAATCATAAAATCATAAAAAATGCACCATTATACCATCTCTTAAACTCATAGAAATATATCTGTTCAATTAAAGTTTAAATCTGACATATACAGTTTATTTTCTATTAGTGGACATGGCTATGTAGGTGTTGAATGGGCAATGAAACAGAAAAACAAAATCAGCCAGCTGAGTTCTTAATTAGGAAAAGGAAAACTTTGAATTCAAAAGTATGTATGCTATTGTGCTAGATACATGCTACACTCAAATTTCACTCCTGACCATCAAATGAATTCAGGTGTTGGATTTCATTTTGGTTACTGATGGCCACTGTTCAGTGGAGAAGGATTTGATCTCACACCTGCATTCAGTACAGCAGGTAAGAGAACATGAATTTTGTAGAGGCTGATATACCAACAGCCATAGAGATGATTTGGGCAATCTCTCATATACAACTGAGAGAGAATATCATATCTACATGCCAGACTTTATGTGTGGGATGAAAACAAGGCCTGCACACCACATAGTGGCTGTGAGTAAGTGATGAAATAATGGCATAGATAAAATGTAAATTGATGAAGATTCAAGTCTGCTATTATCATTTAATTAGCAGCCCCTATTCATTATGAGCTAACTGCTTGTAGTTCCTGGAGAAGGAAAAACACTGGAAACATCTGAAATGTCTTTATAAAATGTCATAACCCTTAAATATAGAAAATGAATGATGAACAGTGAATCCCATCAAATTGTATTGTCCCTCTACCATTGAGAATTTGGCACAACTGTAAATACAATCTGGTATTTGGGGGTTTGTTTTCCTCAGTATTGATTTTTGTCTATTCTTCGTCATGGCATCGGCATTTTCTAATTTGATAGCTACTCTCATCATAATATCATGACTTAGCCAAACAGGTATAAATGCTGATATATAACTGAAGAGAGCAGTACAAAAATCCTGAACACTCTTTGTAGAATAT
Source organism: Acanthosepion esculentum (assembly GCA_964036315.1). Taxonomy (NCBI): domain Eukaryota; kingdom Metazoa; phylum Mollusca; class Cephalopoda; order Sepiida; family Sepiidae; genus Acanthosepion; species Acanthosepion esculentum. The sequence continues at coordinate 18,199,556 of OZ038479.1, read as the reverse complement.
GCAAGTAACTGTTAATCATGGTCAGTCATGTTTGTCTATTTAATTCTTGGTCACCTCATCAGCATTTTCTTATTTGATAGCTACCCTCATTATAACATCATGACTTAGAAAAACAGGTATAAATGCTGATATATAACTGAAGAGAGCAGTACCAAAACCCTGAACACTGTGTGTAGAATATGCAAGTAACTGTTAATCATGGTCAGTTATGTATAGCAGATTATTATGATAAATATATAACAGATCAATGTTAGTTTTGCTCATAACCTTTTTTATTATTAAATTTTCTGACTAAATCTACAAGAATTATTTTACTTTTCTATAAAATTTCATTAGGGTAATTTGTAATCTTTAAAATCTTTTTTGTTTCTTGTCTGTAAACACAACAATTTTTTTATTTAATAGGGATGTCCATATATTTTTTCCAAAAGCATCTTCATAAACAAGGATAATAAATTTTATATTGCTTAAAATATTTTCTTAAATTTTTAAGATGACTGGTTAACATTGTGCACAAATGTTAATATCTAAACAGGATGAAAATAAAAAGATAAAAGTAATTTATTAAGCTCAAATTTATCAATATCATTTAACAAAAAACAGTAAATTGAACCAAAAATATCTACACATAATGTTTTTAAAATTTACGTTCAATTAAATAAACACGCAAAGGATGCAATTTTTCATTTTTTTAAATTAAATTTCCTTTTTTTTATTTTAATGAATTTGAGATTATTTTTGGTATGGATGTACAAAAAAGAAATCATTCTGAAATACCACCTTTGACTACTGTTTGCTACTGGAAGAGTAATATGGTAACTATTAAACTGAGAATAATAACATAAAAGAAAGAAAAAACATTTAATGCAATCGGATACTTTTTAATATCAAGTTGCATCAAAATAAAATTATAAAAGCAATTTATTACTCCCAAAAAATGAATATCATCTAACTAAAAACCCAGCAAAAATGATTTGTCATTTTCAAAACAAAATTATTCATTCTACTAAGTTTCATAAAATAGTATATCATAAAACATATTCTTAAACTATTGGTTTCATAAAGTTAAATATAATGTGTTTTTAAACATAAATTAAAAACCAATGTCTAGATTATTGTTCTGCAGGTATGGCATCTTTATTTTTCTTTGCGTTTTTTCTTTAAATAAGTCTTTTAGTATACATTTTTTTGTAAACCCATAGTCTACCATTAATAAATAAACATTTAATTTTATTAGATATTAAGTAAAAGTCACTTTTACAAAATCCAGTTAATCGATAAATTTAATAAACAACATTGAAACATACATCTAGGATAAATTTTAAAGAGATTTTTGTTATTTTCAGTTTTCATCTATAATGACAGTGTGATGAGTCGATGATGGTTGAGAAAAGTTGCCAATGTTTTAAAAATGCCTGTGAAATCATTAATTATATAAATAATTTTTTTTTAGTTCAATATATCTCACTTAAATTTCCTAAATATCAGACTGTCAATAAATCACTCAAGATGTTAGAAAAAAAACAGTCTCCATGTTAAAAATATACATTTATATTCTGATATATATTAACCTAAAAGTATCATTTATTTCATTTCAGATTAAACAGGGAAACCATTAATTTTTCTTAATGTTTCAGGAAATACATTTTACTTTTGAAAGATTTTTAATGCAATCCCTTTAGTTAAAAGCAGAACACTCTGAATAATATAAATCATCAATTTCTTTTTAAATCAAAATACACAGCTGCCCAAATTTCAGTTATGAGTTGTAAAATATAAAATCCAATAAACATAAAACATTATTTAATTAGAAAAGCTTTTAATTGCTTTTATGAATAATTTATGTTAAGGAAAATATTGCCTGAAACCAAAATATTTTTCCTGTGAAAAATGAACTTTTGAAACAATTTTTTTTTCAAGTTTTAATAAAAAATGTGATAAATGTTTTAAATATTTTAAAATTAACTGTGTATCTGTGCCTTTTAGAAAATGCAGTTAGTAAGTAAATCTGATTGACTTTGACCATCATTTTCAAAAGTTTTATTTTTTACGTCCTATTTCAATACACATTTTAATTTTTTAATTATTATTTATTGTTTTCATGTGCAAGACAAACTGCAATTATTATTTTCTTTTTATTAGGTTAGGGGATCTAACTATTTTAAATAACCTGAGAAGCCACCATTTCTTTCTCTTTTGGACAGATTACATGCAAGGCAAATCTTTTCGCACATTGGAGTAAGTTATATTATTCTTGATTTTATAGTAGCATTGCAAAAACTACATGTAACCCTAAGCCTTTTGCCTTGTGTGGTAGTTCACTACATTATGAAAACACTATCTTCTAATCTAAATAGAAAAGCATAGTACAATTCAGCAACCCTCCATATTTTAAAAAGAATTTTAGTTTTTGGGAGTGTGTGTGTCTGCAAACATGCTGAATTTTATACACATGGATGACCGCAGACAGCATTATCAGAAAATAAGTGCAATAACTAAATAAATTTAAAGAAAAATACATAAAATTCAATAAAATATTAGTTAAAAATTAAGGAAAAAATATGAGCACATTATATTCTTGAGTAATATTTACGAATAAGTACCTGGCTGAAAAAATTAGATAAACTTCCAGCTATCAAACTGTCAATGTCTGAAACACCTACCTGCATGTTAAAAAATGCATTTCTGCAATATTTGGAACTAAAACTAAGTAATATTTGTTTACAGTTTTAGAAAAGAATTTTCTTTTTAAAAGATTATTTTTAATACAAAGAATTACATTGTTGACAGATGGCTAAAATCATGAATTTTTAGTAGGTACCTCCACTAAAAAGGTCATACCTAAGGTTTAAAATGAATGTTTAAACACAGAAAATTTTTTTTTCAAGCTTTTATTGAAGTTCTAATTACTCCTTACTAAAACACTAATCATAAATATTATGTCAACTGCAAAAAATGAGATTTTTAACCAAAATTCTGAACGTGCTCGAAAGAATTAAAAATTTTCAAAAAAATAATAAAAATACTTTGGACTTTCCTCTTAATAAAATCAAGTATTTTGATGATAAAATTTGATTTTTCTTATGTTTGGGGCCTTTTTCATCATGCTATCCTGTTTTTAGAGAAAAAGTGGAGTTCACTATATAGGAATCTACACCAAAGTATTTTTGATTATTTTTTAATCCTTCCTAGCATGTCCGAAATTTTAGCAAACAATTTTGTTTTTTTTAATCAGCAAAATTGACAAAAATTGATTATATCCACTAGTTTTGAGAAATTTGTAAACAAAGGTTTAATTTTACCTTTAAAAATCTTATAAAAATCAATTATACCTCTTTCAAAAGTTATTTGAAAAAAATTAGAAAATTTAGTTTAATTAATTTGATTTGAAACAAACATTACTTAATTTTTTTAGCAGAAAAAAATAGTTGAAAATAAGTGAAGCTTGTCTGTGATGATTGGCTAAAACAAAACTTTATCATTTAAATGTTTATGCTATTATTAAGAGGAAAGAACAAATTTTTAAAAAAATTATTTAAAAAAAATTTTCCTTCTTTTTACAACATACTAAATTTTGATTGAAAAAACCTTGTTTCTCTTTCTATCACCAGAACTAGTAAGAAAATAACATATACTATTTTTAGCATGTTTTTTTTTGTTTTTGTATGACACATTAATTTGGAAAATCTTGCAAAAATTAATTGTTGGATGTTAATGAAACTTTCAGAAACTATTCACAGATGATAGAAATTATTATATGTTATTTTTTATGAAAGTCATGGCAGAAACATTTTCTTTATATTTATTATCGCCCCCCCCCACCCTTAAAAAAAAAACTAATTTTATGAAAACTCTAGAAATTTAGTCACGTTAAGTTTAGTGATTATATTAATTCAAAGCACAAGGCTTTGAGGAAAGCAAATCATATTTCTTTTTTTTATTGCCCCCACCACCTAAAAATTAGCCCTGAATTGTAACATACAAAACTCAATAAGACAAAAATATTATTTAATTTCAAATACTTTTATTTGCTTTTTGTTGTTTTTATGAATATGGACAATATTTTCTCAAAGGGAAAATATTTTTTGATGAAAAATGAATTTTTAATACAATTATTTATTATTTCTTTAATTATTTTAGACTTTTATATTTAAGTTGTTAAAATATTATGAAATTAGTTGAAAGCCGCACTCAGTTTTGTAAATATCATTATGAGATTGATCATTTTTAGAACTTTGTAAATAGTATCACTTCATCCAATCAGAAGACCCACAGTAATTAAGAAATGTAATTTTGTGTTATAAAAGTCGTTAAAATGGCTGTAATTAAAAAGTGCGGAAGGTCACAAGCAATAAAACGTCACGTGACTTTAGTGTAAACATTCTCCGCTGAATGCAAATTGCAAATTCTTCGTGCGAAACACATGTTGAGCATTTTGAATTTGCGTTTTTACTAATTAAAAAAATTTGAACACCATCTTAAGCCATTTTCAGCAGCAACATTACTACATTTTTAAAAGTACCATTTATTTCATTTACATATTTCATTGCCATTTCAATTTTGTGAAGTTGTTTTACAGTTTTCAGTCAGTCGTCTTATTTCAATTTCATAAAATGACCTGCTTTGTTTTATTTTCAAACTACATCTTTTCGGCACAGAAACTAAATAATGCTTGTTTCAAAATATTTTAAATAAACATTGTAATTTCTGATTTTCTTAAAAAGTTTTTGAAAAAATTATATTTTTAAAAGAATTTCAAACTGAGATTTTCATTTTTTTAAAATGAAAAATAAATGGTTGACATGATTATCTGTCAATTTTTCTGACTAAAAAAAAAGAAGATATTTAACGAAAATTTTTGACATGCTAGGAACGATTAAAAAATGTAAAAAATACCCCCTAAATACTTTGATCTTTCCTCTTAAAACTTTTAGACGATAAAATTTTGTTTTCGCTAAGTTTGGCATCATTTTTGTCATGCTATGCTCTTTTTTAATGATCTCATGGAGGTAACTACTTAAAAGCTTTGTTTTTATAGACGAAAAGAAAGGTTTCTTTTAATTCACATCAGTTTTAGGCTATTATCTTTCAAATAAAACCAAAATTTCACTTCAAAGATTATTTAAATGATTTGAAATTCCTGAGTGTAAGGTGTTTAAGTTTAAGGTAGTGCGTAGTGATTTTCTGCAAGGAAAGTCTGTAAAAGAAGTAAATAGGCCAAATTTTCTGATTACGCCTGCTTAGGTAATACGCAGTGAATAAGAAACATTATGGCAGTAATGGGGGACGAATGACCAACAAGAAGTCCGATTTTTCCTTGCCGATAACTCCAAAACGGTAAGGTTTCTTCATCATTTAATTGTTAATTCGATTTCTTCAGCATGTACATTGGCATTGAATTATGACGATTTTGGAAAATTTTAAGAGATTTTTAGCCCTCGGGAAATAAAACCAAATTTTACCACATTCTATGTTTTCAGAAAAATAAATTAACTGTTTCTAAATAGCCATATTAATTAATATAAATATTTAAACTTACCGTTGTACAATATCTTTCGCTTGAGAAGAAATAAAATGTTTCAATGATATTAAGAACCACGAAATTGGAGACAAAAGAGTGCGTCAAGGGAGATAATCGTGTAAAACTTAATTCCAAGTTCTTCGTACAGTGAGTCCGTCACACATTAAAAAAAATCATAGGATGTTAGTAAATAAATAAATAAATATATTTAATAAAACAATTGCAATTTCTTTCGAAATAGGAGGTTTCATTGATTGCCAAATACTGTCGATCTTGAGAAAGAAATATCAAGTCCATTAACAACAGCAACTCGATCCTGTTTATTTTTTATGAAAAGGTTTTTCGACCTGAAAAGGTAAGTTAAAAAATCTTCCTAAAAAGAAAGAAGGTAATAATGTGATTTAAAAGAAAAATTAACTTTCTTATATAACTAAGCTTTTTAAAGCAATTTTAAAACACTGACACATTTTCTCGTCATTTAAAAAATAATGTCCATTAAAACTAAGAGATGTTTTAAAAACAATAATAATTTATAAAAATGATTTAAGTTCTGAAAAAACTTTTTTTATAATTGTTTTCCTTTCCTCGCTGTCATTGACACTGAAAAGTAAATTAAATTTTGTCTTTGAAAATATTATCCGAAAATATTATTAAAACTTTTACATTTTAGAAGCGTGTTTTGATATAATTTTTTATAATACGAAGGTAATAATTAAAATTAAGTGTTGCGCTGCACATTTCAATTGTCATATATTTCCAGAGAACATGAATATTGTAGAGATAATTGTTGTTAATATTACCTATAAATTAAAGATGTTCATCGTCGTTTCTTAATACAGAATTTTTTTAAATTTAAATCTCTATAATTATTCTAATAACGTTTAAACTGTAATAATTCATTATTAATCAAAAAAATAGAATCCATTATTTTATTCATAAAATCAAAATATTTTATTATTTTAAATATCTCAGTTTTATAATAAAACTAAAACATACACAATAATAATTGAAAGAAAACATGATGATTTAAATGCTGCAAAGACTTATAACATTTTTAAACATTATACAATAATACAGAAAAGAATTTGTTGTAATTTCATAATTAAAAAAGTTGGATAGAATGGATTAAAAAAAAAGAAATTCTATCATTTTCTAAAAAATGAAATGATTAAGAATAACTTCATTCTTTTCTGAATAAGTTCTGAGAGTTTCATTATAACATTTTTTTTTCATTTCCTCTCTGTCAGTGACACTGGAATTTGCCTATGAAAATATAGTCTATTTTTGCATGTCATAAGAGCTGTAGTGGCATGCTTCAATATTTTTCTGGAATATATTCCAGAAAAAATATTGAAAGGTGCCACTGCAGTCTGCTCTCTATGGGGACATATTAATATTTTGAAATTTTAGCATGTTTTGTTATTCATTTTTGTGAGCATAACATATTTTTAATACATCTTGAGGAAATGAGAATACTGTAGATTATCTGAATATTTTGGTTTACAGGAGAAAGTCTTTGACAGATAATTGTTATTAATATTTCATATATTTACCTGTAATTTGCAATTAACATTTTATTGTTCTTTTAACAAAGGCATAACTATACAGAAATCACTATGAACATATGGCTGAAAATAACCTTTATCTCCAAAAGATGCTCTTGTGTGGAATGGTCATTTGTCATTCCCATATTAATATATATATATATATATATATATTAGAAGGGGATCAAAATTTTGTGAATGAAACAGAAAAGTCATGAGCAAATTAAAAATATGTCAACTTTTTAAAAGATGATCTGTTATATATATTTGAATGCTTTTCCATAAGAGATTTGTTATGAAATGTAATTTCATCAAAGTTTTATACTTGTACAAGTTGGCCATAAACTAACAAGGTAACATTTGAGTTTAATTATATATGGAAAAGGCTTCAGTTGACATGAATATTAATCAATGTGCAAATAACAAATGAAAATGTTATAAATGATTGTGATGCATTTTCTAATGGAATCATTTGAACAGTGTATGCCTGAAAAGTTCTAAAAGTAAATTTCATATTAAAAGTCTTTCTGGTTGAGGGTAATTAAAATGTATTGCCTGTCTTTGTTTTTCATATGGCAGAATTGTCAATTACTGGGAAATCTTTAACAAGCACTTTCTTTCTGTTCTTAGTATTTGCTCAAACTTTGCTTCAGTTTGGATATTCTCTTGTATTGTTTGTGATTGGCCTTTTTAAAAAGTGAGGGAAATATGAATAAAAATTAATTCAATCCAAGGTGATGGGGTAGACAGTTCATGTTCCATTTTCTATGTATAAGTGATACAAGATATCTGCTGGGCATGGAAAGTGGAATGAGAACAGTCTATGTTAACTGAGGACAACAGAGAGCTGAAAAGAGGGGGGGTACAAATCTCTAAAACATTGTCAATAGAGAAACCAAGATGAACATGTTGGAAGATTTAGCCTCTGAAGAAATTGCTGTAGTTGTTTTGATGTCTTGACAGCTTGATGAGATGTCTAATGTTGTTCTACAGAAACTATTCATAAAACATGATTGAAGCAAAAGATGTGAGTGCCATTTTTATATAATTTTTTAAGTACTTGGTAATCTTAAAAATTTAAGAAAATATTCTGCCTAATCTAATGATTACTTTGGCTTTAAATTTACTAGATTTCCTCATCTTATTTTATGATAGTGTTATGTGTGAATGCCAGTATTTGCAAAAATTACTACATTTATACACACAGAAAAAAGTTCCAAATTTTAAAATATGGGGGTCGCTGTATTGTAGTAAGCATTCTCCATTTATGATTTCAGATTTTACTTAATAACAGTACCACATAACTGGTATAAATCTGCTGCAAAATTTTAAAAGATTTAAAACTATATAAATTATTCTAATTAAATTTAAAAAAAAATGAAAATTCTTGTAAAAATTTGTAATTCATCAATTTTTTTTATGACAGAGATCATAGTATTTCTTATTCACAAAGACAATTAAAAGCTTTTCTAATTAAATAATGTCTTAGACTTGTGCATATAACTAATATAAACATGAAGCAATACAAAAAAGAATTACTCAGAATTTGCATTAAATGAGTTGGGAGAGGGTGGCAGATATAAAAATATAACGTGGGGAGAAACAAATATTCGTATGTATACAAATTTTAAATTTATTGTATTTCCAACTAATGAGTAAACATAATTTTCATATAATTAGCTGTACACAGATGTATAATAATTAAATTTGCATAGAAAGCAGAAAAAATTTGATTTCATACAAAAATGTCCTATTTATTCATTTTAATAAGTGAAAAAAATTATTTGTACAATTCAAATTTTATATTTTGAAACTTTTAAATTGCTTTAATACTTTAGATTATTCAAGTGGAATATTCTAGAATGTTCCAATAATTTTATCAGTCATTATTTTTGCCCAAAAATACAAACTGAACATTTTGTAATTGATATTCATGCATGAAGGTTATCATCATGGCAAGAGGTGAAGAATTGATAAATTCACAAAACGAACTGACTTTTAAGCCCTGGAAAGAAGGTAAAAGTTACAGGAAATCCCAGACATACTGAATATTCCATTTACAACCATTAATTCATTCATTGCAAGATATAAAAAAAACTCAAAACTGTTGAAAATCAGAGAAGAACAGTTACTCCTTGGAAGATTTTTTCAAGATCTTTGAGAAAATTAATGCATCAAATTAAACAAAATCCAATGATTACTCATCAAGAGTTGCAAGATAATTTGCTTTTATCAGGAATCTGTGCCACTAAATGGACAATAAGCAATGAAATTCATAGGAACAATCTAAAGTTATGTTCCTGATGGAAAATTTAACTGCTATTGAAAAGACAGACATTCCAAGTTGGAATTCATTTGTGAACATCGTATTGGGAAGAGTATTATAAAAAGATGAAACCAAAATTGAGTTGTTTGGGCGTAACTCTAGAAATCATATATAGAGGAAAGATCGCGATGACATAAAGAAAAAAACTCAGTTCCAACAGTGAAAATTGGCGGCAACAATATCATGATTTGGGGATGTTTTTTCTGAAAAAGGTATTTGTAACATATCAGTAATAGATGGTAGAATGAATGCTGCAGCATATCAAAATATTTTGGAAGTAAATTTAATGATTTCAGTTGAAAATCTTGAACTTCCTCCTGATTGGATCTTCCAACAAGATAATGAACCCTAGCTCACTGCAAAATCTACAAATAGCTTGCTGAAAATGATGCAAATATCCTGAAATGGCCCAGTCAATCCCCAGATTTAAACCCAGTCTGGAATCTGTAACATTATTTTAAAATTCAAATCCAATCAAGAGCTCCAACAGACATCTCAGATCTGAAGACCACATGCAAAGAAGAATGGAACAAAATCCCAACTAACATTTGCAAATCATTAATTGAGAACTACAAGAGATTGGTTGCTGTAGAAGTGAATAATGGCTATTCTACAAAGTATTAAATGAAGATTATGTATTCTTTTTTGTATTGTACGAATACTTTTTTCACCCATTAAAATGGGATTTATTTCTATTAGGATATTTTGTTTTCTATGCATATTAATTTAATATGGATCTGTGTAGTGATATGAAAACTATGTTTATTCATGAAATGGAAATACAGTAAATTAAAAATTTTCTGGTGTACAAATATTTGTTCACCCTCCCCTACAAATATAGTGTCATTGTGATTTTGCAGAAAGAAATCCTTGCTGACTTGATAAGTTTTAGGTACTTTGGCTATATAGTCTTACTTACAAAGACACTTGCTGATGAAATGTTAGAAAATTCACAGTAAATTTGAAATAGTTATTGCTCTTATTTTCTGATAATATGTATGTACACTGGTATTTAGAAAAATCAGCATGTTTATACACACAAGATATTTTTTAAATAAAAACATTTTTTCACATAATATATAATTAAATCAAGTGAACAACAGCACATTAATTGTGGAATTTATTTCATATTTTCCATGTTTTATTTTCATTTGTTACCTATTGGGTTAATAATTAGAATGTAGTATTAACAAAAGATCTCCTCTTGTCATGATGATTTGTTTTTATTGGAAAGGTCAGCTTTCAGTTCTGGTGTTTGTGCTGCTGATCAGCCCAAGAAAAGGGTCCTAGCTAAAGATCTCTTCTCCTTGGCACTGATGAAAATGATTGATCGTTTTTATTAGGCCGATCAAATATCAGTTCCCATGTTTGATGTTGCTGACAGGCCAAAGAAGGGTAATTTAACAAATGATCTCTTCTCTTTGGCACTAATGAAAATGATGGCTTGTTTTTACTTGGCATAAATGATTGCAATACATAAACCTACAGCAGTATGCGATGAACTTTATCATTAGGGCAGATAGATTGTGGAACTATGGTAATGCACAGAATTAAAAGTTGGGGTTTCACATTTTACACTGTAGATTTTTTGTTTTTTGCTTCTACTTTTGTAACCATATCTGTAACATTATTAAACATTTTGAAGTTGAAATAAATCTTCTCATCGAAATTTTCATACACGTATTTATAATTTCCTCAGTTTAAGTAAAAACATTTTTACCATAATATATAATTAATTTGAGAAGACAATTATGAAAATTATTTAATTTTTCCTATGGGTTATATATTCTAAATTTTAACCATTAATTTAATAAATGATGAGGTGTAAAAACACTTAAAAAATCAACAGATATTTTTCAAGATTCATATTTGTATTGTTTCTGAATTGACAATGTTCTTATTTTAATTGCATACATTCCATAAGATGTGATGTGAAGCAATCTTGTTTCACTGGTTCACACACTGAAATGTTTGATCTTCGCTAGTGGCTGCTGCTGCTGCTTCATTATTGAAATAATAATTGCATGTATCTCTCATAATATGAGCTTTTATATATTATTCACTACAACCATTAATATATCATTTATGCCTTCTTTCTTTACAGATGTTTGCCTGTACAAAACAGCATTGGTTATTATTGAGAATTCCATTGAAGGAAAAGACATTTACTTTTCATGAAATCAAATATATACTGCATGGTTTATGTGAATGTCATGGATCTACCTTGTAAAAAGCATGACAATGAACTTTGCCTGACAAGAAATAATGTACTTTGAAATGTGTGGTTTATCTTTTTAAAAAAGCCCATTTAAAGTTACATACGAATAAACATGAAAGACAGGACATATTCATGTTATATCTGCTAAACTGTTGTGAAGTCAGATGTAAAAGGCAAAATGGAAACACATCTTACAAAGAAACCATATTCTTGTGAAATTTGTGAATGTGCATTTTCAGAGAAATCATGTTTAGTGAGACATATGCATACACACACTGGAGAGAGGCCACATTCTTGTGAAGTTTGTGGATCTGCATTCTCATACAAGTCAAATATAGTCAAACATATGTATACACACACTGGAGAGAAGCCACACTCTTGTGAAGTTTGTGGATTTTCATTTTCGTGCAAGTCTAATTTGGTCAAACATGTGCGTACACACACTGGAGAGAAACCATATTCTTGTAAATTTTGTGGATCTGCATTTTCACGCAAATTTAATATGGTTATACATATGCGTACACATACTGGAGAGAAACCTTATTCCTGTGAAATTTGTGGATTTGCATTTTCAGATAAATCATGTTTAGTGAGACATATATGTACTCACACTGGACAGAAACCATATTCTTGTATGGTTTGTGGATCTACATTCTCATACAAGTCAAATATGGTCAAACATATGTATACACACACTGGAGAGAAGCCACACTCTTGTGAAGTTTGTGGATTTTCATTTTCGTGCAAGTCTAATTTGGTCAAACATGTGCGTACACACACTGGAGAGAAACCATATTCTTGTAAATTTTGTGGATCTGCATTTTCACGCAAATTTAATATGGTTATACATATGCGTACACATACTGGAGAGAAACCTTATTAGTGAGACATATATGTACTCACACTGGACAGAAACCATATTCTTGTATGGTTTGTGGATCTACATTCTCATATAATTCAAATATGGTTAATCATATGCGTACACACACTGGAGAGAAACCATATTCTTGTGAAGTTTGTGGATCTGCATTTTCCATGAAGTTACATTTAGTGACACATATGCGTACACACACTGGAGAGAAACCATATTGTTGTGAAGTTTGTGAATCAGCATTTTCAAAGAAGCCACATTTAGTGAGACATATGTGTACACACACTGGAGAGAAGCAATATTCTTGTGAAGTTTGTGGCTCTGTATTTTCACGGAAGGGAGATTTGGTCAATCATGTGCATACACACGCTGCACAAAAGCTATAATTTCTTGAAATTTGTGGATCTGTATTTTCATGGAAATGATGTTTGTTGAGACATTTTTGTATACACATTGAGAGAAAAAATATTAGCATGATGTTTACTGATATGTATTTTTAGAGAAATTTTGTTGCATTATGTGTATACACAATAGACAGAAAACATATCATAGTCCACATTTAGTTTCTGAATCAGTAGAAAATTCTTTTGCAGTGCATCATGTAAAAACCTGTGGAAATGAGAAATGGTATATATACCTTTTCTGAGAAGTCATATTTTGTGTGAAAATATTTAGTATTTTTACAAGAATATAATTCATATTATATTCTTGTAAAAACTGTAATGCATTATTTTCAAATACTGCAAAATACAATAGACTTGCAGAAATGCTGCTGTGTGCACATCCTGCATCACAGTTTCATAAAAATCTAATGCATTATCTTCCCCATCTGTGCATCACATAGATGTAGTTACATGTTCCCATGACAAGCAATACATTACACAGAATCAATGAAGAGATTTCATTTTCCATGAAAACACTGACAAATATATGTTACATGTTTTATGTGAAAGTCATGGATCTACATTTTCAAAAGCATGACAATGAAATTACCTGGCATGAAATAAAGTACTTTGAAATGTGTGCTCTTTCTACAACACATTTAGTGTTAGCTATAAACAGGAAAGTTTGACCATATTCATGTGACATCTAATAAACTATTGTGAAGTCAGATATAAGAGGCCAGATGAAGACACATATTACAAAAAGACCATTTTCATTTGAAGTTTGTGGATTTACATTTTTATGGAAGGTAGATTTGGCTAAACATGCATACACAAACTGAAAATTTCATTTGAATTGGAAATATTTTAAAACATTGTGTCATATTTCTAATTTCATTGTGGAAAAAAATGTAAAGTACTATAAAAATAATCATCATGATAAAAATTCGCAATAAAGAATAAATTGAAAATTATATCTTAAAAAATATATATAAAATACCATCTAACTGCACTAAATATGGTGTTTGTTTTAATTATGAGTATAAGAGTTATTGAATACTCTGATATAATACTCTAATATAATACTCTTCTAACAATGAAACATAGTCAAAGGCAGAAATTGAGAATATTTTCGTTTTTGAACATCCATACTAAAAATGATCTTGTTGGAATATTATTATTATAAATAATTAAAAATAAAATAAAATATAATAATGAAAATCATGAATAAAATAAAATTAAAAAATATGAGAGGATCCCAAATGTAACTGGAATTGTATCATATAATTTTATTCATTTATTGTTGCATGTTTATATTCTTATCACCTTCAAAGTATTCTCCATTTGAAGCAATGCACTGGTCCAGGCGTGTTTTCCACTGTTCAAAGCAGTCCTTGAACTCTTGTGAAGTTATATTTTTTCATGACTCCGTCGTTTTCTTCTTAACTTCTTCTGCAACTGCAAAACGTTTCCTTGGAGAACTTTCTTCATTCGGGGGAACAAAAAAGTCGCGGGGCAAAATCTGATGAATAGGGAGGTGGGGAAGTAGGGTCATGTCATTCTTGGTCAGAAACTGTCTCACACTCAAGGAGGTGTGCGCTGATGCATAGTCGTAATGCAACCACCATCCTCCACTTTGCCACAGGTCAGGGCGTTTCCGTCTCACCTTGTTTTGCAAATGCTTCAGGACTTCTAAGTAAAAAGTCTGGTTAACAGTTTGACCCGGAGGAACAAATTCTTTGTGGAGAATTCCTTTCACGTCAAAGAAACAAATCAGCATCATCTTGACATTTGACTTCACATTACTTGACGCGCTTTTTTTGAGTCGTGTTGATGTTGGATGCTTCCACTGACTTGATTGCTGCTTTGTTTATGGGTCGTAGCCATAGCAACAGCTTTCGTCACCTGTGATGACCTTCGAAAAAAGGTCTGAATCAACTTCCAGCTAGTCTTTCAGCCATGGTAAAAATAGACAAAAAGGTGTGAAGAATATACTTTTCTGAAATGTTAATGACCCGTTTCCAAGTTTAATCTGAATTGAAAGAAATATCAATTGTAGTTTAAAATATAGGGAAAACTATATTTTTTTAGTATGGAGATCATGTATTCTCTGGTATTGAGTGATTTATTGACAGCCTGATGTTTAGGAAATTTAAGTGAGGGGGATTTAACTGAAAGTAATTACTTGATGTCTATGTGAACGCCTTATTTATAGACTTTTTTCTAACTGACCAGTAATCATAAAAAATAAACTATGTTAAGCAGTATAAAATGTTATTGAATTTTATAGATTATTCATGAAGATGCTTGTCGTGAAATTGTAATAAAATTACCAATAAACTTAAAATTTATTATTGATGCATCAACTATTTTCTGACAATGCCATGTATGGATGTCCTTATTAATGCCATTCAGTCAATTTTATCAATGCAAAAAATAATGATGTTGAGAAACTATTCACAATTATAAAATGAGACAACTGATTTCAAATGGAGATGAGATAAACCATAAAAATAATTAAATTAAACATTAGGTTTGAAACCGAAATGTTGCCTTTGAAATGGTGTAATTAAATCGGTACCTTCTATGTACATACAAAAAATGGTTGAAAATAAACAAACATATTTTTGGTTTTGTTTACATTTTTATTATTCAACAAATAGATTATTATATGAAAAAGTGACATAATGTAAATAATTATTTTAAAAATGTGTCATGAATTAATGTTAAAATAACATAAAATGATATGAAGATATGCAACAAATTGTGGTAATGGTTGACAATTTTTTGTTCATATTTGACATTGGTATACTAAATGCACAAAACAATCAAATTTTTATTTTCCATATTAAAAAATGAAGTTTCAATCTGAAAAAGTGTTGCATTGAAATGAATGAAAAAAAAAAGATTTTTATCAAATTTACAAAAGATTAACAAGCAAATTTTTTTTCTGTTTGTTGGAAAAAATGTTGAAATAGAAAACAAAAATTTGGATATGAAAACCACTTACTTTTTCACTTAAATTTCTTGTGTTCACCGACCTTGATTGTATTTTTTATTCCAGGTTATTTCAAGAAATTCTCTTTCCTTCACTATTTGAAGCTTTATAACGTCTTCCAGTGTCAATTATTGCATCAACTAAACTAAGAATATCAAATTAACTTAAAATTACTATATCTGGATGTAATGGATATCAGAAAGATATCAAAGAACCCTTTGTTAAGCTTCTATAATTTCAAGAATCGATGTCACCACTGATTGTATCCCTTTTGCATACTTTGTGTTACCTTTTGCTTTATTATTTCTTTGCTTTTCACTTGCATTATATATATATATATATATATATATAGCCTCATATTTGTCTTGTTCTTTACTCTTCCTTAATATTTGATTTTTCACTTGCATTATATTTTTTTTTATTGCTTATCTAATATTTATCTTTACTCTTTCTTTTATTATTAATATTTGCTTTTCACTTGCATTATATATAAATATATATATATATAGACTCATATTTGCCATATTCTTTATTCTTCCTTAATGTTTATTTATTTGATTTGCTTTTCACTTAAATATACATATATTGCCTATTTGCCTTGTTCTTTACTCTTCCTCTTATTATTAATGTTTATTTATTAATATTTGCTTTACTTTTCACTTGCATTATATATATATATATATATATATATATGAATTGTTTGTCTCATATCTGCCTTGTTCTTTACTCTTCCTCTTAATGTTTATTTATTAATATTTACCTTCATTTTCACTTGCATTATATATATACATATATATAGTCTCATAATTATCTTCTTTACTCTTCCTCTTATTATTAATGTTTATTAATATTTGCTTTACTTTTCACTTACATTATATATATATATATATATATATATATATATGAATTGTTTGTCTCATATCTGCCTTGTTCTTTACTCTTCCTATTATTATTGATGTTTATTTACAATCTTGTCAGTTCTCCCAAATAAATATATCTGGATGTAATGGATAAGAGAAAGATAGGAAAAGAATCGATACAATGACATCACTGACTGTATCCCTTCTGCATGTGAACACTGTTCCTACTTTGTTAACCGTTGCCTTTGTTACTGTCTTATAGTTGCTTTGCTATTCACTTGCACATCCATGCTGCCTGTCTGAAGTTATTACGCAAATCGAATAAATCTCAACAACTCAATAAGTTTTGAAGTAATATTTGTCAAATTTAAACTAGTCTATTTCCACTCTTAGTAAAATATTTAATTTAAACTTAATGGTTAGTTTTTGAGATATTTGGAATTTACTAAAATGGACTGACTGAAGTTAATATGCAGATTAAACTAATATCAGCTTTAAATCTGATCTGAAATCTAATTATTTTTTCTTTTTGTCCAGAATATATGTTGAAAAACATGTAAAGAGAAGGATCCAACAACTTTTTTCAATTGAGTCCAGTTTTTTTTATTATTATTATTTGCCTTGTAAAACCTTATAAAATCACCAATTTTCGAGTTAAAAATATGCTTTTCTACAATATTTTTAAACCTTACATCAGCTAATCTTCCTCAAATAAAGCTTCAGAAAAGTACTCTTTATTTTTCAAAGATTTTTAATAAAGAACATTATGTTGTGCTCAGAAAATTGTAAATATGGCCAGAGTGAACCACACTGGAAAAAGAATGCTGAGGATAGATATGAAAAGTACAAATCTACAACTATCAGAGGACAAAAGATTAAAAATATCTCTATGGAAATAAATCAATCTGAAACCACTGGATAACTCTGACATTCATACCCCCGTGCTTACTGACTTGGAGAAAGATGCAGTGACATTAAGATGATCATCAAGAAATCATTGGAAACCATCTTGATATCCAGTAAAAAACAAAAACAAGACAAAGGTGGGGGGGTACCATATGCATTACTTCCCTTTTCATGTAATTATTACTCCCCCCTCTTTGTACTCTGTTCGGTACGTATTTCTAACATTTGTTTATTAAAGCCTTTCTTAAGTATCTTCTGGTCCTCTTCTTATAAGGTGTGTTAAATTTAATTTTTTAAATTTAAATAATTTCCTAGTTTAATTTGAATTAAGTCATTCTACAACAGGCCAACAGAAAACTGTCATTTGATACTTAATCTTAAAGGTAATTAAAAAAAAACAAAAGTTTATGATTATAAATATACTTTCCTCTGAAGGTAAAGAATTGAGCTAAACAGTTAAACATTTTAAAACTTAAAAGAAACAAAGTTCATTTGTATTAAACATATGTAAATGAATTTCTTGTATTTTGTGCAACCTGCTTTTGTAAATATGTCAGATTCCAATGTGAAATTAAATTACCCATTTCTTTTTTCTTCGTTTTGATTTTTGGCTTATCATCAGTTAATGGAGTGTCCAAAGGGAGACTGTCTGGCAAAATAAAGTAACAAAAACTGTTACCATGTATACTTAATGTTTTCAATTGTACAGGATCCTCGTTCTTTAATGTCATCTTGATTGCCTTCAGGTAAGTGTTCATGCTTACATCCACACCTGAAAAGAACTTCAGTTTAACAGGAGCCAAAGCATTATTTTCTAATCTAAAAATTAAATTATTTTACTTTTTAAAGTATTTCTCTTGTTATTTTATGAAAGAATCTTTTTAGAAAACACATGCACTAAATATTCATCCAAATATCACACAGAAATGGTTTGGTTTGTTTTACGGCATATCTACCATAATGGCTTATTTAATGCTGACAACATCCTTTACTGCTAGTAATATTTTTTCAAAATTGTATTGCTCTTATATTTCTTTTCCAAAAATGCATTGTGGGTAATATTTTTCTCTCAAAAATGTATCACTGGTAATATTTTTTCCACAAAAATGTATTGCTGGTAATATTTTTTTCTTTAAAAATTTATTGCTGGTAATAATTTTTTACAAAAATATATTGCTAATATTAAAACCTATTTTTACATTTTCATAGTATTTTGACCTCAGTTTAGGGGTTAACTATTTTCCCATATCTGGTGCAAGGTCTGGGTGGATTTGGGAACACCAGCAATTAAGAGGTGGTCTATGCTTCTCAAAACCTCCTGATCAGAGGCCTTGCTGCTGGATGTACATTATCGTCTTACTCATGATGCAGATATAGTTTATGATCTTACCAAGGACGTACAGAAATAGAAAATAATAACAAGCAAAAAATATATTAGCAAAGACTAAAGGAAAACAATTCTAAGGTTAAAACAATCATTAAGAGAAGAACCATCATTCTCAATTTTGTCTTTGCATATTTGGGCACATATCAACATTTTTCAGTTGAGCAGTTTTTCTATTTATGAATTACTAGCGATCAACTCTTTCTTTATGAAGTGAATAAATTCAATCCATCAAAATTGTTTCTAAATTCACAAAGTCCAACTTTATTAATGAATGTAATTTTAAAAATATTAACAGGAACATGTGTAGAAGCAAAACCATATTTCTAGAGACAGAAGTAGAGAGAATCCATTTTTAAAAGTTTTTTTTTAATTAAATGTTAATTTCTTGAATTTTCTCCGAGGCAAAAGATAATTATGAATGATGATAATTATGTCAAAAGTTGTAGAAAAGGAAGAAGAAATAAAAAAGGTTTTCTCATTGGAAACATTCCTTAAGTTGTGGTGAAAACAAAGGACATTTACATATATCTTCTATCCAAATGATGTGTGCAGAGCTGAAGCAAAATGTAACCTGTTTTAAATTGGAATTAGAAAACCAGATGCTAAGACTTTTTGAGCACATCTGGAAACTGTGACAAGATTTTCTCAGATTGGATGAATTAATTATGTAAAATTGCCAGTTTATCAAACTAAGTGGGGAAACCAGATGCTTTAATGTTTATTTCTGCAAATAAGTAAAATTGTGAAAATTAGAATTTGGGTGGGGGAAGATAAGACAAATTTATAAGAGAAAATGGCTAATCTGTTAAAGTCAGAGTCCTGCCATTTAGTTAAATGCATTCTTTGGAAAGGAAAAACTTAGACTGAAAACAAATTACCTTTAGCCAAAATGCTCTTTATAAGCACTGGAAATCATTAGGCTCACAAGCAGCTGCCTTTGGGAACAAATTTTATTCAAAATCCTAAACTTGAATCAAAGGTTTGCTACAATTAAACATTTGTGTTTCAATTTAAGAACCTCACAGCTAGTAGTTGGAAAAAATCAGTGGGCAGAGACACATATCTGTCCATAGACAACCTGACTTAAAAATTGTTTCCTGAAAGTACGACCATGTGTAGAAGCAAAACCATATTTCTAGACACAGAAGATTGTCTAAAACAAATCAGTCACTGAATAGAATTGTATACAATGGAGATGTCACTTCAGATGTTGTTGTCAAAAATCATCAGATTTAGTATAACCTGACACCCCAGTGACAATGACTTGCTTCCTTCTGGATGTCACATTTATTGTTCTTTTCAAAAGATGCCATAAAGTAGCTTACCTCACGCCCCCAAAAAAGACATGGTAGCGTTGGTGCTGAGGGTTGTGGATCAATGAATGTGTTGACATGCTCACAATTATTACCTGAGCACTGGATGAAAACCAAGAAAGAGTTTACTTGAAATCAGTCCTTAACTTTTCATTCTATAAACTTCAAATGAAGAGAATCAATAATGACTTTGCATTGAGAAAAGATCCCATAAGTTTTACATAGATAAATATTTATTCAAAACAAAATTTGCTCTTCTATGCACATTACAAGATGATCATATTTGGGGAATTCAAAACTAGGCTTGGAGAAAGAAAAATTTAAATTTAGAATTATTTATTTAAAATGCATTTTACTCCAGTGAAATTGAGGCTGCAGAGATTTAAAATTGATTCAGTGGAACTAAAATCAGAAAGCAGCACAATGCCTTTTAATGGTCAGCTGTCCATTGACACAAGAGGAAGATTTTCTAAATTATCCACCAAGGTGGAAATGAGGCAGAGCAGTCATTGATTCCTCTGCTGACCTGTCAGATTGTCTAGTCTGATCCAAACTTTGATGCAAGTTTCAAGTTTGCCTGGAATATTATGAATACTGTATGTTGGTAAAATGTTCTAATTTGATTTTTGAAATTGTTTATATAACTCTCAGTTGAAATATTGGGTTACATTTGTGTCACTAGCATTTTCTAGACATGAATTTTGTGAAAATTAAAATCCACAGATATCTCAGTGAAATGGTTTATCACAAGTGTGTTAACATGTGTTTTTTGAGATATGAATTTTGGGAACACTTATATTTACAGATTTCACAGTGGAATGGTTTCTCTCCAGTGTGTGTTAACATGTGTGCTTTGAGATGTGAATTTCGAGAACATTTATAACCACAGATATCACAGTGGAATGGTTTCTCTCCCGTGTGTGTCATCATATGTGCTTTGAGACTAGACTTTAGAGAACACTTATGCCCACAGGTTTCACAATGGAATGGTTTCTCTCCAGTGTGTATCAAAAAATGTGATTTAAGTGCAGACTTTTGGGAAAACTTATGTCCACAAATTTCACAGTAGAATGGTTTCTCTCCAGTGTGTGTTAACATGTGTGCTTTGAGATATGAATTCCGAGAAAACTTATACCCACAGATTTCACAGTGGAACTTTTTCTCTCCAGTGTGTGTTAAAATGTGTCTTTTGAGATGTGAATTTTGGGAAAACTTATGTCCACAGGTTTTACAATGGAAGGGTTTTTCTCCAGTGTGTGTTAACATGTGTGTTTTGAGATGTGAATTTTGGTAACACTCATATCCACAGATTTCACAATGGAATTGTTTATCTCCAGTGTGTGTTAACATGTGTGTTTTGAGATGTGAATGTCGATAACACTTATATCCACAGATCTCACAGTGGAATGTTTTCTCTCCAGTGTGTGTTAGCATGTGTAATTTGAGCGAAGAATTAAGGGTATACTGACATCCACAGATTTCACAGTGAAATGGCTTCTCTCCAGTGTGTGTCAACATGTGTGTTTTGAGATATGTATTTCGAGAACACTTATATCCACAGATTTCACAATGAAATGTTTTATCTCCAGTCTGTGTCATAATGTGTTTTGAGTGTAGAATTTTGCAAGCACTTATATCCACAAATTTCACAGTGGAAGTGTGTCTCTCCTCTGTGTGTTAACACGTTTCTTATGAGTGTTAATTTAGTATAAATATTCATCCACAGATTACACAGTGGAAAACTTTGTTGCCCATGTGAATTTCCATGTTCATTTTGATGTTTAAATTCATTAAAAATCTGACACCATTGATTTCATACAATATGGTTTATCTCCTATACGTCTTCTGTTATGTCCATTCTGTGTGGACTTAACCACCAATCCACAAATTTTACTGTAAGAGACGCCTTTTTTCTCAGGAATATTCATGGTTTCAGAAACTCTCAATGATGGAAACTGCAAATAAAAAATATAATAACTGAGCACTGCAGAAAGCAACCACATGTCAGAAGAAACGAGCTCTTCATGTTAAAAAATATACATTTATATTCTCCTATATTTTAAACTAAAAGTAATATTTCAATTCAGGTTAAATATGGAAACCGCAATTTTTCTCAGTGTTTCATTATATTTTTGAAAGAATTTTTAATAGAGAAAATTATATTGTCTGAACAGATTTGTCACTATAGACAAAAAAGATTTTAATGATAATCAGAAAATCATATAAATTCTTTTAAAAATATTGAATTGTAATTTTATTGTCAAATTGCTTAATAAGAGGAAAGACTATAGTATTTTTTGATTATTTCAGTAAATTTTTTCATCCTTCCTAGCACGTTCAAAATTTTTTTTTTTTATCCAAAATTTTGAACGGGCTAGAAAGGATTTTTTTTACATCAGGAGTTAACACAATATTAACCAATAGGTATTTAGTTCTCTTTATAAAGTTAAAATCACATTCATTTGGAAATTATTGCAAAAATGAAATAATTGTTTTGATTTTAATGAAACTTTCAGAATTTATTCACAAATAAATGAAATTATTTTAGACGTTTATTTTAGAAAGTCATGGTAAAAATATTTCTTTTTTATATCTGTTACCCCACCTTACTTAATTTTATGAAAACTTGAGAAATTCAACCTTCCCTTTAGTGGTTGTATTAGTTAAAGCCAGAAAACTCTGAATAAATAAATAATCATTTTTTAAAATCGAAATACACAGATGGCCAAATTTCAGTTCTGAGTTGTAAAATACAAAATCCAATAAAAGTAAGACATTATTTAATTAGAAAAGCTTTCAATTGCTTTTATGAATTATATATATATTGAGGGCAAAATAGCCGAAATATTTTTCTGATGAAAAATGAAATTTTGCAATAACTGTTTGCGTTTTTCAATTTTGAATACAAAATGTGATAAATGTGTTAAATATTTTAAAATTAAGTGTCAATCCGTGCTTTTAGGACATACTTTTATTAATTATATCTGACAGACATTGACCACCATGGTTGCATTTTCAAAAGGTTTCTTATTTTATGTCCTATTTCAATAAATATTTTAATTTTTTATATATAATTTCTTGTTTTTCAGAAAGAGACATAATTATGTCAAATTTTTATTACATTTTTTATTTTCTGATTTGTAGAGTATTTTGGGGGAATACCTCGTGGATTGAAAAAGATATGATTTATATCTGCCAACGAGCTATCATATATTTCATGAAAATTTAATTACATAACATTTTATGAAATTAATTTAACGGATGGGATAATGTATTTTACAAAAATGATTTACATTCTCCAAGGTGTCCATCTTTTAATGCATGAAACTTGAATTACTCAACATTTCATAAAATTAATTTACGGATGTGGTAATAAATGTAAAAAAATATTCTGATTTATATACTCCAAGTACTGCATCTTTTAATATATAAAAATTTAATTACTCAACATTTCATGAAATTAAGTTACGGGATGGGGTAACATATGCAAAAAATAATGATTTATATTCTCCAAGGTGTCCTTCTGTTAATGCATGAAAATGTAATTACTCAATATTTCATAAAATTAACTTAGAAGGTCGGATGACGTCTGTAAAAAAAAAATAAAAATAATGATTTATATTCTCCAATGAGTCCTTCTATTAATGCATGAAAATTGAATTACTCAAAATTTCATGAAATGAAGTTAGGGGATGGGGAAACGTACGTAAAAAGAAAATATGATTTATATTCTCCAAGGTGTTCTTTTAATGCATAAAATAATTACGTACTGAACGCTTAATGAAATTAAGTTAGGAGAGGATTTAATTACACAAAATTTAATAAAATCAAGTTAGGTGTGGAATAACCTATGCAAAAAAAAAAAAAATTTTGATTTATATTCTCGAAAGAGTCATTCTTCTAATGCATGAAAATTTAATTACTCAACATTTCATGAAATTAACTTAGGTTACCCCATCACCTATGTAAAAAAAAAAGAAATTATGATTTATCTTCTCCAAGGATTCTTTCTTATAATGCATGAAAATTTAATTATTCAACATTTCATGCGAGTTAAATTGGTGGATGGGGGTAACATATGTAAAAAAAAAGAAGATTTATATTCTCCAAGAAGTCTTGTTAATGCATGAACATGTCATTACTCAATATTTTGTGAAATTAACTTAGAGGATAGGGCAATGAATTTAAAAAAATAAAAATAACGATTTATATTCTCCAACGAGTCCTTCTCTTAATGAATGAATGTTTAATTATTCAACATTTCATGAAATTAAGTCAGGGGATGGGGAATTGTATGCAAAAAAGAAAAAAATGATTTATATTCTACTTTTAATGTACGAAAATTAACTTACTCAACATTTCAAGTCAGGGAATGGGGTAACGTGTGTAAAAAAAAAGGAATTATATTCTAAAGGTGTCCTTTTAATGCATGAAAATTTAGTTACTCAACAGTTCATGAGATTTAGTCAGGGGATGGTTAATGTATGGAAACAATGATTTATATTCTCCAAGGACTCATTCGGTTAATGCATAAAAATGTAATTACTCAATATTTCATGAAATTTACTTAGGGGATGCGGTAACGTATGTAAAATAAATAAATAAATAAATAAAATAAAAATAATGATTTATATTCTCCAACGAGTCCTTCTTTTAATGCTTGAAAATTTAATTATTCAACATTTCATGAAATTAAGTTAGTGGATAGGGTAAGGTATGTTAAAAAATATGGTTATATTTTCCGAGAAGT
Organism: Acanthosepion esculentum; assembly: GCA_964036315.1. Lineage (NCBI taxonomy): Eukaryota > Metazoa > Mollusca > Cephalopoda > Sepiida > Sepiidae > Acanthosepion > Acanthosepion esculentum. The sequence continues at coordinate 18,174,479 of OZ038479.1, read as the reverse complement.
ACTTCTTTTAATGCATGGAAATTTAATTGCTCAACATTTCATTTGATTTAAGTTTGTGGATGGGGTAAGGTATGTCAAAAAAAATAAAGATTTATATTCTCCAAGGATTTCTTCTTTTATTGCATAAAATTTAATTACTCAACATTTCATGAAATTAACTTAAATGATGGGGTAACCTATGAAAAAAAAAAGAAGAAATTATGATGTATCTTCTCCAAGGAGTCCTCCTTTTAATGCATGAAACTTAATTACTATACATTTCATGAAATTTAGTTAGTGGATGGGGTAACATATGTCAAAAAAAAGAAAGTTATATTTTCCAAGGAGACCTTCTTTTAATGCATGAAAATTTAATTGCTCGACATTTCATGAGAGTTAAATTTGTGGAAGGGGTAAGGTATGTAAAAAAATGTGTTATATTTTCCGAGGAGTCCTTTTAATGCATCAAAATTTAATTGCTCAATTTTCCTTCTCCTAAACTGGTTGCCACCCAAGGTTATAGAACCAAGTCTATCCTGCTATTTACCCATAGCTAGGAGGAGAAGAAGAGGATCCATACAAAAGCTGTTAGCACGTAAGTGAATGTAATGGATCCGACTGGAATTTGACATCAGCTCCCTGATTCTTCGTTCCGAGCCGCTATCCATTGCAACACAAGTGCCCCCAATGGACTACATAGAGTTAAACGAGTACAGAGATGCAGTCACAGCAAATGCGGATGTCTGTGTGGGCAGGCTAAGGGAATGGCAACAACGCGGGTGCAATGTATCGCTGTTGAACCTTTGGTGAGTGTACCTACATGTCCACGTACACTGGTCGTTGTGGACTTTCCAGAATATTGCGCCTCTTATAATGAAGGCAATTATCAAGATGTTACTGTTGCAGGATGAAGCAATCCAAGATGCCACTTCAGCATACAGAGATGACATCCTTGTTGACGAAAGTGTGGTTTCCTTCACATAAGAAAGCATATCTCTGACTTTGGACTGATCTGCAAGGACACCGTGAAACTCGACGATAGTGCAAAAGTGCTTGGTTTGCAAGTCTGGGGAGGGCGCGGAGTGCTTCGATGGAAATGAAGGAGTAAATTCCCAGATACTCCAAATTTTATCACAAGTCGTAATATGTTCTCTCTCTGCAGGAACCTTGTAGGCCACCTTCTGGTATGTGGTTGGCTTAGGTTCAACTGCGGCATTCTTAAAGCGACAGGCCACTGGAGTAACCAAAGGTTAGAACAACAAAACCTCCGACGCCCACTCCCCCACGAAGTGCATGATCCACGAGATGGTGACGAGAGTGCATCAAGAAGCCCCTGCAAGAAGAGGCTGGTGTCTCAGCAGCCAGGAAATGATAGTGTGGGTGGATGTAAGTTTCCTGGCTACTTGGGTGGCACTGGAAGTGAATGGAGACATTGTGGAGGACGAATGCTGGCTTCGTCCTGACGGTGACGCTCAACGCATTAAATTAGCTGAGCTCGATGTAATGTTAAAGGGCATCTAGTTGGCCCTTCAGTTGAATGCGAAAGTGTTGCATCTGGTCACTGAATCCGCATGTACCTACCATTGAATCAACAACACCTTAACCAGAAAGGCCAACCTGAAAACGAAGGCAGCGAGTGAGATGTTCCTGTGGAGATGAATGGGGACCCTTCGGGCGCTAATTGCAGAGCATGGCCTGAACTTGGATGTAAGGCTGGCAAAATTCAACCAAAATAAAGCTGATGAACTTGCCAGGGTTCCACAGAGGTGGTTAGATTTGTTGAAGGAGGACACCGAACCTCTCTTATCAGCATGTGATTCAGCCACGGGAGAGTTGGGACCATACAAAATAATGAAAATACATCAGTGTAGTGATGACCCTGGTTTTAAGCGCACTACTCACATTGTCAGGCGAGTTGATCCCTCTGTACCTAGCAAAACTCTCAAGACGGTGATTCAAAAGTGTCCGGAATGTCAGTCCATAGATCTGGCCGAATAGAAGACTAGGTGTTTGTAGTACATGGTTCAGCCTGGGGATGGATATTACACATGGCCACAGTCATTACCAAACCCTGATTGTCTGTGGGCCAACACGGTCCTCTGTTTGGCAACCCCTAGCACGAAAAGATTCTGAGAGGGTTGTTTAGCAGTTAGAGTCGATATTTTGTGCGAGAAGTCCGCCATATGAAATCCTTACCGACAACGATACTCTGTTCACCAGCAGGTTATTCAAAGTTTTCATGGAGGAATGGGGTGTCCAGCTGCACTTTCGGTGTGAACATGTGCCGTCCGGAAATGGGGTAACAGAAAGGTGCCATAGGACCATAAAACGGATACAAGAAGCTGTTTACTGGTATAATACGACGCCAAAGAATGACACATCGAGCTCAACTGCACCAACTAATGCAATTTATACTTATGAGGTCAGGCTCAAGGGAATTAACGCCTTACCTGCACTAACACCATGGACAGTCCACGAAACATATAAAGTTGGAAATGTGGTTTGGGTGAGAAAACCCCAGAACCGATGTGCCTCCAAATTTACAACCGGGAAGATCACTGGGATCATTAGTCCACAATCTGTCCTGACTGATGGCAGGCTGCGTCATGTTAAAGAGAGGGGAATAAATTTTCCGTGATCACGGAATCTGGGGTTTTAATGTAATTTTTAGTAATAAATAACAAATTAATTATTTGATTTTTTTGAATTCTTTCAAACTTTAATAACTGTCTCTCCGATTTTGTTAATCATTTTAATATAACAATAACGAAACCTAGTTATTTCATTAAAATTTGTTTTTTCAAATCTTTGTAGGTACTTTCCTTATAAAACCCGAAAAATAATTAAGAACAAAAATGTTTCCATAAAAAAGAAAAATCGGGTTTCCATTTTTTAAAATATGTTAGCTAGTCTATTTTTTAAATATAGTATAACTTTTCCCAGAAAGTGTATGTTGCAAACGAGATGAAAGTCAGAAAGTTACGGCTCGATCAATGACACCAAAATCCATTGCTAAAGTGGAAATGGAAGACAGACACTAGTTGATGTTAAAATTGGAGGGAGGGATGAAGATCAAACCAGTAAGTTTAACAAATTCGTTTCCTTTAGGCCTCACACAATTTACAAGTAAAAGATTCTAAACAACTTGTAAGCTTGTTTTATAAATACGAAAAAGTAAATGCTATCACGTGTCTACCATACAATTTAGAAATAAAGACGAAACAATTCTCCAAAAACATCAGTCTATGAAACTACTGGCTTGTCTAAGCTTACTGTCACACAGCGATTCTCCCAGATTAATAATTGCATCATCTTCAGTGCTTTACCATTGCAAACAAATTTAATTTGAACAAAAAATCCTTTAATAACATTAACTGTCAATGATGATTTTTTAATATTTTATTTATTTTGTAATCTAAACCACTTGTTTGAATAAGCAACAAATTGCCAAGATGACTGAATCAAGTCAATATAGTGAATCAACCTAAAACTTTGGGCCTACTTCTCTTAAAAAAAAAGAAAAGAAAACGATCCCAGTATCTAAAATGTGTGCTAAGGCCAGAGTAGTGCAATTTACTGATGACTTTCATGCAGAAGAAAATGTTATTTTACAAATTCTGTCTACATAGTGTTGACATTTTTAGGGTTGACAGAATCAAAGATCACATCAAATCAAAAACTCATTTGACAAAAAAGTCTTCAAAAAAGTCAGCTCAACTGAAACAGAAGACAATCACAACTTTGTTGAAGAGTAATGATTTTGTCCTTGACTTTTTAAAAATGTGCACTTTGTCTGACATTCCCCTACACAAAATGTAGCCATTCATATTAAAATATTGTAAAGAAGGTGGTGCTATTCCAAATATCAATTGTATTAGGCAATTTCATCTACCAAAATTGTTTGCTTGTCACTGCTGCCCTAAAAGCCAAGCTTGCTAATCTATCAGTCAGCATCATAACAGATGAAACAATTGTCATGACTACAGCATTTTGAATGTAATTGCAAGCATTTGTGGTGAGTCATTTCTCATTGATGTCGTAACCTTGTGAGATTGCAATCATCAAACTCTAAGTTAGGCATGCATCCGAGCTGTAACTCATGTGGATGTTGCATTTGAGGATATTATTGCCTTTGTAACAGATTTTGCATCCTATTGCAAAAAAAATCTCATAAGGACGTGTTTCAAATGTCTTTGTTAACTGTTGACATGTGTTGTGCTTAGCATATATAAAGCTTGTTGGTGAAGTATTTCCACACTGGCCAGCTTTGGTTAATGCTACCCAGCTAACCACTTTCATCAAGTCAGCCTTTTTTTTTAAAGCCTTTTTGGGAAAAGCGCTACTTAATATAGCTTGAAGGTTCCTTGCCTAAGAAGCAAATGAAACTACCTCCTGTACCAGTGGCAACCAGATGGAATTCCTGGTTTAATGCGGCCAAATATCACTCATCCTTCGTACAGTTTTATGAACGATTCTTTAAGCAAGAACCATGGCCTTGCCATAGATAGGATTCTAGAATTATTAGATGATGGTCGACTACATCATGCCTCTTACCATAATTTGTGCCGAAATCAGCTTTTTATGAATGAGAACTGCACTTTTTTAATAACAGCTTTGACAAACTTAGAAGAAACTAAGTCTCCGCTTGCATGTTTTGTATATAACATGATGGAGGATGTAAAACGTATTTTCATACTGGTACATCAAAATCAACATTTGGCCTAGAAAGTGATCGTCTTCAGTCTGAACTAGAAAACGCAGAGAGGGGGAGAGTTATCTCAAATTTCCAAGATTTTTTCAGCACATCTTTTTCGAACCTGAATAAATATGAATAAATATCTGGATCCCCACCCTGTGTATAACTTTTACAAGGCAGCTCGCCTGTTCGATCCTAGACAGCTACCCTGTATATGCCATGATTTAAACTGTTCACAGCTATCAAGGACTTGCAATGTCTTTCTACTGATTTTCTTGAAGAATTCCAAATGTATGTGAATTACCAAGATGATTTACCAAATCCTTTTAATACCCCATCATTTTGGAATGCAAATAAGAGCAGATTTCCTCTTCTGAAACAGTTTGCCAATAAGTTCATATGGATGTCTGTTACCAGCATAGATGCTGAACGTTAATTTTCTCAGTTAAAATTTACTCAGTAAACATTAAAGTTTTACCCTGAAAACACCAAGCGACTCGCAATGCTGTATTACAATGGAGATTTAGAGAAGAGATTTGAAGATTAGTTGCTTCCCAAATTAAGAAATTAGCAATTGTAAATTCGAGCAATATTTCAACAATGTGAATTGTTCATGCAAAACACGTGTGGAGAAGTTAATTTGATTTTTCAATTTCAACTGAGAAGGGTACCTACAAGTATCAGTATCATCTTACGAAATTTATATGATCTTATTTTTATATTAATCTCAGTTATGACATTTTTCCATAAATGAAATATCAAAATTAATAATAAAATGAATGGAAATACAAATAACACAGTAAATAAATGTACGTAAAATTATAGTATTTTATGTAAACTTCTGAAAAAATTTCATAAGAAAGGTACCTATAAATTAATTAGATACCTTTCTCATTAAATTTAATCTCACTCTCAACAGTCTTATTTTAATCTTTTTATATTTTCCATAAAGCATCGTAAGCATAAAGGTGAAAGCTAAGTACAAAAAAAAAATTAGAGTGTTGAAAGTTTCCCTTAAAAATAACGAGTTAAATATTTGGTTCACTTAAATGTAAATAATTATGTCATTTCTGTCCTTCCATACGATAACTTTTCCTCACGTAAGCTGTCAATACGTGATGGTATCATCACTCATTACACATCAAGTGACACCAAATGCTAAGACCAGCTTTGTCTTAAACTAAATTTTTCGGCGCAGAAAACAAGTAATGTTTGTTTCAATATATTTTAAATAAACTTTATAATTTCTAATTTTCTTAAAATAAATTTTGAAAAAATTATAATTGATTTTTAAAAGAATTTAAAACGGAGATGTTTATAAAATAGAAAAAATGGTTGGCATGATCGATTCTCTGTCAATTTTACTGACTAAAAAAAAAAACAAGATTTTTAACGAAAATTTCGGACGCGCTAGGAAGGAGTAAAAATGTAAAAAAATTATCCAATAATACTATGATCTTTCCTTTTAATATTAACATAAACATCTAGATAATAAAAAAATATTTTCATCAAGTTTAAGGTCCTCTTTATTCATGCTCTCTTTTTTGGCGATCTCACTGTTTTGTTTACAGATTTCTTAAAATTAAGAAAATAGACGCTTTTAAGAAAATTTTCTGAAATTGGCCAAAAAGTTGACATTCCGATCTATATAATTTCTATTTGAAATACACCAGAATATTTTACTTACTGGAAATAGTAAATTTAATCCTTTAGCTTTCAATTAAAACTAAAAAAAAATAAAATCTTCAAGAATGCTTTTTCATTTTCAAAAATACATTTTTTATTTATATACGTAAGTTAATTTTTTTTTTTTTTTTAATGAGCATGAGCTTTTTTCGCTATTATCTTGTAAAGACAAAAATAGAATGTGTTACAACCGGACTTACCTTTTCAGGGCGAATCTAAATCTTTTCATAGAAAAACAAACAGGATTGAGTTGCTGTTGTTGATGGACTTGATATTTCTGTCTCAAGATCGACAATATTTTGTAATCAACAAAACTTCCTATTTTCAAAGAAACTGCAATTAAAAAAGATTACTTATTTGAAAATAGGACGTATGTAGCTTCTGAACACAAACAGCGTTCAGAACAAAGGAATTACAGAGAACGGTGTAAACGGAGAATTTGCCCCTTGCTCAAAAATAGTCCGGGTACACACAATATGTAACAACTTGGTATAACTCACACAATTTGAGTTCCTGAATTTTATACAATTTAATTATTGACGAAAAGTGAAAACAACAAAATTAAAAATGAAGCACTTCCACCGATTCCATACCGAAGTTTTAAAATTAATTTCTAAAAATGAAAATTAAGAAATATTTAGTGAAGTAGGATGTAAAAAAGAAAATTAAAAATTTTGTAAATGCAACAATGATGGTTAGTCAGTCAGAGAATTTAACACTAGCTCACCAGAAGGAAAACAATAAATTCTAAGAGACAGGTACTTCCTGTCAGGGGAAACAACTCTTCCATTCATATATTTGAAAAAAAGAAAACGTTTTTAAAACTTTTTTTGCATATTCAAAATTATTTTCAAAATAACTGTGTATCGCAGATTAATAAGCTTTCAAATTTATGATCTATAAAAATAGATCTACTTAATAACAGTGGTCCCTAAAGGGCATGGATTGAAACTTAATTTTAACATTTTTAAGACATTTATCACATTTTGTTTTTAAAATTGAAAAAGAAAATTCTTGAAAAAGTTCATTTTTTATCAAAAAATATTTGGCTTCAGATAATATTGTACTTAACATATATTATTCATAAAAGCCATTAAAATCTTTTCTAAATAAATAATGTCTTAGTTTTATTGGGTTTTGTATTTTACAATACAAAGCAGAATTGTGAGTAGCTGTGTATTTTTAAAAAAATTGATTTATATTCTTCAAAGTTTTCTGCTTTTAACTAATATAATCAGTAAAAGGCACGCCGTAAAAATTTCATAAGTTTTCATAAATTTAAATAAGTGGGGGTAATAGATGAAATAAAAATAGCCAAATATCTCTTCCCTTGCAAGGCATATGTGGCACCACTTTAAATCGAGGGGTAGGTGTTGCCTGGAGAAGCAGCACTATGGGAGAGAGACAAGCAATAGCTGATCTTGTGTTGGTAAGTGCCAAAATTTAGATATTTAATTAACTCGATAATTAAATGATTATGTAATATTTTGCATTTGGATTATGTAATATTTTCCACCCTCGAAAAAAAAAAAACAATTTAAAAGTAGACTCTCATGCTTAAGGCAACCTTCTGATATTTCTGTTTTTAACTTATTGGTATGGGGGGTTAAATTTGGAATTAAGAGTATAATTAATTTTGCATGAGAAATTAACCCTAAATTGAAGCAGTAAAAGAAATAATTGTGCTTAAGAAGCTTAATCTATCATTTCAGATATTACCTAGTTTCCAGTAGTGATTGAGTGAGAGAGAGAGTGATGGAGAAAATCAGTTCCAAATGCCAATCTGAATGTTACAAACAATACAGTTATTTGTCAACTACATTGGCATTCAAATTTTGATATCATAGAAGTTCATGGAAAAATGCACCTCAAAACTCCAACTTAAACTTGGCTTGCCAATTCCATTTTCCAAGCCAATAACCATTTTGCTACTTACACCACTTTCATTTTCACAATTCATTTTGACATCTACATAAGTCTGTTATCAGAAAAATCATAGTTTTCTGGAAATGTATTGTTTTCAATAACTGTCCGCTTTGTTTGAGGGTCATTGTCATTTCTCCACAATTGGAGAAAATAATTAATTGACATGAATATTGATGAGTCGTTATGTGCAGTAGGAGTCATTTGAAATGCATATAAACAGAGCATTTAGTTGAAGCCAGGCGAGGCAACTGTAGACAAAGGAGCGGCCAAGAGAATTCTCAACTGACCACTTTGTGTTGATATTTTTAACCTGCTTCAAGTTTTACAAGAAAGAGATAGTGTCATGATAGAAAACCGGGACAGTATATATATATATATATATATATATATATATATATATATATTAACAGCAACATAAGAAACCAATTCATTATAAATATAAAAAGGTGAAAAATTACAAATACTCTCTAAATGTTTCTCTGAATAGATAAAGTCCTACTTTTAATTGGAATTAGTTTTAGGGTATCACCTTACAAATAAAGCTAAAATTTAATTTCAGAGAATCTCATTTAAAATGCATTTTTAGTTTTCTTTCAAAGTCCATGACGGCTCATCTAACTTACCTTTACTTTTTCGTACAAAAACAAAGATGAAATTGATGTTGGACTTGGCCTGATGATTGCACTAGCATGAAACAGATTGTTGCCTCTAAATGTTGACTTCTATGTTCACTTTTATATTTACACATGCTCTATCTCTGATATTGAGCACTTTATCCCATAAATATAGCACACTTTAAGACTATATTTCTTCATATATATATATATATATATATATTAACAGCAACATAAGAATAATATAACCAATTCATTATAAATATAAAACGGTGAAAAATTACAAATACTCTCTAAATGTTTCTCTGAATAGATAAGCTCCATGAAAATGTTTTTACTCCTTGAAAAAAACATTTAATATTGATTATGTAGTTGGAACTGTATGAGGTAATATTTATCCTTTAAATTTTAAGATTATTTCAAAACTTTTAGTGCTGGCTCTTAAATTGCTTTACAAGAATTTAACAATAATTTTTGAGAATTACTATTGTGTTAATGTTGAGTTAAGTCCAATCTCTGCTGTTGTTTCTCAACTTAGGATTGTTTAATAAATAACAAATCCAACCTTTATTAACTAAAAGTGTCGTTTTTCTTTTCAACACTTACATTGTAATGTCTGTTGTGAAATAAAAAACATTCTAAGAACCCACTTTTTAAATTTTTAATTAATATTTTTAGAATAGATTAAGATTTTCTTTGGAGATAACTTGTTCAGAGTAATAAGGAATAATGCCAGATTAAAATAAATTCAGTTATTGCTAATAAAATATATATGGATGGACAAACAAGCATTTTTATATAAATGTATATGATAGGTAACACCAACTGGATGCGTTTTTTTCATAAATGGAAGCACAAAATGGCGTTTGTGTATTTCTGTCTTATTGGTTGCATTCATTATGCACTAACCACTTATTATGCATGGAGAAGGAAAACCACTGAAGACGTCTACAGCATCTTTAAGAAAATGTCCTGGCAATTTAGAGAGAAGAGAAAATCAGTCAAATGATTCCTGTTAACATTAAAACTACGATAGCACAATTTGAGTGTTAAGCTTATCTGCTAAAGTGAAATCATGAACTTATAGAAATATATTGTTTCTTGTAACAGAAGTTAGGTTGGTCCCTAGAACAGGAAAATGGTAACATGCTAGAAAAACAAAACTTTCATGTTTTCCACATTTGTTTCTGTTACTCTTGAATGTGCTGTAAATTCGTCATTATTGCATTTTATGACATGATCTATATTATATGACACTTTTTCAAACCAGCATGTCCATCTTGGTTTCTATACTCGCAATGTTTTTGCCATTGTTCTCTCCACCAGCTGATGCGACCCCCCCCCCCCAGAAATGAGATCCCTGTGTTTTTTATGACATTTTTATGCACACTGTAAAAAAATGAGAGGAAGATTTTTCCAAACTTTGAAAAGAACCCTGTTTCACTCATTCGAATTGGGATACTTACTTGAAAGTACATTATGGCCATTACTATGGGAAACATGTGGTGCAATAATTTCTTGAACAATTTTGGTCTGAACTTGCTCGATACATTAAAAGTATAAAAGATCATTAATCAATGGCCTCAGTTTAATTTCTTATCAAAGGATAAACGTCTTTTCAAAGGATGAACGTCTTTTACTTCATCAAGTGACACTGACATATATCAAAGACATATCAGTGCTTCTGAGAAACACTCCATACATTAAAAGTATAAAAGATCATTAATCAATGGCCTCAGTTTCATTTCTTATCAAAGGATAAACGTCTTTTCAAAGGATAAACGTCTTTTACTTCATCAAGTGACATTGACATATATCAAAGAAATAACAGCGCTTCTGAGAAACAAGTTGCTTTAAAACCAACTTGATGAATAGAAATTAAAGTAACAAAAAACTATGCCTAAAACGGAGAACATATTTGGACAACTTTATTCAAGAAAAAATACCTCCTAAGAAGAAATCATCTTTAGGAATGAAATTGCCAAATAGTCTTGCACTGCAGCACCAGAGACAAGGTGAAACAGAGAAGCAAGGATTCCTGCAACTTGAAGAACAGAGGGCCAGAGATGATGAACAGAGGCAGCAAGAATCTAAAGATCACAAAGACTTCAATATCATTCATGAGGAACAATTCTTGATGTAATGCACTTGAGTGGTGAAGAGTCTATATGTCATTGTGACATTATACTCCATGGGAGAGACAAGCAGCGAAAATGGTAAGTGAACTTCTTCGCTCATGTGATGCTTTGAAATATCCATTTTTATATATGAATGAAGACGATAGATATCATCTAAGCATCCCCAAGGCTGGAGCAGAAGTTGGTGAATGCAAGACTTTCTCTGCAATGAATTTCTATGCCTACCATTTCATGATTCATCCAAATACATTCTATCATCTACACAGAAGTTGATTGTTCCACCAGCATGCAGTTGACATGTATGCCAAAACTGAATCAGAGAGATTAGCATACCTTAGGAGGAACCAAAAAGAAACTCAGATCTGAAGAGTATGATCACTTGAAAGATGCAATCAATAATGATGCTGCTGGAACAGAATCCTGCCATCAAGGTTTATGAGAAGTCCATGATAGATGCATGAAAGAACACAAGATGCAATGACTTATGTTAGCCAATATGGCCACCCAGATTTATTCATAACCTTCTCCTGCAATCCAAAATGGAAAAAAGTTCAAAGTGAACTACTTACAGAACAGTCACATGTTCATAGAGAGATGCTACTTTTGTTTTCCAACACCAAAATAATCCAGTTGAAATCAGTAATTACCAACAAGGTGGATATATCAGTAGCAATACAATTTTTATATGTATATATGATAGGTAGCACCAAATGGATGTGCTTTTTCCAAAACACCCATTTATGGACACACATCCATTTTTATATGTACATATGATAGCACCAAATGAATGTGTTTTTTTCCAAATTGAAAGCACAAAATTGCTGCTTCCTATTTTTAACTATTTGACCAAAGTCTAAGTAAATGAAATTTTCAGTCCTTATTCATTAATGCGTGACTTTTATACTGAAAAAGTGATTTTATTATATGGCTTTATGGAAATATTGTTTTAAAGTTTGTACCACCACCTGCCTTCTCGATTACTTGTCGATTTTAATCAGTGGGGGTTTAACTTTTTTCAGCCACATAATCACATTATAAAACAAATAATTTATTTAGATACCTCCAAAAATGAAGCAATATCTAATGTTTAAATTGCCTTTAAAAAAATGAAAAAAAAATCATTCTTGAAGCTGATATTTTATTTATAATTCCAAGCTAAGAGATTAAACAAAATGTTTCTAATACTTAAAAATGGAAGCTGTTCAGTCTAGAGCTGTCAACAATAGTTTTTTTTATCACTGTCTGAAGTGTATTATCAATGTTGTACATCATTCCAATAATTAAAAAAGAAATATTTGGCAATGTTTTTCAAGCAGTAATGATGAAAGGAAATATTTCTCATAAAATTGTCAAGATGTTATGAATATTTTTGCTTGTTGTTTACAATATCATATTTCTGTCAATCAGTGGCCATTGTGAATTTTGATAATTCAGGGGAAAATTCTCATGCCTAGCTAGCCATATAATTGAAACATTAATTGAAAGTGTTGCTTTTTCTTTGCAAGATGCAAATTGGGGCTGTTATATATATATATATCCTGGAAGTAAGGAAACTTGTAAGATCTCTTATTTGAAACTTTTAGTTAATATTTTTCAAAAGGATATAAAATTTTCTTTGACAATGCTAAGTTTTTAGAAAGAAAATGATGATTAGAATACATGCAGTAATTGCTCTCAAATATACATGTACACAAAGACAAGCACTTTTACATGGATGCAACGAATGGCTGGCTGCTCATATCAAAAAATATCCGTCAACTTTCTGCTAAATCAATGGTAAGATTTGAAAAGTTATATCATATTTTCACATTGAAAATATTTTTAGAAGAATTTTATTTCATTATCTAATTCTAATTGATAAATTATACAATGACACTCTACAAGCTGAAATCAAATCTCTGTATGACAGCCGATTTGATTTTATCATTGAGTTTGGTGACATGGCTCTTAATATGGCTGACAGTCAGGGTAACCTAATAAAATAATTCTCCAAACACACTGCTACTACCATACACCATACTTGCAAGGGAATTGTTAGCCTATGACAATACCTTTTAGCTACAATCCATAAATATATGTTACTTAGGCAATTTGCAACTGATCCATTAGATGAAATATATAGTTAACTTTGTCAAGGATCATGTGATAGCTATTATATAAATGTCCAACAGTATATTGAAAAGTTGCATATTTAGCAGACATATTTACTTTTAAATCACAGTGTAAATATTGATACTTTTGATGTTAAGTCAGGTCACCTATGTACATCTTATGATTAGAAACTTTGCGAAGAAGGTTCAGAAATATTTGACAATCTAAAAAATTTACAACCATCTCCTTCTGATTAAATAAAAATGGCTCTCGTATACATAGATGGATATATTACAAGAAACGATAATCAACCCAGTGAATATGAAAATCTATCTTGACTGCAAATGAAGATTCAAAAACTTTGCAAGAATATGGTTATTCTCCAGTGTGTGCATGCATATGATTGACCAAAAGTACCTTCCACAAAAATGTTGATCCAAAACTTCACGGGATTAAGATTTCTCTCCATTGTGTGTATGCATATGCTTCACTAAATTCGACTTGACTGAAAATGCAGATCCACAAACTCCACAAGAGTATGGTTTCTCTCCAGTATGTGTACGCATATGTGTCACTAAATGTGACTTCTGTGAAAATGCACATTGACAAAATTCACAAGAATACGGTTTTTCTCCAGTGTGCATACGCATATGATTGACCAAAGTTGACAATCGTGAAAATGCAGAAGCACAAACTTCACAAGAATATGGTTTCTCTCCAGTATGTTTACGCCAATGATTGACCAAAGTTGGCTTTTGTGAAAATGCAGATCCACAAACTTCACAAGAATATGGTTTCTCTCCAGTATGTTTATGCCGATGATTGACCAAAGTTAGCTTGTGTGAAAATGCAGATCCACAAATTTCACAAGAATATGGTTTCTTCCCATTGTGTTTAAACATATGTCTCACTAAATTCGAATTGACTGAAAATGCAGCTCCACAAACTTCACAAGAGTATGGTTTGTCTCCAGTGTGTGTACGTATATGTGTCTCTAAATGCGACTTCACTGAAAATGCAGATCCACAAACTTCACAAGAATATGGTTTCTTTGTAATATGTGTTTCCATCTGAGCTATTATGTCCTACTTCACAATAGTTTAACATGTGTCAGATGAATATGGCCTATATTTCCTGTTAATTCATACATTACACTACATGTGTTCTTGTTGAAAGATAAATCACACATTTCAAAATACATTATTTCTTGCCAGGTAAAGTTCATTGTCAGGTTTTTGGCATTGTAGATCCATCACATTCACATGAACCATGTAGCATATATTTGTCTGTATTTTCAGGGAAAGTGAAAAGTCTTTTCTTCCACCAGAATGCTCAATAATAACCACTGTGTTTTTTTACAGCCAAAACATCTGTGAAGAAAAAAGGCATAAATGATATATTAATAGGAGCAGTGAATAATATATGAAATCACTTTATATTATGTGGCAAATAATAATTTTATTTAGAAAATAACCTGCAATTCATTTAGATGTTGTTCCTTAAACATTGATTCACAGGTTCAGAGGACAATTTGATTCAGATAAACAGACAGAATTGCAGTATATATATATATATATATATATATATATATAGTTTTAATTCATTATCACTTGACCACTACAAAATTCTACAGAATTTAAAAGTTTATTATTTTAATTAAAATTATAAAAAGTAACATTTCTTATAAAAATTTAATATTCATTCAAAAAATAAATCTAGCAAAAATATGTCTTATGATAATTGAAAAAGATGATTTCCTTCATGGGCAAATAACTTGCTATCACAAAATGATTTGGGAAAAGAAAGAAAAAATGTTATCCCCTATATTTAAACATTAGTCAAAAATCAGTGAATTATTCAAACAGAATTTTCAGTAATTATTCAGTAACTAATTCATTCTATACTGAATATATTGTTTTATTAGAAAACATTGTGGAAATATATTCATGGTGTCCCCTCCCCCTCTTTGATATCTTGTGTGTACTTTTTTATTTTGGGATGTATTCAAAGTTTTTGACAGTTATATAAAGAAAAATTCCATTATTTTTTCCTCATAGTTTTTCTGTCTCTTTCACAAAATTTTAATCCTCTTCTGACCTATTTTAATATTAGAATGACAAACAACACATACATGACCATCTTTTTGAGATAAGCATTTTCTGAGCCATAAGTTCATGGTTATTTCTATAGAGTTATGCCTTTGTTACATGATCAATAAAATTCTAATTGTACATTACAGATAAATATATGAAATATTAACAATTATCTGTCAAAGACTTTCTCCTGTAAGATAAAGTATTTAGAGAATCTACAGTATTCACATTCCCTCAAGATGTATTAAAATATGTTATGCTCACAAAAATGAATAATAAAACATGCTGAATCTAGAATTTCAAAATGTTAATAGATGTTTCAATAGACAGCAGACTGTAGTGGCACCCTTTGGCATTTTTTATAGAAGATGACTACTCTTATGTCATGCAAAAATGGACTATATTTTTATAGAAAAATTCCAGTGTCAATGACAGAAGAAATTAAAAGAACTATTTTAAACTCTAAGAACTAATTCAGAAAAGAATGACGTTTTTAGTCATTTCTTTTTTTTTATAGTAAATCCTAGAATTTTTTTTTAATCCATTTCATCCAACTCATTTAATTCTGAAATTTCAAGAAATTATTTTCTGCATTGCATAATGTTTATATTTGTTGTACGCCCTTGCAACATTTGAATCACCATATTTTGTTTCAGTTATTACTGTTTAAATATCTTATTTAGTTATCTTCAATAATTAACTAAAAAAAAGCATAGCATGATGAAAAAAGGCCCCAAATTTAATAAAAACAAAGTTAAATCATCAAAATGCTTATGTTATTATTAAGAGGAAAGACTGAAGTAGTTTTACTTAATTTTTAAATTTTTTACATCTTTTCTAGCATGTTCAAAATTTTGGTTAAAAATTTTGTGTTGTTTTTTGTATGTCAGCACTCTCATAATATCATTACTTTTTTATGAAAAATATATTTAAATCTTAGGCATACCAAACTAATGGAGGTACCTATGTAATATTTAGCATTAGTGTTTTAGTGCCTTTTTTTCAGTTGAAAACACATTCATTTGGAAATTCTTGCAAAAATCAAATGTTGGGTTTAAGTGAAACTTTCAGAACTTATTCACAAAATGAATCAAATTATTTTAGAAATGTTTGTGTTTTAAAAAGTCATGGTAATAATATTTTTTACATCTGTTACCCACCCTACTACTTAATTTTATGAAAGCTCAAAAATTAAACTTCTGTGTATTTTTGTGATTGTATTAGTTAAAAGCAGAAGACTTTGAAGAATATAAACCATCAATATGTTAGTAAAATTCAATCCAATATTACCCAACATTCAGCTCTGAATTATAAAATGCAAACCCAATAAAACTAAGACATTATTTAATTAAAAAAGCTTTTAAAGGCTTTTATAGATAATATATATTAAGGACACTATTTTGTGAATGCAAAATATTTTTCTGATAAAAAATTAATTTTTACAAGAATTGTTTTCTTTTCCCAATTTTAAAAACAAAACGTGGTAAATTTATTAAATATTTAAAAAATGAATCTGAATATGTGTATTTTTAGAAATTCTGTTATTAAAATATTTTAAAGATCATAAATTTGAAAGATTATTACAATAGTATTTTTATAATAATTTTTAATATGCAGAAGAATATATTAAAAACGTTTTCTCCAAAACTATGGAAGCACAGTTCAGAAATAATAGGTCATGAAAGAGAAAGGCCTTAAGATTTTGCTTTGCTTCCGTTCTATTGCCTCTTTGACCCCGTCCAGTTTCCACAAGAACTCTGTCTGTGACAACTACAACCATGTTGCTGCAAGTGAAAACCTTTCTGCTGCAGCTGGAACACTGTCCAATGCAGCTGAAACTGCAACCCTGTCTGATGAAATTGCAATCCTCTCTTCTAACCAGTTTTCATCTGCCATTCCTTTATCCAAATTTATTAACATTATATGTTTTAGAAAACTGTTGACAAAAAAAATCAAAATATTTATCAAAGGGCAAAACATTAGCAGAACTACAAAATAAAAGAAAAAGTTCCCATCCTTCCGTTCACAGAAAACTCCATTATTACTTTTTTTTAAATGGAGTTCTTGCTTCTCATGTTTCTGGACTGTTAGTATCTATTTCAAAAACATTGTCAAAGCTGTCTTGGATTCCTTTCAGATCTGAAGACATTCGATACTGTGTGACATGCAAAAAACTGTACTTTAGTTGACGACTCTATGACACGAGATGAAAACCATGTGAATTGTGTGGTCTTGACAACACCATCCTCTTCCCATCTTGTGTCACTGGAACGTCTTCCTGGAAGGAATGCAATGGACTACAAGCAGCATATTTTTGACTGGATCAACAACCTAGCTAAAGTAGGCTCACTGTCTACTAGCATAAGTGTTGATGCCACTTTAAAACTCATACTTTCAAAGATCATATGTGCTTAACAGTCTCGGCTCCCATCAACCATTCAACAATTTTGTTATTGGAAAAGAAGTGGCAGATTAAACTTGTGGAAATGTACTGTAATTTGCATGCATTAGAAACAGTTGCAACAAAGATGAGGGAAGATCTGAGGGATTGCGAGGGAACTACATATGTGAGTGAGTGCCTAGCATGGCAAATTCTTGTAGCCATGAATTCCCTAAGATATAGTGATAAATTAAGCCTCATTCAGAAACTAGATTCCAAGAGAATCGGTTGCATGTAAGTTTTCATCTAGGTGCAACTTGATTTCCCATTTTCGAACAATGCAAGGAATTTGTCTTGAGACTTTCCTCAGCAAATAAAAACATTTCAGCAGCTATTTACAGAAGAAGCCACTATCGTAGAGATGCAAATGATGAGAATCATAGGGAAAATGCTATCAGGGCCTTAGACGAGTACCTTCTACGCCATTGTAAATATCCAAAAAGACACCATCGACACTACGAACATCATCATAGGGGTCACTGACGATCTGAAAATACTCACTGAGATCACCATGCCTATCTTCATCTCCACAGTGGATTTCTTTGGGAATACATTACAAAAAAGTGATAGAGTCCTTACTGATTGCTCCAACAAATGAACTCTCATTTCAACAAATGATAAATGCCTGTTTAAAAGGGATTGTGGAAGCTTTAAGCAGGGAGTATGCAAAATCATTTACCATGGTAGAGGCTTTTTACAAGTCAATATTAACATCAGTTAGGCAGCACACCATGCTACCTGAAAACAACATCGGTGAATTTTGTGAAAGACAGAATGTTGCACCTAATGCTTATATATCCAGTATAAGCGATATCAAGGCCAAGTGGAATCAAGTAAGGAAAGTTATCGATGATCTGGATACTGAGCAGTTCCAGGAGCATCTATAGCTGGCACTGATGCATGACAAACAGAAGACTGGGATGAAGAAGATGCAGTACTAAGAAATCAATGAAGAAATTGGCAGAAGGATCAAGGCTAAAAATGTCCAGCTGGAAAAAAGGAGAAGAGCCTTGACCCAGAAAAAAAAACTAATGCAAGAGAAAGATGTGTCAATTTCTACTTTGCTTGATAAGTATCATCCACAGTCTGCACAAGCCCTGCATGGAATACTCACTGGGCAGATAGTTGGACGTACAATAAAACACATTTGGACAGCTACATCATTAGTTGTGCAAATCCTTTTTATATGATTTCATATCTCAGTGATGCAGCTATTATCAATGGAACAAATGTGAAGTTGGCACTCTCGTGTTTTTATTTGTTTTTAATCCTTTCTATCCAACTCATTTTTTTAAAACTGTGACATTTATAATTAGAAAATATTTTAATTGCTTTTATGAATAAAATAATGCAATCTATAATGCAATGATGACGGAAATTTACAGGGAAAAATATATGAAATTAATTTTTCTTTTTAATTCACTTTAGGCTTTTATCTTTCTAATGAAACCGAAATATAACTGAATTTCTTTCAAAGAAGACATTAAATAATTTAAAATAATTTTTGTGGGGCTTACTTACCTTTTCGGGGCGAATCTCTAAAAAAAACCTTTTCATAGAAAATCAAATAGGATTTCTTTTTCAAGATCGACAATATTTTCTAATCAAATAAAATTTCCTATTTTTAAAGACATTGAAATTAAACAAAAATTAATTATTTGGAAATAGGAGACACGTGGTTTCTGGACACAAACAACGAAGAGAACAAAGAAATTACGATAATCGGTGTCAAAGAAAAATTTGTTCCTTCTCAAAGATAGTCTCGGTACAGACAATATGTAGTAACTGAATCATAATGCTCTAAGAAGCCTAATGCCCTAAAGTGTTACCTTCTGCTCATGTCTCTGAAGTGGTTAACTGATTATAAGGTGAGTGATTCAATCTGGCACTATCTATTCGATTTCAGTTGCTACACCAGTCAGTTACTGCAATTTCTTGTCAAACTACTACGTCTCTGGCTATTAAGTGATACGTTCTGGCCTAAGCTACAAGACCCAAAAAGAGTGGGTCACGGATTAAGGATTGTGAGTGCTTTAAGCCCACTAAATTCGCAACACCGTTATTTTAACCAGGTGGATACATTCCTGCTGCAACTACAGACCAACAAAGCTCTCTGCCTAAAAGTTTTATTGAATTCTCTCTATGAAATTATGAAATAAAGAAACTGTTGAACTTATCTTTTTTTAATAGAATTTTCGATACAAATGCTTTTAAAAACAAGCGTTTAATTTTTTTATTTGTAAAAATATATTTACATAAAATAAAAACGTCCACAAATATGCATCTGTAAATTAAACAAATTTATGTTTATATTCGATAATTTGCAGTCTAAAAAAAAGACCCCAAATTTCCCGTCAAAATGTTTCTATTGTTAAAGACGAAAGTATTTTTAAAAATTGTTTAATCCTTTATAGAACATTGAAAATTTGGGTTAAAAATCTGTTTTTTTATTTTTTTTTGTTGTTTTCTTTTCGTCAGCGATCACGTAATATTTAGAATTTGTCTTTTTTACCTCTTTTTTCAGTTGAAAACTCAACCATGTGCATTTGTGTGATTAATTTAATTAAATAAAGAAGACTCGAAAGAATTAAATCATCGAGTTTTTTGTAAATGGAGAAGCGTTTCTACCCAAAATTTAACTCTGACTTGTAACATACAAAAGTAAAACCCAATAAAACTAAGACATCATTTAATTAGAAATGCTTTTAATGGCTTTTATGAATAGTAAGGACATATTGTCTGAAGTCCAAATATTTTTCCGATGAAAAATGAATTTTTACAAGAATTGTTTTCTTTTTTCACTCAATTTTAAATACAAACTGTTATAAAGTTTTCAAATATTTTACAATTAATTTCAATCCGTAAATTTTAGAAAATGCTGAGTCATTCCGTGTCAAATCAACAAAGGTCTCTCCATCACCGACAGAGTTTTTTTTTTTTTAATTTGGCACACTTAGAGCTTCATGATAGAAATTGAATGGTACCTGTTTTACATCTCTAGGTCAAAGGGTTCCTGAGATATGACCCTTTCACCCTTGTAGAAAAAAGTTAATTTTGGAAATTTATCACAAAGTTTAAATATCAATATCTCAGTTGATTTTTTCACTTACAAAGCGAAATTATATACCATTTTAAAAAGTACTTGGATAGATCTAAAATTATTTTGTTTAAAGGTTAAATAAGATTATTTCACCTTGACAATTAATTTCTCGAAACACGTGTCTTTATTTTTTTAAATATGACAAAAAATTTGTTTGCCTTATAGCAAGATATGTAAAAAATTCTGACTGTATCCTAATTTCGGAGGGGTTTACCGAGTTGGGCCAAATTCAAAATTTTGGTATTTACCACAGTATGTGAACATTTTCATATCTCCCAATATGTTTAAGTTGTATATCTGTTGAAAGATCTTTGAATGCTGATTAATATTCACATAAGAACGATGGTCATCACAAAATCAACAGAATTTGTGTTATTTCTGGTTAAATATTGGCCAATACGGCGAAAAATAAAAAAAACCAACTTATTTTTGGTTTTGTTTACATTTTTATTATACAACAAATAGAATTTTACTTACATTATTTGAATTAATCAGATATTTAATAATGGGATAAGCAATTTTGCTTCTTGTATTGCAGCTGCTACAGCCATATATTCCACATCACATATTGACAATGCTATTGTAGGTTGTTTTCTTGTTATAATCTATATATATCAGGCTACCATCTACTTAATATTTTTACCTGCTTACATCCACAGATTTCACAGTGGAATCGTTTCTTACCTGTATGTTAAAATGTGTTTGAGAGATGCATTTTGATAAATTTTAAATCTACAAATAACATGTCATTTGAGAGCAGAATTTACAGAAATCTGAAATTCACAGTGGAAACCTTTTCTTCATTGTGTGTTTGGAGTTATGATTTTAATGAAAAGTTTACTATACATCATTCACTGTTGAATAGCCTCTCTTCAGTGTGTTTTAACATGATATTTGAGAGATGTATCATGGGCAAACTTACATTGACAGAACATGAGCAGTCTACAACATTAAAATGGATTGAAGTAATTTGAATTTATAACATTTTCTTCATTTATTTTAATAAACCATAAAAGAGAATATGATAGATGAATCAAAGCTAGAGGAAATATTATGAACTGCAAGAAAGTGCTGCTTAAGAATTCACAAGAATTGACAATTCTACTCAAAAGATTTCACCATAAACCAATGCTCTTATAAGGAAAACAAAGACGGGTAATACAATGTGATTAACCTCAACCAGCAAAGAATTTTAATGTGAAATTTACTTTCAGATAGATAGTGCTAAAAGCATCTGATCAGAAAATCCATTGTTTTTCTTCTTAATATTGTTTTATTTCAAATTTCCACATTGATTTATATTTATGTCAACTGAAACTTAATCCATAGATAATCGAACCTCATCAAATTACCTTGAGTGTTTCTCAACATTCACTGGTGGCCATCTTGTAAAAGAAACAAACTTTGATGGAATTACATTTAATATCAAATCTCTTATGGAAAAGCACTGAAGTATTTGTAATAGATGATCTGTTAAAAAGCTTATCAATGTTCATTTTGATCATAAATTTTCTTTCACTAAAATTCAAACCTCTTCACTAATATATATATATATATATATATATATATATATATATATATTACTGAACGGGTAAATATATGTAAGTATACAAGAGAGTGATTGTATACAAATACATATAAATACTCTATAGTTTAAGAATAAACCATGGTCAATGTAAAGTAAAAGAGCTATTTAAGATATATATATATATATATAAGCAATATACATAATATCTTACATTAATTGCACAACTCAAACTCAGAGTCTCATGCCGAAGCAATTTTCAGTTGCTGGAATTATTATATTTTTATTTCTACGTTGGTTCAACATAGGTTTTTTTTTAGTTTTTTTAAATTTTGTTCTAGTTCAGATGAGATATATTATTGTTGGGGTAGAATATTATTGGAGTTAAAAAATTTAAAAGAATTGTAGTTTCAATTTGAATTGGATGAAATAAAAATGGCTCTCGTATACATAGCTGGATATATTACAAGAGATGATAATCAATCCAGTGAATATGAAACCCATTTTTATTATAAAAAGTATGGAAACTATACCAATTCAACTGACCATGAATAGGTTCCTTCTGAAAACACTTGCCAATGGTTATTTTTTGTTTCATCCTTTTCCATACAATGAAGGAAAAGGTGTTGTAAATCATAAAGCTGTATTTCATTTTTTCAACATTTTAACAAATATACTTTTGAAAAACTTTTGCAAACATTACACAATCAGATTAAAGAACAAGTTTTAAAGATTTTGGAAACTTTCCTAGAATGATTTTGTTTTATGTGTCTATATTTCTGAGATGACAGATTGTCTTATACACATTTTGGCCAATGTTCTACAGCCTTTTTTCTTTAAGGAAATTTGAACCTGGCTCTTTACTCAATCCTTGATTGGTAGAATAAATAAAGGCTTCAGTGAGACCTGTAAATAGTGAGAATATTTCTATTTCAACATTATGTGGATCATATCTTTAACCAGAAATCTTAAGTACCTCTTTGATTTGTTTAATACTTGTAAGTGTCCACAACAAAAATACATATTTTTATTTAACTTTCAACAAATCCTATTATCCTCAGGTATGGGGCAAAATGTATTTAAGTATTTTTAAAGATAGTTCACTTAATTTTCTTCCAAAAGTTCTGAAAATCAAACATTTTTAAATAGGCCTCTATTTCTATCATGGGCAGGCCTGGAGTATAGCACATCATATATTGCACACAAAATATGACTTCTCAGAAAAGACACATCCACAAACGGATCAAGAATGTTTTAATTCATTTCTACGGGTTTTCATATGATGCACCAAAACTAATTTCTCCGAAAATACATATCAGCAAACATCACAAGAATATTTTTCTCAAGTGTATATACATTGACAGCTCAACAAACATAAATTCCATGAAAACAGAGATCCACAAAATTATAGTTTTTTGCCAGTGCCTGTACACATATTAATGACCAAAATTGACTTATACAAAAATGCAGATCAAACAAACTTCACAAGAATGTTTTTTATCCAGTGTGAGTACGCATGTGGGTCCCCAAATGTGCCTTTGTTGAAAATGTATGTCCACAAACTTCACAAGAATATGGTTTTTCGCCAGTGTGTGTATGCATATGATCAGCCAAATGTTTCTTCAGCGAAAATTTTGATCCACAAACTCCACAAGAGTAAGTTTTCTCTCCAGTGTGGGTACGCATATGCACGACCAATCCAGGCTTATATGAAAAAGTAGATCCACAAACTTCACAAGTATATGGTTTCTCTCCAGTGTGTGTATGCATATGACTGATCATATGTAACTTGCGTGCAAATGCATGTCCACAAACTTCACAAGAATAAGGTTTCTCTCCAGTGTGGGTACACATATGTCTGATCATATGTGACTTGCGTGCAAATGCATATCCACAAATTTCACAAGAATATGGTTTCTCTCCAGTGTGTGTACGCGTATGTGTCACTAAATGTGCCTTCCGTGAAAATGCAAATCCACAAATTTCACAAGAATAATTTTTCTCTCCATTGTGTATACACATATGTTTCATTAAACTTGACTTGACTGAAAATGCAGTTCCACAAACTTCACAAGAATATGGTGTCTCTCCAGTGTGTGTACGCATATGATTGACCAAAATTGGCTTACGTGAAAAAGCAGAACCACAAACTTCACAAGAATATGGTTTCTCTCCAGTGTGTGTACGCATATGATAGACCAAAGTTGGCTTTTGTGAAAATGCAGATCCACAAACTTTACAAGAATATGGTTTCTCTCCAGTGTGTGTACGCATATGACTGACCAAAGTTGGCTTTTGTGAAAATGCAGATCCACAAACTTTACAAGAATATGGTTTCTTTGTATTATGTGCTTCCATCTTGCCTATTATGCCTGACTTCACAACAGTTTAGCAGTAGTCAGATCAATATGGTCTATATTTCCTGTTTATTCATACATAACACTAAATTTGTACTTCTAGAAAGACAAACCACACATTACAAAGTACATTTTTTCTTGCCAGTTAAATTTCATTGTCATGCTTTTGATGATGTTGCTCCATGACTTTCACACGAACCATGTAGCATATATTTGTCTGTGTTTTCATGGAAAGTGAAATGTCTTTTCCTTCAATGAAATTCTCAATTATCAATCACTGAAGTTATTTGAGCAGCCAAAACATCTGTGAAGAAAAAAGTCATAAATCATATATTAATAGGGGCAGTGAATAATATATGAAAGCCGTCTATATTATGAGAGATACATGCAATTATCATTTCAATAATGAAGCATCAGCAGCAGCCACCAGCGAGGATCAAACATTTTGCAGTGAAACAAGATTCACCTTCACATCATATTTTTTGAAATGTATGCAATTAAAATCAGAATATTTTCAATTCAGAAACAATTCAAAAATGAATCTTGAAAAATATCTCTTGATTTCTAAGTTGTTGAAGACTTCACCTTGGAGTAACTTCACTGGCAACATGATGAAATCCATAGCCAGTACCACCTGGTGCAAGATTATCTGCTGCAGTAAAAAGAAACCATCATTTTCCTCACAGCCTAGGAGAATAGAAGATCCTTTGCTAGGTTTCTCTACATGGGACAATTAGCAATGGCCCAAAGCTGAGAGATGAAAGTTGATCTGGGAGGCAACTTAAGTATTTATTAAACTAATAGCTAACAACTGCAATATAAAACTCATAGTATAAATTAATTATGGGAAAAAAGTTTTTTATTTAAAATGAAGAAATAATTAATAAGTGCATGAAAATATCTGTTGATTTTTAAGATTTTTATGGCTTTGCCTTAGAGTAACATCAATGTCAAACTGATGTGAGATTATCTGCTGCAGGCATCTCTTCCGAATAAAAACAAAACATCATTTTCATCAGAGCCTAAGAGAAGAGAAATCTTTTGCTCATTCTCCCTGAATGGGACAATCAGCAATGGCCCAAATTTAGAAATGAAAATTGATCTGGGAAAGCAACTGAAGTATTTATTAAACTAATAGCTAACAAATGGAATATAAAACTCATAGTAAAAATGTACTAATTTTCATCATTATCTTCTACAGGCATCTCTGCCCAATCAAAACAAACCATCATTTTAATCAGTGTAAATAATAAGAAAAAATCTTTTGTTAACATCACCTTTTATTAATTAAATTAATAGTTAATAACTGAAAAGAAACACAGATTGTCTACTTGAATTAATTATATATTATGGGACAAAATGTTTTTATTGTTTAATGTTTGGAAATATAGAAGAACTTGAAAATTGAAGAAAAAATTGCTAGTAGCTCAGGAAGAAGCGAAAAGAAATATGAAGTGAAAAAGAAGGCAAATCAAGATTGATTGGTTGTGTATTGGAATGTCAATCACTACGGTTCATTAATGCCAAAACAGTTGGTTGGTAGGGAAATGAAGAAAGTACATCACTTCCACAAAAATAGTAGATAATATCATTCTGTCTTCCTGAAATGGAGTAGCATTTTACACTATGTGTATCATCTGGACTATTGTTCATATCTTTATTGATATATTCACAATGTTTTGGCCATTATACGATCTGGCTTTCTTCAGGTGATACACATCAGAATTTACAAACCAAAATCGTTAGTTCGTCCACAGGGGAAAATTGTTTTAATTCCACATGCCATGCCTTTCAGTTACTTTTTGGATATCTCAGTATCAGTTAATTCTGAGCGATGAAAGTTGATCTGAAGTATGTATGAAACTAATAGCTAACAATTGGAATATAAAACTAATAGTAAAAATGCAATAATTTTCATCATCATCTGCTGCAGGTATCTCTGCCCAATAAAACAAACCATCATTTTAATCAAAGCCAAGGAGAAGAGAAAATCCTTTGCTAAGTCTCCTTACATGGAACAATCAGCAATGGCACGAAGCTGAGAGATGTAAGTGGATCTGAGAAAGCATCTGAAGTATTTATTAAACTAATAGTTAACAATTGGAATATAAAATTAATAGTAAAAATGAAATAATTTTCATAATTATCTGTTCAAATTAATTATTATGTGAAAATGTTTTTATTTAATCTTGGGAAATTATAAGTTACTGTACAGAAAAACAAAACTGACATTTTTTTTTAAAGTTTAAATGAAGCAACTTTGTTGAAGATTCTTTCTGGAAAAATTTAAAATACTATGAAAAAATTTAAAACTCCATAACTGCCGAAAGAGAGATATAATTTTTTATTTAGTAATTTTTATATCATTTCAAAAAGGGGTGGTGAAAAAGTATCTCATAAAATTTATTTCAACTAAGTTTTCTATTAAAATAACCTAGTCAGTATAAAATACATTAAATGCTAAGTACATAAAATTCTATTTGAATCGGATAATTCACTGTTGTTTTAATTATTTCACTGATCACTACAATTTTAAGCTATTCAAGTCTAAGGTCAACCATTATCTTCTCCACATATCCCCATAGATTGAACATCTTACCCTCTAACAAGAGAAAAAGGAACGATTTTTCAGGTTAGAAATTAATTTTAATTCGAATTTAGGTAATAATGGCACAGTTAAAATGGCACATGTGGGAATATAGGAAAAAATGACACAAAGTGAAAACCTACAGGAAAAAAAAATATATAAATATCAAACCAGTAACTCTCTAATCAGACACCAGTTGACTCCTGGTTCAGTTGTCATCAATGGTTCTATCACAACCCCATCATGGAAGTTACATCAAGTAATAAAGGAAAAGATTTGCTTCCAAGAGTCCATGTATACAAAACCGATTGCAAGATCAATTGCTATCAAGTGGAGATGTGTTAAGAGAACGTTTTTGTAAAGGTACCATGGCCGCCAGCCTTGGTGTGACTGATCCTGAACCATGACCGCCAGCCTTGATATGACTGATCCTGAACCATGACCGCCAGCCTTGATGTGACTGATCCTGAACCATGACCGCCAGCCTTGGTGTGACTGATCCTGAACCATGACCGCCAGCCTTGGTGTGACTGATCCTGAACCATGACCGCCAGCCTTGGTGTGACTGATCCTGAACCATGACCGCCAGCCTTGGTGTGACTGATCCTGAACCATGACCGCCAGCCTTGAGATGACTGATCCTGAACCAGCTAACAACTACAACCACGCTGCTGATTATGCAGCTATTGCATCCCCAAAATGTATCAACATGAAGAGAAAAGCAGCAGGAACAGAAGATCAACCTAGCCAGATTTATTTGTTATTGTCTAAAGTCTGTCAAAGTCCAAAGTATGAATCTCAATATAGCAGCATCAATTTGGTCCAAATATAGGTACCTCCATGAAAATCAATAAAAAGAGCATAGCATGACAAATATGGCCTTAAATTTGGTGAAAATTTTTTTATCTGCTTAAGTATATATATATCATTATTAAGAAGAAATAGCAAAGTATTTTTTGATTATTTTTTAAAATTTTTTGCTCATTCTTAGCATGTCCGAAATTTTGGTTAAATATCTTTTTTTTTTTTGTCAGCAAAAGTACTAAAAACTAACTCGATATCAGCCATTTTTTTTAAATTTTGTAAACTAAGTTAAAATCCTAGTTTAAAATATGTCCAAAAATCAATTATACGTTCTTCAAAATTTATTTGACGAAAATTAGCAAATTTAAAGATTATTTAATATATTATGAAAAAACCTTTTGCTTATTTCTTCAAAGAAAAATGTTTAAAATAAATGGAGGCGATCTTAACATCATTGGCTATTGACAGGTGATGACTGATGACTTATCACATATCAACAGCTAACGTGAGATTCCAGTTATCATATGGAAGGACATAACTGACGTAATGTTTTTTTATGTGAACTAGCTTATGTAGTACCTCATAATTATTAAAGTAAAAAAAAACATTCCACTTTCTTTTATTTTGTTTTTTTTATTACTGTAGCTTACACCATAAGTTTGTTGATACTATCTGTAGAAATTATAAATACTATAAATAAATTAAAATACAAGTGCTGCACAGCTTTTTGGGGGCAACTATAGCCCCCTAAAGACTTTAGGCTAAAGTCAATACAGATCTGCTATAAAACATTTCTATCTCAAGTAAAAATGAACACAAACATATCAAAAGTTATTTTGTTACACTACAGCTTATTTGCTCTGAAGAAAAAAATATTGAAAAATGACTTTCGTCATCATCTGAACAAAACATCAAGGAAACTTTTGATCTGCACCCCATGAAACTAGGCATTTCCTGAAAGCAAAGAATGCTCCTTCATTTCTATTGGTTGGTGTAAATGATTATAAAAAGATTTTCTGGGGATAAAATATGAAAAAATAGTTAAAATTGTTATTCCTGAACACTGGAATCCAGGGTTTTTTTTAATCAGCAGTAAGGAAAACAGTGTTGAAATTAAGCCAAAATTGACTTTGACATTGCTGGGTCAAAGGTCAGCCAGCCGACAATACCAAGCTGTCATCACCTTGTAAAAAATCGCATTTTTTAAATCTATGTTTGAACAATGGCTTGATGTATTTTTGTTTTTTAACCCCTTTTGAGCAGGGTGATGACAACAACACTTAAGGAATGATTATGAGGTGCAGGCAGAATGGACCGAGAACTGAGAAATGCTCAACATGTGTTTCGCACAAAGAATTTGCAATAATGAAATTGACGTTCAGTGGAGAACACTTACACTCAAGCTACGTGACGCTTTATTGCTTGTGACCTTCTGTACTTTTTAATTATAGCCATTTTAATAATTTTTATGAACACAAAATTACATTTCTGAATTACTGCGGATCTTCAGATTAGTCAAAACGATACTATTTACAAAGCGCTAAAAAAAGATCTATCTCATAAGGACACTTAAGAAACCTGATGCAGCTTCTATTAATTTTATAATATTTTAACAACTTAAATGTAAAAATCTATTATAATTAAAGAAATAACAAATAATTGTATTAAAAATTCATTTTTCATCGAAAAAATTTTTTGCTTTCAGGAAATATTGTCCATATTCATAAAAACAGCTCAAAACAAATAAAAGCATTTGAAATTAAATAATATCTTTGTTTTATCGAGTTTTGTATGTTACAATTCAGAGCTGATTTTCAAGTACGATGGGTCCAATTAAAAAAAAAAAAAAAAAAAACATTTACATTCCTCAAAGCCTTGTGCTTTTACTATTGTAATCACTAAACCTTAAGCAATCGAATTTCTAGCATTTTCATAAAATTAGTTATGGGAGGGGAGGGGTAATAGATATATAAAAAAAAAACTTCTGTCGTGACTTTAATAAAAAAAAAGACATATTTATAATAATTTCGATCATCTGTGAATAATTTCTGAAAGTTTCATTAACAACTTCCGGCAATTATTTTTATTTTTGCAAGATTTTCCAAATTAATGTGTGTCATGCAAAAAAAAGTGCTAAAAATAGTATATGTTATTTTAGTAGTTCCGGTGATACAAAGAGAAAGAAGGATTTTTTAATCAAAATTTAGAATGTTCTAAGGAAGAAAAATTTTTAAAAAATAATTAAAAAAACTTTGGTCTTTCGTATTCATAATAAAATCAGCATTTAGACGATAAAATTTTGTTTTCATAAAGTTTGGCGTTTTTTTCATCAGACTATAATGCATTTTTTTTTTAGCTATTTCGTGGAGGTATCTATCCAAATGTATTAATGACATGTATGAAAATATTTTTATGTCGTCATTTTTCGTCTTTCAATTAATTCAGCATTAACAAAATAGTAACTGGGGTGAAAAAAATGGAATATACTTTTCTTTAGTAAGGCTTCTGAGATGATTGCAACTGAATTTTTATTTGCATTTTTTGTCTTGCTAAAACAGCCCCGACCCCTAAACAGTGAGAAAAATCAAGTGAGGAATTCTTCTTCATTCAAAATTATCATTAATTCCTTCACTTACCTTTCAGTCGAGAAGATTCAATGAGAAAAACAAAATCGTCTGATTTGTTTGTTTTCAAATGATTTCTCTTCCTTCAATCTCGCGCCAGTACCTAAATAAAAATGTCATTTATTTTCATTAAGTTTTTAGTAAAAAGTAAACAATACTTTTAAAATCCAGTTAAATCCAATAATATTCACTCAATGAAGTCGAAACATATCATTAGGATAAATTTTTAAGAGATTTTTAAATTTGTTGTTTCCAATTTTTTTTGTCTAATAATAATAGTTGTTCAATTTAACATTTCAAATAACGTCATTCAGTCAATTTTGTCTGGTGGAGCAGACATTCTTCTTCAATATGAAAATGACGATGTTGAAAAGCTAATTATTAAATGAGAAAATTAATTTGAAATTGAAATGGAATAAATTATAAAAATAATTAAATTAAACTAAACATTAAAATTAAAAAAAACGTTGCCTTTTTTCGAACAGTTTTTTTTTTTACTTACTATTTTTGTAGTCGCATGGTGACCTCAAGTAACAGGGCTTTTTAAAATTATGAATAATGTTTCTAAAAATGTTCCTTACAAATATAAAAAGCAGACATTGATCACATCAATTGCTTAATATTATGTGATAAATAATTACAAAATAATTGCAAAATGTGTTTCCAACGGTTAAATTCTGTGCGTCTGCTACACGACGTCGTCTTTCTTTTGTTCTTGTTCAATCTCCAGGCAACGTTCTTCAGCTATGGAAACGGAAAATCACCGTAAATTATTGTCTGCGTCTTGCAATTCACTATTAAATTCTACTCTAAAACACCATGTGTTACTTTGCCACTGAATTTGTTTCAATTTGAAAAAGGTTTTCCTTGTGTGTGTAGTTCTTTGAAATGTATTTTGTTTATTCATTTTCCCTTTTTCAGATTAATATTCTTCTTCCGATATGGAAGTTAATCAAATCGAGCTAAATTATTTCCTTTTTGTACATCCTTAGTAAAAATAATCTGACCGTTGCTAAAAGGGAAAAAATAATGAATTTCTTTTAAGAAAGTTTCCCACTCGAAAATATCATTATTGATTAAACTTTACATATTTTTAAATCTTCAAACATGTTTTTATTTAGTAAAAAAAAATAACTCTCATGACAAACAATGAAGGGATGAATTTCAAAATCGCACTGAAAGATTACAAGTAATTTTTAAAAATAAGTTTAGATTTTCTTCTGAACGAGGATATCGTGTTTTAGTTTTAAATTATGGAAGCACCAATTAACCTAAAAATATTTATTGAATTTTCCTTGGTAAAATACAGAGTAAATTTTCCATTATCTTCATACTCGACATTGCATAATTTTTTTTTCTGAAATAAATATGGGGATGGGAACATAGTCCCCCTCCCACCCATATTTCTGTAAAGATTTTTTTAAATAAAGTAGTAACCTATTAAATAACAATTTCTTAATGAATGAGTACAGAAAATTTCGTTTGAATTATTAATTCCCTAATTTTTTTCAAATATTAAAAAACAAACTGGTTGGTGGTAGTGATTTTTATTTTCTGTCTGAAAAAAAAAAAAAGCATCCATTTTTGGTGGTACCTAAATGCTGGACATGATTTTCTCAAGATAAACAGTGAACATTTTTTTAAATTAATTTTTACAATTGTTTTTTAATTTTAAATTAATTTATAAACATTTAAAATAAATCTTTTAAAATTCTGTATTAATTTTTGGTGTTCAAGTGATATTGTTAATAAATGAAATTAAATAACCTTAAATAATCTATAGAGTCATTCCATATCAAGGGATCTTAAGTATATCTTAATTTTTCTAAAAAAATATCTCTTTTCAAATCTCACCATGATTTATTTAGCAGAAAGTTGACGGGTGTATTTGGATATGAGTGGCCAGCATGACCAGATAAAAGTACTTATCTGTGCATACACGTATATTTGGGAGCAATTACTGGATTCTCATCAGCACTTTTTACTTTTTAAAAACTTCAAATTGCTAAAGAAAATTTTATATAATTTCAAAAAATATTAACTAAAAAATTCAAAATCTTACAAGTTTTCTTATTTTCATGATACATATAACAGCCCAAATTTACATCTTGCAAAGAAAAAGCAACAGTTTGAATTATATGGCTAGCTAGGAATAAGAATTTCCCTTGAATTAGCAAAAATCTTAATGGACACTAACAGAAATATGATATTGTAAACAAACAAAAATTTTCCTAACATCTTGACAATTTTATGAGAAATATTTCCTTTAATCAACTGCTTTGATCTAACTGCTTGAAAAAACTTTGCCAAATATTTCTTTTTTAATTATTGGAATGTCTTTCAACATTGCTAATTTGATTCAGACAGAGATAAAAAAATTATTGTTGACAGCTCTAGACTGAACAGCTTCCATTTTTAAGTCTGATGTATTGGAAACATTATGTTTAATCTCTTAGCTTGGAATTATAACTAAAATATCAGCTTCAAGAAAGATTTTTTTCATTTTTGGAGGTATCTAAATAAATTATTCAGCAATTGTTTTTCTTTATGTGACTAAAAAAAAAAAAGTTAAACACTCACTATCAGACAAGAAATCAAGATGGCAGCTGGTGGTACAAACTGTAAAACAATGTTTCCATAAAGTCATATAATAAAATTCATTAATGAATAAGGACTGAAAATTTACTGATTTTTGTCAAATATTTAAAAATAGGGAGCTGTGATTTTGTGCTTTCAATTTGGAAAAAAACACATCCATTTGGTGCTACCTATCATATGTACATATAAAACTGGGTGTGTGTCCATAGATTGGTATTTTAGAGCAGTTAGTGGATTTCTTTTAATGCGACATAATTCCTCCAAAGTAGGTACTTTAAAAGATTCGCTAAAATATGAGATGTGAGGGAAAAAATTCCTCCAAATGTATAAAAACAAATTTTGGTTATCAAAATCTTTGTATTATGAAAAGGAAAGACCAAAGAAGTTTTTGATTATTGAATTACGTTATTTTTTTTAATCCTTTTTAGAAAGTTCAAAAATTTGTTTTTTTTACAATAATTACTGAATCAAATATTTAGAATTTAATTACATTTTAATTAAATTTATGTAAAAACAATCTCAAATGTTTTTCCGGGGTTAAAAACACCAGTAATATATCTTATATAAAATAATTAACAAAAATACTTAGAGTATAATTACCAACAATACATTTTGATAGCCAAATGACCAACAATATATTTTTATCTGTAGTTGAAGCCTTACATTTGTATTCAAAATATTTAGATTTCAGCATTAACACAGAGGTCGATAATCAACTGTTAAACTAAATGCTTTATTTACAAACATTAGGGGAGGGAGATAAAAAGTATGAATGATTTATTTTTAATCACAAAATAATAATAATAAAAAAAAGCCCATAACTTATAGAATGAAAATGTCAGTATGGGACCCTCCACACAGCAAAATGTATCAGAAAAGCCAAGTTAACTGGTTGAAAAATCTACAGTGGGAATATGTAGCAACAATAAAAAAAAGACAAAAACTAAAACACAAAGTGACAAAAAAATGATCCGACCCCTGAAGAAAACTATGCCTTCTGTCACCTAGGAGACAGGAGGTGAAATGAAAACGGAAAATGGTGGGGACTAAAAAATGAAAAACGGGCCAATGATCATTAAAAGTTCTAAGCTAAATTAACCAATTTAAAAAAGACAGTGAAAACTTACACTGACTAGAGAGCCTAGCTGGGGGGCAAGCATGTTCCACCACGCCCTCACATCCCAGGAAGAACAAATACTTCAATCAGAATGTGTGAGATGTCACTTGAGGTCAAAAATATCTTATTGAATCCGATATGTTTTTTTAAATTATTCTGAGTAAAACAAATTGAAACTGCGAGACAATGTTGTGACATATTGTGTGCATCGAGACTATTTTTGGTCAAGAAACAAACTCTTTATTTACACCGTTTCCAGTCATTCCTTTCTTCTGTTTAGAAAATAATATTTTTTAATTACAATTTCTTTAAAAATAGTAAGTTTTATTTGATTACAAAATATTGTCGATCTTGAAAAAGAAATATCCAGACCAACAACAACAGCAAACTTAATCCTGTTTCTTTTTTCTATGAAAAGATTTTAGAGATTCGACCTGAAAAGAGACGAAATGTCACTGACTTCTTAAAAGCCCTACAAAAAAGCATTTTAAATAATTTAAATGCTTTTTTCGAATTTAAATTTTGGTTTTATTTGAAAGATAAAAGCCTGTAGGTACCTCCAATAATTCGCTAAAAAAAAAAAACAAATAAAAAACCAACAAGGTACCTCCAACAATTCGATAAAAAAATCAGTATAGCATAATGATAACAGGTCCGAAACTTAATAAAAACAAAGTTTCATCATTAAAATATTTATGTTATTATTAAGAGGAAAGAAGAAAGTATTTTTAAATATTTAAAAAAAAATTTTTCTTCTTTCTAACACGTTTTAAATTTGGGTAAAAAATCTCGTTTTTTTTTTGTTAAAACCGTACGACTTGTGGTCATCGAAATTTTTAGTGTAGCAGTTTCGGGAGGAAATCCCATTAATTTTGAAGTTATTGCAAAAATGAAATAATTGTCTAATTTAAATTAAACTTTCAGGACTTATTCAAAAATGAATGAATTTATTTTTGAAATCTTTATTTTTAGAAAAGTTTAGTAAAAATATCTGTTACCCCCCCATAAAGTAATTTCATGAAATTTTATAGAATTTAAAAGAGTTTGCAAACTTTTTTTTTTAAGCAGGACTCCTTGAAGAAGTTAAATAATCAATTTTTTCCCCGAACTAATGCCAACTTTTAAAAAAAATCTGCTCCAAATCGTAAAATAAAAACTGCAATAAACTCTCTAATTATCAAATTAGATAGGCTTTTATTTGCTTTTATAAATAATATACATTAAGAACATTATTATTTGAAGAAAAAAAAAATTTCGATGAATAAAAATTTTTTACAACAATTGTTTGCATTTTTCTCTTATTTTTTTTTCATCAATTTTAGAAAATGTTTTAAAATTCTGCACATGGGGTCGGTTCTTAGGTTTTAAAGTGAAGACTATATTTACTAAGCGAAAATTAAAAGCTTAAGACAAATAACGCTACCAAAACATTTAACCATAATAAAACTTAATAAAAGTTATTTTCTTTTTGTGCGTCAAGATGTTTGATTTTTTCTTGGTATGGTGTCTCGCAAGTGATATTATGGTTAAAAGGTCACGTGTTTCAAGGCTTGTCTTCCCCTAGGGAAAAGCCCCTTGACATATATAGGTCTTCAGCTGCAGGCAATTTTTCATTCAGTTATTAGATTAAAAAGTGAATTATTGAGATTAATAAAAATATATTTCAGTTATAAAAAACTGAGTGAAGTAGATTGTATAATAATTAATAATTTTTATTAATAATTATTATTAATAATTTAAGATAAATATTAATATAATAATTAATAATATATAATTAATATAATAATTAATATTATATCTCAGGTATTTAATTAAAAATGTAATAACTGATAATATAGTAATTAATAAAATTATTTATCATAATTATCTACCATTATAGAGGTAACTACACAATTTTAAAAAAATTATAGTATTTTATTTCTAAATTATTATAAGAAAGCATCTTCAAAATTACAGTTAAAAAAATCAGTAAAATATTAGATAATTGCTTAAAATATTTTAAATTTTAAACATTACTTAGTAGTTTAAAAAAACAATAGCAAATCATTCTTACTTAAAATTCGAAAAATTGTATCAGCTCTGGTTCGGCATGCTAAATCTGTCAACATGCGGCCATCAAATTATTTATGAATACTTGAGAAAACCAAAGACTACGTGGTGAAGAAATGCTTGTCTAGAAAATTTCATGGTGTAAGTAAGTGATGTTAGTTTTAAAACAGATTAATTTAGGTACCTTCATGAGCGCGTGTTTTTTTTTTTTTGAATTTTCTTTTTTAATGGGAGCCGTTAATTTTGAAAATCTTGTAAAAATAAAAATAATTGTCGGATTTTCATGAAACTTTCAGTAACTATTCACAAATGATGGAAATTATTATAAATGTGTTTATTTTTTTTTTTTAAATCATGGTAATTTTTTTATTTTATTTATTACACCCCCCCATAAGTAATTTCATGAAAACTCATGAAATTCTAAGGTGTTCCGATTTAGCGACTAATTAGTTAAAAGCACAAGGCTTTGACCAAAGCAAATCCATTTTACTTTTTTTTTTATTTCGGACCCGTCTACCTTAAAATCAACTCTGAATTGTAACATACAAAACTCAATAAAACAAAGATATTATTTAATTTCAAAAACTTTTAGTTGCTTTTACTTATTTGTATGACTATGGATAACATTTCCTGAAAGCAAAAAACATTTTCGATGAAAAATAAGTTTTTACAACAATTATTTGTTATTTCTTATTGTTAAATTTATGTTTATTGCTTAAAGTTGTTAAATATTTTAAAATTGATCAAAATGGTGTTGCAGTTAGTCAATGTATTATTAAGTAGATAATATCATTTACAGATTATAAAATAAACCTGGTTACAATCAGAAAGTTGCTTTTAGGTAAAAATCTAATATAACATGTTTTTTTTTGTGTCAAAAATAGCTTAAATTCAAATATACGGAAGACCGGAAGCGTCATTTAAACAAAAGAAAGTCACGTGGCTTGCCTGGCTATAAATGTTGTCCTCCGCTGTCGGTCAGCCTTTACTGTGTTTGTGCTAGACACGTGTGGAGAAATTATTGATATTTTTCTTTTCCTTTAAAGTTTAAACAATCCTTTTGGATGTTGCCATGCAGTATAGCACAGAACCACACAGGATCAGAATATCTAAGAAGGAAGTATTAGAGAATTGAGATCCTGAAAAGGAGTGAAGAAAAGCAGAGACAGCATCAAAAAAAGGAAAGGCGTCAGCTACAGAAAAGATTGAAGGACCTTGAACACACCAATTCTGCCATCAAAGCAGAATTCCCGGACTTTTCCCAAGATTTTGTAGATAACATTTACAAAATCTTACGTGGTGATATAGTTGGCCATACTATAAAACACATCTGGACAGTTGATTCTGTTGATAAGATATTTGTAGGATGGGTCATGGAATTCTCTGACCCAGATTACAACATTTTCTATGAAGAAGATAATGAAGACTATCAAGTGGACAAATGTGAAATAGCTACCGACTATATCATGCACGACCTGCTCTTTAATGGCTAACCCCCATCCTGTGACATCTGGCAGCAAGGACTCTGATCATTAGGTTGGAGTTTGTGAGGAAATATTTCACGAATCTCTGGTACGAATTGCATTGCATCTCTAGACCTCTCTTCTTACTTGGTTATGAATAAATAAAATAAAGTGTATATGATTATGTAATTATGTGAAATAAAGTCTTTTCAATATTCGTATTACTTTGAAGAAAAATTAACAAAAAAAAATTGTGTAATATTTCAAATGATAAGGGTACCTAAAAGTATTATGTACCTAACCTATCTTATGAAATTTCTTATTTTTTTATTTTCTCAGTTATTTTTTTTTCTATATGAAATATCAAAATTAATAAAATGAAGGGAAATAGAAATAATACCATAAAATAAAATAAATGTATATGTTTATATTTTACACCTTAGCCTTTCATAAGAAAGGTATCTAATTAAAGTAATTAAAATAATTAAATTAATTTGTATGCACCTTATGAATTTTTTTTCTATCAACAGTCTTAGTTTTAAAATTTTCATAAAGCATCGTACACGTAAAGATGGAAAGCTAAGAAACAATTAAAAATTAAAACGCTGAAATTTTCCCTTAATAACTGGTTACGCAAGTTGGTTCAATAAGAAGCTCAATTATTTCACTTTCGTCCATCCGTACGATGAAATTAGGTCGCGTAAGCTGTCAATACTTATTGACAGCATCAATCGACACCTCGAATGTGTCACTATTTTTCCGACCCCCTGTGTTTTTTTTTTAAAGTACACTTTTCAGCGCGTAAAGTAAGTAATGTTTTCTTTCCAAATATGTTAAATAAACATTTAAATTTTAAATTTTGTAAAAATAAATTTAAAAAAAAGTTTAACTATTTCTTGGCAGAATTTAAAACGGAAAAATTAAATTTTTGTTTATAAAATTTTAAAAAAATGTCTGACGATCGGTTTTTTTTTTTAAAAAATAAACATGATTTTAAACGACACTTTTGGATGTGCTCGAAATGATAAAAAAAAGTAAAAAAATAATAAAAAAATACTTTGATCTTTCCTCTTTATTATAGCATAAACAGTTAGACAAATAAAAATTATTTTCGTCAAGTTTAAGGCAATTTTTATCATGCTATGCTCATTTTCTGTCGATCTCATGAAGGTACCTAGATTAATTAAACTTTAAATTTGCTAATTTTACGAAAGTAACGTTTCAGAAATCTATATGTTTTTTAGGCGGTTTTTTTAAACCAAAATTATTTTTGTTTACATTTCTCTCTAAAAATGTTAACATGGCCGTTTCGATTAGTTTTTCAAAAGAATCAATTAAAATCGTTATAATTTCTATTTGAAATACAGTACAGTATTTTCTTTTCTGGAATTAGAAAATTTAATCCTTTAGCTTTCAATTGAATCTTGGAGAAACTTCAAAAATGATTTTTTATTTATGAAAAATAACTTTTAAACCTTGGGTATACCGAATTTTTGGAGGTACCTTATGAAAACTCAGTAAAACAAAGATATTATTTAATTATCAGATGCTTTTATTTGCTTTTATGGATATGGACAATATTTTTTTAAAGCAAAAAAGTTTTTCGATAAAAAATGAATTTTTCATGAATACAATTATTTGATATTTCTTTAATTATTTTAATTTTTACATTTAAGTTGTTAAAATATTATAAAATTAGTTGAAAGCTGCATTCAGGTTTGTAAATATCTTTACAAGTCTCGATTCCCTGCAGGCATTCTGATTTCTTACCCACGTTTAATTTGCTTATTTAAACCAATTTTTAGCCGCAACAATTGCTTGTCGCAAATCAACTAAAACATATTTACTAAAATTAGTCGATTTAAAAAAAAAATTAAGAACTAAAAATTCATTTTGTCACTAAATTTCATATAATTGTAAGTTTTCAAAGCTGAACAATGAAGGGCACTGGTGAATGAAGTGTAAAAATAATTCAGAAATTTTTTTATTAAACATTCTATGTTTTCAGAAAAATAAATTAACTTTTTTCTAAATAACCATATTAAAATGAATATTAAACTTACCGTTGTACAATATCTTTCGTCTGAGAAGAAATAAAATGTTTCAATGATATTAATAACCACGAAATTGGAGACAAAAGAGTGCGTCAAGGGAGATAATCGCGTAAATCTTAATTCTAATTTCTTCGGACAGTGAGTCCTTCACACATTAAAAAAATCGTAGGAGATTAGTAAAAAAAAAAAAAAAATTTTAATTGCAGTTTACTTCACAATAGGAATTTTTATTGATTCTGAAATATTGTTGATCTTGAGAAAGAAACATCAAGTCCACGAACGACAGCAACTTAATCCTGTTTGTTTTTATGAAAATGTTTAGAGAGAGATTCGACCTGAGAAAAGGTAAGTTAAAAAAAAATCCCCCTAAAAAGCCTGAAGGCAATGTGAATTAAAAGAAAAATTAACTTTCTTATATAAATAAGCTTTTTAAAACATTGACACCTTTTATCGTCATTTAAAAAATAATGTCCATTATAAATAATGAAGCTAAAAGACATGTTTTAAAACAATAATAATTTAAAATAAATGTAAACAAGATTTAAGTTCTGAAAGTTCATTGAGTTTTGTTTTCCTTTCTTCGCTGTCATTGACACTGAAAAGTCAATGAAATTGTGTCTTTGAAAATATTATCATCCGAAAATATTATTAAAACTTTTACATTTTAGGAGCGTGTTTTCATATAATTTTTTTTATAATAAGAAGATAATTAATAATTGTCATAGAACATAATTGTTGTTTTGTAAATATGTTCGTCGTCATTTCTTAATACAGAATTTTAAAAAATTTAAACTCTATAATTATTCTAATGAAGTTTTAAGTAATAATTCATTATTAATAAAAAAAATAAATAAATAAAGTGCATTATTTTAGGTACCAACATGAGATCGCTGGAAAATGAGCATCTGCATAGCAGGATCCTGATGCAGATGCTCATTATATTTACAAATGAAATAGGATAATAACCGCCTTAAACTTGACGAAAACAAAATTTTATCGTCAAAAGGTTTATGTTTTTATAAAGAGGACAGAACAAAGTAATTTTTCAAAATTTTTCTGTCTTTATAACTAACTTTTGATTGAAAAATCTCGTTTCTCTTCATCAGCGAATGTCCGACTAAATAACATGGCGGGTTTTTGTATATATTTTTTTAATGGCAGTCATTAATTTTGAAAATCTTACAAAAATAAAAAATAATTGTCGGATTTTAATGAAATTTCAGAAACTATTCACAAATGATGGAGATTATTATAAATATGTTGTTTTTTTTAAGTCATGGTAAAAAATTTTTTTATATTTATTAAACCCCAATACCCCCACCCATAATTAATTTTAAGAAAACACATGAAATTGTAATTTGTACAGTTTTAGTGATTAATTAGTTAAAAGCACAAGGCTTTGAGGAAAGCAAATCATTTTTTTTTTAGTTGACACCCTTCAACCTTAAAATCAGCTCTGAATTGTAACATATAAAACTCAATAAAACAAACATATTTCAATAAAAAACGTTTTCGATAAAAAAATAGATTTTTACTACAATTATTTGTTATTTCTTAAATTATTTTATTTTTTTACATTAAAGTTGTAAAATATTCTAAAATTAATGAAAACCTTGTACACCTTAGTCAATGGTGTTATTAAGTAGATAAATATCATTTACAGATTACAAAATAAAGCTAGTTACAATCAGCAAGTTGCCAATAGCTAAAAATCAAATATAACATGTTTTTTTTTTCTGCCAACAAAATAGCTTAAACTCAAATATATGAAAGACCGGAAGCATCATGAAAACAATAGTCCATTATGTGGTTTGACGATAAAATTTTGCTTTCATCAAGTTTAAGGCCGTTTTTATCATGCTATGCCTACTAAAAAATAACGAAGTAAATAAGTTGTTCACATAAAGCCAAACTGTCACTTGTGACCTTCCATACTATAACTTTTCCTCCCATAAGATGAAATCACACGCATGTCACTTGTCAATCAACACCTCTGTCTATCATTTGAAAGTACTTTTTTTTTCAGCGCAGAAAGTAAGTAATATTTGTTTCAAATACATTAAATAAACCTTATAATTTCTAATTTTCTTCAATTAATTTAAAAAAAAATCATAATTGATTTTTCAAACGAATTTTTAACGGAGACTTTCACTTTTGTTAAATATAGAATATAGAAACCAAGATGAACATGCTGTTTTGAATAGAGTGCAGTACAATAGAGATGATGTTATAAAATGCAATAAAAATAAATTTACAGCACTTTCAACTGGAACGGAAAAAAGTGAAAAGTATGAAATTTGATCTTTACCTTGGAATAAACATTATTTTCTAAAGGAAAATTATTTAAAGTTTTAAATTTGTTTCTATGTTAAAGTAAATAGTGCACATTTTATTGTTGTATTCAAAGAGTGTAAAATTCCTTCTCTTTATTTTGATTGAATAAAATTATTTGAAAACTGTTTTCTTTAAAATAAAAAATCAACATGGTTTTAATTTACATGTTTTAATTAATTTAATTATCCTGTAGTAGTAAACTTACAGTATTGACATTTTTGTTGTGTAAAAAATAAAATACACATTTTAAACAATTACAGAAAAAATGTTACATAGGCATATGGGAAATTCAGCTGAACATTTGAAGTTTTGTTCTTTTTGGTTAATTTGTTGCTAGGTTTTGAGCATGGCTAATTTCCTTTGATTTATAGAATGATGAAGTAAAGAATTTTTTTAGCAGTTTACCAGTAACTATATACGTATAGAGAACAGCATTTGTAGTAGCATCATTAGGATATAACTGTTTTATTTAAGATGTTTTGTCCTCCTTATCACTTCCAGATATTGAATTATTGCAACTATTGCATTTCATTTTCTTAAAACCTGCATAATAACAATAACCTGCTGTGTATAATAAAACAGGAATAATTTGTCTGCATTTACCTGCATTTATGTTAAATATATAAATATCTAAAATTTGCTCTCCTGCCACTTCATCCCAGTTTTTAAGTGGCAGGAACAATTTTGAAACTCACATCATTCTGATTTTTTTGCACTCAAACACTTGATGTATAGAAATATATTGATCTCCACGAAATTGCCTGTACTTGCCAAATCTAACCACAAGATGATCTGTTTGAAATTTCCTGTGTAATACATACATAATTTTAACTTCTCTGCAATATTTGGTCAGTTCTAGAATTGCATGAGTAGTATGATGCAAAGCTCTGAAGGTTTCATTTGTTAGCTTCCCATTATTTCTAAGAAGGCTATTCCAAGATTCTAACCAGTTGCAGCCACCAACCTTTATATTGTGTTTTTACATTCAGTGTTGTCCACCAAGTATAAAATATTTATATGTATTCTGCAACTTTTGCAAAGTTATGAAAACATTTCTGTGCAGTTATATCTGATATCTTATCAGTTTGTCATCTGGCAATATACCATCTTTGGATATTTAATATCCTATGTATGAAAATTAAACATGCATTTATTTTGACTAATTGTCATACCCGTGCTTTTTAATTTTCTCAAAACTTGTCCCATTTTACTTTTAAGCTCCTCTTTACTATATGCACATCAGTGCCAATGTCATCCTGATATACAGTTATATTTTTAATCCTCTCTAAATCTTTACTTTTAAGCTCTTCTTTACTATATGCACATCAGTGCCAATGTCATCCTGATATACACTTATATTTTTAATCCCATCTCTTTACTTTTAAGCTCTTCTTTACTATATGCACATCAGTGCCAATGTCATCCTGATATACAGTTATATTTTTAATCCTCTCTAAACTTTTTCAATGGCTTTTTGGAAAATGTGACTCTTGACATTTTTACTTCCAATGCAGATGATGGTTTCTTATTAAGCCAATAGGGGTATTCATTGTGGTGACTACTTGAAACTTGCTATCAATTTTAATCTGATTATATGCAGAGTTAGGGTCAACTTTAGCAAATGATTTCATACCAGCAAATACATGGCATGTTGTTTCAATGTTTGGCAATGGAAATGAATCTCAACAGATCT
This sequence comes from Acanthosepion esculentum, assembly GCA_964036315.1. Lineage (NCBI taxonomy): Eukaryota > Metazoa > Mollusca > Cephalopoda > Sepiida > Sepiidae > Acanthosepion > Acanthosepion esculentum. Next base: position 18,130,511 of record OZ038479.1, on the reverse strand, counting down.
GCTAAATTCATCCTCACCTTATAATCGCCATATAATGGATGTTATCCCCTGTTCCTGTTCTCAGATCCTTTGTTTGATTATCTGAAAGTAAGAATTCAAAGTAAGTATCACTGAAAAAGGCTTTTGTGCATTCACAGATAGTACCCAACTGTCATCCATAGGATTTATGGAGGAAATCTGTTATCAATACCAAAATCATAAAGTGACTTACATAATAACAAGCAAATCGGTCATCCAAAAGTAACAATTCAAAGTAAGCAACCCTGAAAAGGACATTTATGCATTCACAGAGAATATAGCCTTTAGGAGAGTTAGTGTTAAACTAAATTTACAATAGATGTACAAATAGACTGATTTGTAGTTTCATAATAGGTCTGCAAATTGATTTATATAAAGATCTGAAAATGGAATAACATATAAATAAACAAAAGTTTTATAACACTGACAAATAGTTCAGCTAAATCATAAACATCTAGTCGTGATAGGTGGTATTAATATAGCGATGAGAGAGTTATCTTCTCTTGACAAGACTATATCTATCAGAATACCGATGATAACGGTTGATTACTTAAACATGATGGAGGATCCTGAATATATTAAGAAATGGCTGAGGTGTTTCACATCATCAGCAAGAGTGAAAAAATTGCTGTAGAAGTGAATAATGGCTATTCTACAAAGAACTAAATCAAGATTATGTATTCTTTTTTGTATTGTACAAATACTTTTTCATCTGTTAAAATGTGATTTCTTTCTATTAAATCAGAATATTTTATTTTCTACGCATATTTACTTATGCATCTGTGTACAGTTATATGAAAACTATGTTTATTCATGAATTGGAAATACAATAAATTAAAATATTATCTGTGTACGAATATTTCTTTCCCATTCCCTGCATGTATGGTGTCATTGTGATTCTGCAGTAAGAAATCTTTGCAGACTTGTTAAGTTTTAGGTACTTTGGCTTTATAATCTTACTTACAAAGACACTTGCTGATGAAATGTTAGAAAATTCCCAGTAAATTTTAAATAGCTATTGCTCTTATTTTCTGATAATGTCATGTATGGACACCCATATTTACAAAAATCAGCATGTTTATGCACACAAATTATTTTTAAATCAAAACATTTTTTTTGCATAATATAATAAATCAAGTGGACAATAGCACATTAATTGTGGAAATTATTTTATTATTTCTGTTTTCTTTTCCATTGTTAACTATTGGTTTAATAATTAGAATGTAGTATTAATGAAAGATCTCCACTTGTCCTGATAATCTGAGACCTGGTGGTGCAGGCTATAGACATAATCATATGGCTAGTGTCATTAGTCCAAGACAAGGTCAAAAGAACTTTAAACATCAACAGATATTTTTCAAGATTCATATTTGTATTGTTTCTGAATTGACAATGTTCGGATTTTAATTGCATACATTTCATAAGATGTGATGTGAAGCAATCTTCTTTCACTGGTTAACACACTGAAATGTTTAATCTTCACTGGTGGCTGCTGCTGTTTAAATAATAATTGCACATATCTTTCATAATATAGACGGCTTTCATATATTATTCACTGCTGCAAATAATATATAACTTATGCTTTCTTTTTTACAGATGCTGTACAAATCTGCATTGGGTATTACTGAGAATTTCATTGAAAGAAAAGACATTACACTTTCCATGAAAATACTAACAAATATATGTGACAAGAAATAATGTACTTTGAAATGTATGGTTATTTTTTACAAAAACACATTTTAAGTTATATTCGAATAAACAGCAAAGATAGGACATATTCATGTGACAGTTGCTGAACTGTTGTGAAGTCAGACAATAAGCAAAATGGAAACACATATTACAAAGAAACCAGATTCTTCTGAAGTTTGTGGATCTGCATTTTCAGTGAAGTCCAGTTTGGTCGAACATATGTGTACTAACACTGATGAGAAACCCTATTCTTGTGATGTTTATCTATCTGCATTTTCAGTTAAGTCAGGTAGGGTCAAAAATATGCGTACACACACTGGAGAGAAACCCTATGCTTGTGATACTTGTGGATCTGCATTTTCAGAGAAATACAGTTTGGTCAAACATATGCGTACACACACTGGAGAGAAACCATATTCTTGTGAAGTTTGTGGATCTGCATTTTCACAGAAGTCACATTTAGTGCGACATATGCATACACACACTGGAGAGAAACCCTATTCTTGTGATGTTTGTGGACATGAATTTTCAGAGAAATCCAGTTTGGTCATACATATGCGTATACACACTGGAGAGAAACCCAATTCTTGTGAAGTTTGTGGATCTGCATTTTCAGCTAAGTCCAGTTTGGTCAAGCATATGCGTACACACACTGGACAGAAACCCTATTCCTGTGATTTTTGTGGATCTGCATTTTCAGCTAAGTTCAGTTTGGTCTACCATATGCATATACACACTGGAGTCAAACCCTATTCATGTGATGTTTGTGGATCTGCATTTTCAGTCAAGTCAAATTTAGTGCATCATATGCGTACACACACTGGGGAGAAACCCTATTCTTGTGATGTTTGTGGATCTGCATTTTCATTTAAGTTCAGTTTGGTCTACCATATGCGTGCACACACTGGAGAGAAACCCTATTCTTGTGATGTTTGTGAATCTACATTTTCTCTGAAGTCCCATTTGGTCAACCATGTGCGTACACACACTGGAGAGAAACCCTATTCTTGTGATGTTTGTGGATCTGCATTTTCAGTGAATTCAGGTATGGTCAGACATATGCGTACACACACTGGAGAGAAACCCTATGCTTGTGATACTTGTGGATCTGCATTTTCAGAGAAATACAGTTTGGTCAAACATATGCGTACACACACTGGAGAGAAACCATATTCTTGTGAAATTTGTGGATCTGCATTTTCACGCAAGTCGAATTTGGTGCAACATAGACGTACACACACTGGAGAAAAACCATATTCTTGCGAAGTTTGTGGATCTGCATTTTCAAACAGGTCACATTTAGTGCGACATATGCGTACACACACTGGAGAGAAACCCTATTCTTGTGATGTTTGTGGATATGAATTATCAGAGAAATCCAGTTTGGTCAAACATATGCGTATACACACTGGAGAGAAACCCAATTCTTGTTATGTTTGTGGATCTGCATTTTCAGCTAAGTCCAGTTTGGTCAATCATATGCTTACACACACTGGAGAGAAACCCTATTCTTGTGATGTTTGTGGATCTGCATTTTCAAGGAAACCAGGTATGGTCAGACATATGCGTACACACACTGCAGAGAAACGCTATTCTTGTGATATTTGTGGATCTGCATTTTCAGTGAAGTCAGGTATGGTCAGACATATGCGTACACACACTGGAGAGAAACCCTATTCTTGTGATGTTTGTGAATCTGCATTTTCAGTGAAGTGCAATTTGGTCAAACATATCCGTACACACACTTGATTAAAACCCTATTCTTGTGATGTTTGTGGAACTGCATTTTCACACAAATCAAATATGGTCAAACATATGTGTACAAACATTGGAGAGAAACTCTATTCTTGTGATGTTAGTGGATCTGCATTTTCAATGAAGTACAATTTGTTCAAACATATATGTACACACACTGGATTGAAAACATTTTCTTTGAAGTATGTGGATCTGCATTTTCACCCAAGTTGCATTTGGTGTCACATATGCATTCACACACTGGAGAGAAACCTTATTCTTGTGTAGTTTGTGGTTCTACATTTTTGCAGAAGTCAAATATGGTCAATCATATGCATACTCACACTATAGAGCAGCTATAGTTTCTTGAAATTTGTGGATCTCCATTTTCATGGAAATGATACTGATCTCTTTTTTTATACACATGAGAAAGAAAAAAATATTACCATGATGTTTGCTGATACATATTTCCAGAAAGATTTTGTTGCATCATGTGTATACACAATGGACAGAAACCCTGTCTTAGTCCACATTTAGTTTCTGAATCATCAGAATATTCTCCTGTAATGCATCATGTAAAAACATGTAGAAATGAATTGTGTATATACCTTTTCTGAGAAGTCCTAATTTGTGTGAAACACGCTATTTTAAAAACATTGGCATAGACATACTGAGCAGAAACCATATTCTTGTATAGTTTGTGGATCTGTATTCTCATACAAGTGAAATATGATTAAACCTATGCATACACACACTAGAGAGAAGGTATATTCTTGTGAAGTTTGTGGAACTGCATTTTCACAGGTCAGATTTGGTCAATCACATGCATGCATACACTATAGAAAAACTATAGTTTCTTGAAATTTATGGATTTCCATTTTCATGGAAATGATGTTTAGTGAGAAATTTTGTTGCAACATGTGTATACACAATAGACAGAAACCCTGTAATAGTCCATATTTTGTTTCTGAATCAGTAGAATATCCTTCAGTAATATATCATTTAAAAACCTGTTGAAATAAAAAATGGTGGCTATATCTTTTCTGAGAAATCATATTTTGTGTGAAATAAGTATCACATTCTTGTAAAAACTGTAATGCATTATTTTCAAATAATGCAAAATACAATAGACTTGCTACAATGTTATGTGCACATCCTGCATCACAATTGCATAAAAATCTAATGTCTTATCTTCCCCATCTGTGCATCACAGTGATGTAGTTTCATGTTCCCATAAAAAGCAATACATTACACAGATTCTATGAAAACACAAATATGTGCTACATGCTTCATGTGAAAGTCATGGATCTACAATGTCAAAAGCATGACAATAAAATTGCCTGCAAAGAAATAAATCACTTTGAAATGTGCGATCTAATATTCTACAAAAACACATTTAGTCTTATCTATATCTATAAAAGGCAGGATAAGTGTGTGTCTGTGTGTGTGTAACGAATGCACGGCCACAATTTTTGACGGATTTGCACCAAAATTTACATGCACATGCTGCAAATTAGCAGGAATGCAAAGACTGACTTTGCATTTCCCAACTGCCATCGATAGTAGAAATAATCGATTTTTTCATGCTTCTACAGCAGTTTTCATGTAATTTGCAGCCCTTTTCTACTGGCCAGAGTGAGAGCCTATAGCTGTCTGCCACAAATAGGCAGGAAGATTTTATAGGCCAGCATGAGAGCCAACAGCTGACAGACACGAATGTTAACTAGCATGCAAAAAAGTTCAAAAATATTTATAAAGCTGGAATAAAAAATATTAATTAAAAATTGAGATGTGCCAAAGTAAGTGAATCCTTACATTTACACTCTGTATTTTTGTTTTTCATGTTTGCTGGTGCAAATAATTTTTTGTGTACATGTAAAAATCAAAATGACACATTCATTTTTGGGGGTTAAACTGTGTATATATTGTAGTTAAACAATATAACTCATTGTGTATGCAAAAGTGTTCAGTTAGAAACTAAATTTAAAAAACATATATTCAAACATCAAAATAACTTGAGGCTTTAAGAAATCACATAGTTAAAACTTATAATGATGAAGAAGGCTATAAAAATCTGTTGGCTGTCCACAGAAAGATACAACAAGTGCAACTAGCAAATTCTACTGTGATATTTGCAGTTTTCCAATACACATTGGCCAATCTCAATACATCTGCAGTGCAATGAAATGTGAATGATGATGTTCTTCATGGCAGCATGCCTAGAAAAAGTCACTGCTTACAAAATATCAGAAGCATGCTTGCCTTAATTATGATAAAGCTGATATCAATAAGTTAGAAACATTCTGGCAAAAAAATTTATGGTCAGATGAGACCAAAGTAGAGATTTTTGGGAGGAACAATAGATCGTATATCTGGTGAGCTCTTAACATGGCTTTTTAAGAGGAGAATTTGATAGCAACCATTAAATGTGGCAGTAATAGCATTATGATTTGGTGTGCTTTGCTGCAGCTGGAACAGACAAAAAAATATGCATGGCACAATAGAGTCTGCAAGATAAGGAATTTTGAATGAAAGTGTCTTGTCCTCAGTTCAAATGTTGGGTTTATGTCGAGGCTGGAACTTCCAACAGGACAATGATCTGAAGCATCAAAGCAAATCCACAAAAGGATGGGTTTGTAAAAAGAAATTTCAAGTCTTGGAATGGCCTTGTCAAAGTCCTGATGTAAACCCAATTAAAAGTTTGAGATACATGTGAAAAAAGGCAGTTGATACATGCAAACCAGGTAATATCAAACAATTGTGAGAGTTTTGCCAAGAAGAATGGTAAAAAATCGACACTACTGCCAGAAACTTCCTAAAATTATAGAAAAAGACTGGTTGACATTGTAACCTCAAAAAGATCAGTGACCAAATATTAAATGGAAAGGTTCTCGTACTTTTGCACATCCTAATTTTTAATTTTCAATTATGTAGAAAAAATAGGTACAGCAACAACATTTTCCCGGTCTGTGTGCACTTCAGCCAATCTGGTCATAGCATCAGCAATGTCGGATGCACGCTTTTGGTGTTTTGGTTTGACAGCCAGGAGGACAAATGCAGGTTGGATTTGAAGTCCATCCTAAGAGACAATTTTTAATTTGAAAGACTAAACAGGGATTTAGGTTTACTTAGTACAATTTCCTCAGGGTGGACTATAATCAACAACACCATTCCTTGCATGAGTAAGTCCTACACCTGCTTTTTTCCCCTTAATATTAAAAGCCATGCATCCACCTACCTTTTGTATTTTATGTTCCACCTCCTATGCATTCAATTTCTCACCTTCTTGGTTGGAATCACCGATTTTATGCAATCATAGAATCTATTAATACTCCTTTACATGCAAGCTTATGTAATGAGTGGGGAAGGTTTGTGAAGATACATATTGATTTTGTACACATATTTATATCAACGCATGTACGGTGGTACATATGTTTGTATGTGGGCTTATGAATATGTATATACAGTTCTGTGCATCTATGTATATACACGCTTTTTCCTCCCTGTTTATTTTTCATTTTTTTATTAAAATATTTTTTACAAAAGATTTCCAGTTTTTTATCAATATTTTTGTTCCTTCATATGATATATATTTTATTATTATATATTCCCTTTTTTCCTATTATTTTCTTTCTTTCCCTTTCTCTTTCTTCCTTCTTATCCCAACATATCAAAACCACAGAAAAATCACTTCACTTTCCATGAAAACACAGACAAATATATGTTACATGCTGTATGTGAAAATCATGGATCTACATTTTCAAAAACCATGACAATGAAATTTCCTGGCAAGGAATAATGTCCTTTGAAATGTGTGCTCTATCTTTCTATAAAAACACATTTAGTGTTATCTATGAATAAACAGGAAAAATTGACCATATTCATGTGACCTCTGCTAAACTATTGTGAAATCACATATAATAGGCAAGATGGAAACATATTACAAAAATACCTCATCTACAAAAAAAATCTATCAGTGAGCAATTCATATATCTCTGTTCCTCAGATTGTTAATAAAAGACAGTCATGTCCAAAACTTTGAAGTTAAATCTTATGTCTCCATGCTTCATTTCTGTCAAATGATTTATATTTAATATTGTACTGACTATATTGGTATTCTTTTGATTGTCCTTTTTTTATTGATCAACCTACCTATCTATCTATATATATTTACATTAACATCAACACAAGATTGACAACTAAACCAATTCATTACATATATAAAAAGGTGGAAAATTAAAAATACTCATTAAATGTTTCTTAGAATTGATAAGTATGTCAGTTTTATTCAGTATAAATTTTCATGAAAATGTTTTTACTTTTTGAAAAATACATTTAATACTGGTTATTTAGTCTCAAGGTGAATTGTATGAGTTAATATTTATCCTATCAAATTTTAAGATAATTTCAAAACTTGTTCTGCTGTTGCTCAGAAGAGCTTTCCTATTTGGTCATTTGGCCTTCATGAATTTAAGCACAGTACAAGATCTTATTTTACTGTTGACATTGCTAGATGCAACCATAAGTTCTATGCTGAGAGTTTCTTCTCTCACATTTCTTGCCAATGAAACTCTCTTCCAGCTTCTTGTTTTCCTGTCATATATGAGTGTGTGTATGGCAACAATATCCCATGCAGAGAAGAATGGTAGAGACTCATAAAGAAAGTGTGAAAGCATAGCCAATCAGAAAGGATTTGGACTTTTGCCACAATGTAGAAACAGTTGTCAAAGTGAAACGTCTTTCCTTTATTATATCTTACCAAGACAATGTTAAGTTCTCTTGATTTGCAGCAGCAGCTGAGATACACATCTACCAAGATAGCTTCAGTTCATCAAAGAATTTCTCATTCCACTGTCTGGTTCTTATTTTTAAACAGCTGTTTAATTATTGTGTGTCCATTTCCACTGATTCCAAATACACACACTGCAGGGCCCAAGGATTGAACTCATAATTTCTATGTCACTAAATTCATGAACCAATGCTTTAATGCTCTAGGACAAATTTTTGTCATGAACTTCGAACCTTAAACCTAACCTACCTGCTGATTAAGGTTGTCACTGCTGCTGCCTGAAAGTTTGACTGCTACATTTGGTTTTCTGTAAAGAAAAGGTAAACAATTTCTTTTTCCTACTTCATTGCAGTCATTAGGTTGAGTCATAAGTGTTTTCTGTTTCAGGGAACCATTTGTTATTACAAATATATCATCCTAACTACTAATCATATTTTGTAGTTAAGAATGTATTTGGACGACCCCAACATATGTCAGTGTTAAATACATGAATTGTAGTAATTTTAAAATTCCACTGATACCAGTCACTGGGTGTTCCTTTGTTTTATAATGTTTGGCATTATGAAATTGAAATTCTTTGGAAAAAATTAGATTCTGATATGCATCATTTCTATATCCAAAACCTTGGAAATGTAATTCTCAAATGTATTTTTCTAAATTATTTTTTAATTCTCTTAAGTCAATTAAAGAACTTCAATGAAGTTCTAAGATTTTAAGTTTGGGAGAATAATATGTTGGTTTGTGAATTTGCTGACTTTGTAATTCTGTGTTCAGTCCCTGGGCTGGATAGTGGAGACAGGGTGATCAATACCTGAGCAGTACTAAATAAAAATAAGATGAGACATCCCCAGACATTGAGAGCAGGACAAGAACAATTTATCCCTGTAGATTAAATACACAGTTTAGTTCAAAATTTTTCCTGGCTACCTTGATCAGCACACATTTAAAGAAGGCTGGAGAGATGACAATAAAGATGAGGCAGTGATGCTAAATGATTTTTAATGCTATAGTTCTCAGGGCTCACAGGTGTTGATTTGGGTGCATCCCAGAGATATTCGGTGGGTCCTAAGTTTTTTTTTTAATAAACTGTTGTGTAAAAACTGTAGATTTCATTTTTTTCTTTTACTGATGTCTCAAAAAACAGTTTTAATCATGCTAAATCTCTTAACTTGAAAGAAAAACATTGTTTTTTTTATTAAATTGATAATGTAATTACAAAATCAGTCTTTTCCCACCTAATCTCAATTCAATTAAGAAAATATATTTTTTGAGAATTATAAAACAAAGTTGTTTTTTTAAAAATTGAATCAATAAATTTAAAACAAAAAGACAGTTTAATTAGGAAACTTTATTTTTTTCAGAATTATGATAGGAAATGTTTTTTGTTTATAAATTGACTGAACAAAACTTTTGAAAAAATTAAATGCAAAAATTTCAATACAAAAACAGTTCAATTAAGAAAATATATTTTGTGAGAATTATGGTAGCAAAGTTTATTTAATAAATTGCATGTATTGATTTGGTTTCTTATAAAAAGCAAATCACATAATGTATACCTTCCTTTAAAAGATTTAAGTAATATCCTTTGAATTCACTTAGACATATGGGGCTAATTAATCTGTGATGCTCCCAACAATCTACAAAGTGTTAGTAAGATCTTTTAGTTTGAAAATAATCAATTACATCAACTAGGATTTTAATTGATGAGAAAATTAATCCACTCAATCACTATGAAACATTTAGCATAGGTACATCCACCAATTTGCTAAAACGAATTAGCAGACTGTGATGAAAAAAAATGGTCCAGAAGTAATAGAAACAAAGTTTTATTGTCAATGTATTTGTTATTGTTAAGAGGAAAGACCAAAGGATCTTTTGATTATTAAATTACATTTGTAGATTGAGTGACCATGGTTAAATGTATATAAATGACAGAACTGCCCAATAAACAGAATTGACAATGTTTGCAATAAACAAGAAGAAGAAAAAAAAAACAGGGCAAAAAAATTATACAAAGCAAGCAAACAATATCTGCAAGGCATATTAACAGTAATTCAGCAAAGCAACAGTAACTTGACAAAAAGTTCACAAACTAAGAATTGGTGTTGACACACAAGAGGAAATTCAGATAAGCAAATGTAGAATTCTGACTTCAAAACAGACTGGAATCAACCCCTTCCTCAATCACATGGTTAAATGCACTCATGTTTTCCTCCTGAAACTTCCTGCTATTTCTATGAGGTCCAATGAATACAAACAAGATACATATAAAATAAACATTTACATCTGATTTGCAAAATTATATTTATATATATATATGATTTTAAATATTTTTTATCTTTTCTATAACGTTGAAATTTTGGTTAAAAATTTTTTTTTTCTTGTGTCAATGGAGGGACCAAAGATTATTATAGAAAACGTTAACATCTTTTTTGCAGGATGAAAAGATATTGATTTGGAAATGCTTACAAAAACCAAACAATTGTAGGATTTTAATGAAATTTTATCCTTATCAATCATCACTATTCTGGATTATAACAGCTACCTCTTTTATTTATGAAATTGTATGTTATATTCACTTTTACTCTCTTAACCATGAAATTTTTAATTTATTTAGTTGTTGTATAGTATTTACAATTTTATTATTAATTTTCCAGAAAGTATCTTCAAATGTAAGACTATAAGGCTAAATTACCTAATAATTAATATTAGATTGCATAAAATATTTAATTTGTAAAAATTACTTAGTAGATAAAAAAGATCACATGAAATATGTGGAATTTGTCACTTTTGTTCAACCATCCAATAATTTCTGCTGATTTCAGCTGTCAATATCATCAATTGACACCTCACAAAAAAATCACCGGAGTTAAGAAATGCTTTTCTTATTTTCTACTATGTTTTTGTAGCTAAAAAATGGAAGTTCTGTTTGTTTCAAATTGGATTAGGTAAACTTTACATTTTCTAATTATACTTACATAACCTTTGAAAAATGTATATTTTATTTTTACAAGAGAATTTAACTTTTGTTTACAAATGTCTCAAAATGGCAGTCATCTATTTTACTGAAAACAAAAAATTTTTATTCCAATCAACAAAAATTCTGTTTTAAATACAAAGTATTTTGCTAACTCAGTATGGTAAATTTATTCCTTTAGCTTTTAATTAAATCTAAAATGAAAGCTTCAAGAATGATTTTTCATTTTTAAAATTATATAGGTATTCCAGATCCAGAACAGGTAGTCAATTATTCAATGGAATTTCTGAATTCTCTAGAACCTCCTAGACTACCTTCACATAATAGACCGGAACCCAAGATGAGGTGTCTATAATGCTATCATGGAATTTTGACCCACCAAGACTTTATAACAGCACCAGACTGGTGGTTAAGAAGTTGATGTCACATAAAATTGAGACTTCAGTTCTTACTGGGTATGAAAATGGCAAAGATGTCTTTATTCCCAGGATTCACCTTATTCTATCAGTGTCGGATCTTCCATTCACATTTAGGAGATTTAATTTACTGATATGTGTTTTGAGTTTATTAACAAAGCACAAGGCCAGTCTCAGTCAGTGACTGGACTACAGTGAGAAGAATCCTGTCTCTCTTATGGGCAGCTGTATGTTGGTTGCTCATCTGTGGGAAATAAAACCAATTTGTTTGTTTATGCCTCCACAAGACAAATAATATTGTCTACCAAGATGTATTGTAACTGTTTAAAGATATTTTTGTGTTTGAATAAATTAATTTGAATTTATATTGTTGCTATTTAATTTTTAAATCCTGGGAAGTGGTGTGTAGCTCTACTAGTAATTTATAAAGTTTCAAATCTTTTAAATTTCTGGATTACTTTGTTCCTGTTAAGTGATATTGTTATTAAATGAAAGCCATATTTACTAATCATGAATCAAAAAGCTTAGTACAGATCATCAAACACAAATATTTTTTTAAATAATTTTATGTGCATAAATGTGAGATTTTTGTAAATATGAATGTTCGTACATGACAACATCAGAAAATAAGATTTATAACTATGGTGAATTTAAAATTCAATAAAGCATTAGATTACAGAGAATATTTTTCTAAATTTTGAAGACTGCTGAGTACTTAAAAATTATATAACAAAGATGCTCATATTATATT